>OY787661.1:65403739-66003739 GCA_963678985.1 Spisula subtruncata
CTCTAGTTGTCCACTCTGGCTGTCCACTCTGGCTGTCCACTCAGGATGTCCAGTCTAGTTGTCCACTCTGGCTGTCCACTCTGGCTGTCCACTCTGGTTGTCCTCACTGGCTGTCCACTCTGGCTGTCCACTCTTGTCGTCCACTATGGCTGTCCACTCTGGCTGTCCACTCTAGTTGTCCACTCTGGCTGTCCACTCTGGCTGTCCACTCATGATGTCCAGTCTAGTTGTCCACTCTGGCTGTCCACTCTGGCTGTCCACTCTAGTTGTCCACTCTGGCTGTCCACTCAGGATGTCCAGTCTTGTTGTCCACTCTGGCTGTCCACTCTGGCTGTCCACTGTGGTTGTCCTCACTGGCTGTCCACTCTGGCTGTCCACTCTTGTCGTCCACTATGGCTGTCCACTCTGGCTGTCCACTCTAGTCGTCCACTCTGGCTGTCCACTCTGGCTGTCCACTCTGGCTGTCCACTCTGGCTGTCCACTCCAGTTGTCCACTCTAGTTGTCTACTCCGGCTGTTCACTCCAGTTGTCAACTCTGGCTGTCCACTCATGCTGTCCACTCTGGTTGTCCACTCTGGTTGTCCACTCTGGCTGTCCACTCTGGTTGTCCACTCTAGTTGTCCACTCTGGCTGTCCACTCTAGATGTCCACTCTGGCTGTCCACTCTAGATGTCCACTCTGGTTGTCCACTCTGGCTGTCCACTCTAGGTGTCCACTCTAGTTGTCCACTCTGGCTATACACTCTGGCTGTCCACTGTGGCTGTCCACTCTAGTTGTCCACTGTGGCTGTCCACTCTGGCTGTCCACTCTGGCTGTCCTCCTGGCTGTCCACTCTGGTTGTCCACTCTGGCTGTCCACTCTGGCTGTCCACTCTAGTTGTCCACTCCAGTTGTCCACTCTGGCTGTCCACTCGAGGTTTATAATCTGGTTGTCCACTCCGGCTGTCCACTCTGGCTGTCCACACGAGTATTTATAATCTGGCTGTCCACTCTGGTTGTCCACTCTGGCTGTCCACTCTGGCTGTCCACTCTAGTTGGCCACTGTGGCTGTCCACTCTGGCTGTCCACTCTGGCTGTCCAATCTAGTTGTCCACTCCAGTTGTCCACTTTGGCTATCCTCTCTGGCTGTCCACTCTGGCTGTTCACTCTAGTTGTCCACTCCAGTTGTCCACTCTGGCTGTCCACTCGAGGTTTATAATCTGGTTGTCCACTCCGGCTGTCCACTCTGGCTGTCCACTCGAGTATTTATAATCTGGCTGTCCACTCTGGTTGTCCACTCTGGTTGTCCACTCGAGGTTTATAATCTGGTTGTTCACTCTGGCTGATCACTCTGGCTGTCCACTCTGGCTGTCCACTCGAGGTTTATAATCTGGTTGTCCACTCCGGCTGTCCACTCTGGCTGTCCACTCGAGTATTTATAATCTGGCTGTACACTCTGGTTGTCCACTCTGGTTGTCCACTCGAGGTTTATAATCTGGTTGTCCACTCTGGCTGTCCACTCTGGCTGTCCACTCTGGCTGTCCACTCTGGCTGTCCACTCGAGGTTTATAATCTGGTTGTCCACTCCGGCTGTCCACTCTGGCTGTCCACTCGAGTATTTATAATCTGGCTGTCCACTCTGGTTGTCCACTCGAGGTTTATAATCTGGTTGTCCACTCTGGCTGTCCACTCTGGCTGTCCACTCTAGTTGTCCACTCTGGCTGTCCACTCTGGCTGTCCACTCATGATGTCCAGTCTAGTTGTCCGCTCTGGCTGTCCACTCTGGCTGTCCACTCTGGTTGTCCTCTCTGGCTGTCCACTATGGCTGTCCACTCTTGTCGTCCACTATGGCTGTCCACTCTGGCTATCCACTCTAGTCGTCCACTCAGGCTGTCCACTCTGGCTGTCCACTCTGGCTGTCCACTCTGGCTGTCCACTCAAGTTGTCCACTCTAGTTGTCTACTCTGGCTGTTCACTCCAGTTGTCAACTCTGGCTGTCCACTCTGGCTGTCCACTCAGGCTGTCCACTCTGGTTGTCCACTCTGGTTGTCCACTCTGGCTGTCCACTCTGGTTGTCCACTCTTGTTGTCCACTCAGGCTGTCCACTCTGGCTGTCCACTCTGGCTGTCCACTCTAGTTGTCCACTCTGGTTGTCCACTCTGGCTGTCCACTCTAGTTGTCCACTCTAGTTGTCCACTCTGGCTATCCACTCTGGCTGTCCACTGTGGCTGTCCACTCTAGTTGTCCACTGTGGCTGTCCACTCTGGCCGTCCACTCTGGCTGTCCTCCGGGCTGTCCACTCTGGTTGTCCACTCTGGCTGTCCACTCTAGTTGTCCACTCTAGTTGTCCACTTTGGCTATCCACTCTGGCTGTCCACTCTGGCTGTCCACTCTAGTTGTCCACTCCAGTTGTCCACTCTGGCTGTCCACTCGAGGTTTATAATCTGGTTGTCCACTCCGGCTGTCCACTCTGGCTGTCCACTCGAGTACTTATAATCTGGCTGTCCACTCTGGTTGTCCACTCTGTCTGTCCACTCTGGCTGTCCACTCTAGTTGTCCACTCCAGTTGTCCACTCTGGCTATCCACTATGGCTGTCCACTCTAGTTGTCCACTCTGGTTGTCCACTCTGGCTGTCCACTCTGGCTGTCCACTCTAGTTGGCCACTGTGGCTGTGCACACTGGCTGTCCACTCTGGCTGTCCTCCTGGCTGTCCACTCTGGCTGTCCACTCTGGCTGTCCACTCTGGCTGTCCACTCGAGGTTTATAATCTGGTTGTCCACTCCGGCTGTCAACTCTGGCTGTCCACTCGAGTATTTATAATCTGGCTGTCTACTCTGGTTGTCCACTCTGGCTGTCCACTCTGGCTGTCCACTCTAGTTGTCCACTGTGGCTGTCCACTGTGGCTGTCCACTCTGACTGTCCTCCTGGCTGTCTACTCTTGTTGTCCACTCTGGCTGTCCACTCTATTTGTCCACTCTAGTTGTCCACTTTGGCTATCCACTCTGGCTGTCCACTCTGGCTGTCCACTCTAGTTGTCCACTCCAGTTGTCCACTCTGGCTGTCCACTCGAGGTTTATAATCTGGTTGTCCACTTCGGCTGTCCACTCTGGCTGTCCACTCGAGTATTTATAATCTGGCTGTCCACTCTGGTTGTCCACTCTGGCTGTCCTTTCTGGCTGTCCACTCTAGTTGTCCACTCTGGCTGTCCACTCTGGCTGTCCACTCTGGCTGTCCTCCTGGCTGTCCACTCTGGTTGTCCACTCTGGCTGTCCACTCTAGTTGTCCACTCTAGTTGTCCACTTTGGCTATCCACTCTGGCTGTCCACTCTGGCTGTCCACTCTAGTTGTCCACTCCAGTTGTCCACTCTGGCTGTCCACTCGAGGTTTATAATCTGATTGTCCACTCCGGCTGTCCACTCTGGCTGTCCACTCGAGTATTTATAATCTGGCTGTCCACTCTGGTTGTCCACTCTGGTTGTCCACTCGAGGTTTATAATCTGGTTGTCCACTCTGGCTGTCCATTCTGGCTGTCCACTCTGGCTGTCCACTCGAGGTTTATAATCTGGTTGTCCACTCCGGCTGTCCACTCTGGCTGTCCACTCGAGTATTTATAATCTGGCTGTCCACTCTGGTTGTCCACTCTGGTTGTCCACTCGAGGTTTATAATCTGGTTGTCCACTCTGGCTGTCCACTCTGGCTGTCCACTCTGGCTGTCCACTCTAGTTGTCCATTCTGGCTGTCCACTCTGGCTGTCCACTCCGGCTGTCCAGTCTAGTTGTCCACTCTGGCTGTCCACTCTGGCTGTCCACTCTGGCTGTCCTCCTGGCTGTCCACTCTGGCTGTCAACTCTGGCTGTCCACTCGAGTATTTATAATCTGGCTGTCCCCTCTGGTTGTCCACTCTGGCTGTCCACTCTGGTTGTCCACTCTAGTTGTCCACTCAGGCTGTCCACTCTGGTTGTTCACTCTGGCTGTCCACTCTAGTTGTCCACTCTCGTTGTCCACTCTGGCTGTCCACTTAGGCTGTCCAGTCTAGTTGTCCACTCTGGCTGTCCACTCTGGCTGTCCGCTCGAGCTGTCCACTCTGGTTGTTTACTCTAGTTGTCCACTCTGGTTGTCCACTCCAGTTGTCCCGAGGAACCCCGATAATTCCCCGTTGCCTCCAATTTATATCGAGAGTGCATCCCCGAATCAGTTGGACAAACGTTGAAACGTCGGGAATACATCAGGAATATTCCCTATGCCTACCAGTACCTCAAACTTCTCCCCGAAAATATCGGCGAATATGCATGGATTAAATCAAGTGACCGCGAATATTTCGCTGAAACATTCCCGAAGGTTTGCAAAACATCGCCGATGTTTTGGGGAATCGGTGATGCCTAGTCTGAAATACCTCCCCAAGATTACAAAGTTACTAAAACACTATAGTACGACAGGGAACCAGACTACGGTGATGCCTTGTGGATAATGTTTTATCGCGGAAGTCGCCTCGATCATTCTCTGATGCTGGTCCGTCTTTTTACGTTTTTAAGGTATGCGCACTTGAAGAAAATTTGTAAAGAACTTAATTTTTATCGGATTTCTTTCAAATTTTTACTAGGAGTAGCTGTTAAAATGTACTTCTTGGTCATATTTGCGAAATAGATGAACTCCTCCCCTGAAAATTTATAATAGGGACTTTTCTTGAAATTTCATTGAAAAACGTCGTGTAACTGCGTCACATTTGTCTTCATGCAGTGTGTGATATTTCACCTTTCAGAAGTCAATTTAACATCAATTGTTACGGGAAGATGTCATGTGTGTTCGCAAAATGAATAACTAACAAGATGTCATATTACATTTGAACGTGAGACGTCAAACATAGCTGTTGGTAATTGTTAAATAGTTTGTAAAATTCTGTAACTTTGCCATTTTTTGCGTAAAATATATAAAACTTCTATATAAAAATTCCTCCAGTTATTTTCATTTTCCCTGCAAAATATTGATATTTTGTACACTTTAAGAGAAATAATATGTCATCAAACTAGTAGTGAAAAATTGGTTGAGAAAACGCAATGTTAGAAAATACAACAATTTTATAAAAATACAAAAAAGTGACACACATCATTATTTAAGGTCAAGTGTTACGGTGAGATACCACATGTGTTCGCAAATGAATAACGAACAAGATGGCATATTACATTTGAACGTGAGACGTCAAGCATGGCTATTGGTATTTGTTATATAGTTTGTTAAATTCTGTAACTTTGCCATTTTTTGCGTAAAATATATAAAACTTCTTTATAAAAATTCCAGTAGTTATTTTAATTTTTCATTCAAAATATTGATATTTTGTACACATTAAGAAAAATAATATGACATCAAACTAGTAGTGAAAAACTGTTCGACAAAACGCAATTTTAGTAAATACGACAATTTCATAAAAATACAAAAATGTGTCACAAATCCTTTTGACGCGATAGTAAAATCCGCAAAAAAGTTTCATTCATAAATATTTTTTATGATCGTCACTTTTCTCTTGAAAAAAAAACAAGAGCCGTCAGTGACGGGTGATGCTCCCCGTGGGATGTTTGTCACAGAAAAAATACTCCAGAATATGCAAAAGAGAGTTATGGTTCTTAGCCATTGAACTTTCCCACAATGAGATCTATTTACCTCGGTATCCACACGGTATACTTATGATCATCATGCAAAGCATACACTAATTAAAATTAACTGAACTATATTTTTTATGATTTTAAAAGTATTCTTGGTTTGCCACCCGGCGTGTCACAAAATAGAAAATGACGAATTTTTCGTATTTAGCGTCCGAGTGGTTTATCTTAATTCATTCATATTGGATGGTGCAACATAATTTCATAAAATAAAAATATACTGTTTCATTGATTGTTATACTTTCATCAAATCGTCGAAATTTCAAATAGCTAGGGTCATTAATTTTGACCTTGAAAGGTTATATTCGAATGTAAGGCGTTTTGTAAACTTTTTCTAAAATGTTAAAATTCGAATCATTACTATAATTATTCATTATTATTTGAACTACGGTGTCATTAGATTTTCATGAATACTGAAACAAAACTATGATATTCATATTCCGTTTTCATGACAGATTTATCATGTAAAATTTCATAACTTTCCCAACATAAATGATATAATAGTACTATATTTTACATCAACATTTTAGCTTGTAAACTTTTACAAATTTACGCTCTAAACATGACGTCGGGCATAATTGACGCCCGCATGTTCGGACACAACGATACATATTTTTATTACACACCACACTGAAAACACACGTGTATGATATCAATATAGTTTATGCATGTTTTATGTTAAACATTATGTTTTGTGAATGAAATCTTATCAAAGGGATAAAATTTTAATACTTACACGTCAATAATATAAGAAATATTGAATTATTAAAATAATCTAGTTATCAATTACATGTCGCTCAAGACTTTCGCTAGCTTAGAATGAGAAGGTCGTAACTATTACTTGCTTTCGTATGAGACTGATTCATATTTGAAATCTACTTTACAGGGCGATCCTTATGAGCCTATTTCCATCAAAATTGGAATTTGTCATGTTGATCGAACCGATGTTGAAACAGCTTGATTTACCATAAGTTCGTAAAGTTTTTTTTCTTGATTTCTCTAAATATCGATTTTGTAGTTAACGACCTTCTCATTCTAAGCCAGCACATTGTTTCTATGGAGTAATAAATCGTATAGAGGTTATTTACAAGTAATAAATGTAAGATAAAGGTTACTACTAAATTAAAGATCTTACTGTTGAAGAAAGAACCGTGAAACATTATTAAAACCGTTCTTTTTGTAAATACACACTACTTTTCCGACGTTCTTTATAAATTTATTTAATGAAATTACAAGTTATATTTGTATTATTTTCAGTATTATTATCGTTGATATGTACTTGAACAATGTATTGGATTTAAGACGCATCACTTTAGTAATTTTGTCAAGACAACGCGATGAAAATGACTGATCGAATATTTTGACGTTACATTTTACGCTTTCCGTGTGACGCTTCCACGACGCAACACCGTGCGCGACGTCTATATGTACCTTGTTGATGCCACCAGATCTATTCCCGAACATCGGGAATGTCTCCTCGAGATATTCACGACATGAAGTCGTGAGAACATCGGGTAAAGTTCAAGACATGCATTGAACTATCCTGACGTGTTCGCGACATTATAAAATGTCTCAAATCTTCCCGATGCTTCGCCGATGCATCCGGGTGATTCCCTATGACATCGTGGTCCATCTAATTTCAATCGGAAGTACATCCCAGATGCAGTTGTTCGACGCGTAAGATCGGGAAAAAAACGGGAGTTCTCCTGGCGCCTCCCGATTCATCACGATTTCATGACTTCCCCGAAGCTTCCCCTAGACCCTGTCCCGATTCCGATGAATGTTTATGAGAACATGTTCCTCTTAGAAAAGTCTAACTGAAATATATATTTTGATGAAATTCGCACAATATGAACAGTCTTGAATTGAAGTCGTACCTTTCGACTCGATGGAAACTGGCTGTTGACGAGCTAAATGACAGACACTGTACCAGAATAATTATTACTATGTTATCAAGACACAACTATTAAAACTCATTATACACGTAAACTTAGTGTTTATCATTAGAATTTGAAATATAAATACCACTTTTGCCCGCCCTTTAGTAGATCTAGTAATACAATGCTGTTGTAATATAGTTTGCTTAATTTTTCTGTTTTATGTATGTGGGTATATGTGATTGCTTGTGATTTCCTATGATTCTCTGTGATACACGCACTGTTATAGTGTGATACCTATTGTGATACATCGTTCCAATCAAGGATTTATCACAGGTAACAGTATCGTTGAAAAAGAAATTTTAAAAAATCAAATTGAAAAAAAACAAGAGCCGTCAGGGACGGGTGATGCTCACCGTGGGATGTTTGTCACAGAAAAAATACTCCAGAATATGCAAAAGAGAGTTATGGTTCTTAGCCATTGAACTTTCCCACAATGAGATCTATTTACCTATGAAGTTTCAAATTGATATCTCTAATACTGTTGAGTTATGGCATAGACAGGAATTAGGTATGAAAAATTACAAAGGGGAATAACTAAAAAAATATGTAATGAACAGTCATGGTTCTTTTGCACTGCCATTCGATGGGATATATTCACCTATGAAGTTTCAAATTGATATCTCAAACACTATTGGAGTTATGGCCCGGACAAGAATTAAGTATGAATAAAGTATGAACAATAACAATGGGCAATAACTCCAAAAACAGGTTATGTAGAGTTGCGGTTCTTGAGCACTGCACTTCTACTCATTGAGATCTATCCACCTATTAAGTTTCATGATGATAACTCACATACTTTTTGAGATAGGCTCCGGACAAAAACTAAGTATAAAAAGGGCAATAACTCCAAAAATAGGTTATGTAGAGTTGCGGTTCTTGGGCACTGCACTTCTACTCATTGAGATCTACCCACCTATGAAGTTTCATGATGATAACTCACATACTTTTTGAGATAGGCTCCGGACAAAAATATTCGGTCGGAACGACGGAACGACGGACGGACGGACAACGCGGCAACTATATGCTCCCACGAATTTTCGGGGAGCATAAAAATCTTGAAATTTAGATATTATATAGTAGATAATACCTAAATTTCGAGATTTTTTTTTTAATTTCAAGTTTTTTATTTCTTTTTCAACAATACTGTTACCTGTGGGATTAATACGAGCAGTATTTCAAATAAATTAGTTTACAAGTAACCTTTTCGTTCTTCATCATCGACTGTCAATGGTGTTTTGATTTTCCTCGTTAGACTGTAAGGAATAACAGACACACTGGAAATACATTGTACACTTAGCGTTTAGTGACTTTTATTATAAAATATATGGTACAGAAAATATCCACGATATTAGGAATTATGTTTCATCATCCGGGATTCCTATCCGCTGTGTAGGCAGCATCTTAGACTTGTTGGGTCCCTGTTCCTACGACGCTGCACAATCATCAGAAAGTGTACTACATAGAGCTATGTTTTAGAAATGACACTCCGCTCTACCCATCAGTTCATTGTCACTAGTTCCTACCATAAATAAGAAAACGCCGTATTTTTAAGTTAAGGCTATTTTATAGCTCCAGCCAATTAATTTTATGACAGACATAAAACAAAACTTCTAATAAATGACAAATGCGCATACGGACGTGCATATTTAGGCGAAACGGTCGATTTTAGCACATAGCACTAAGCTTTATCGTCCGAATTTATTGGGAAATTCATCGACTCGATTCCTGTGACCAGCATTCCAAGATAACGACGAGGCTGTTGAAGAATCTACTTATATCAGAATGTGCAGAATAGAGTTGAGCAGGTTAATAGCTACATCTCAGTTTCCACAATTGCTTGATGAAACAGATATTGGCAAAACATACCTTTTTTGCGTGGCGGCCATCTTTTTTGTTTTGATAGAAACTAGTGCGATTTACCCCCGTGGTTTTCTTCAGTGAAGTTGAATATTACTTTTGAGTTTGGGTGCCGATCTACAAACACTAGATGCAAATGGTTTTTCACAGTGTATTTCCTTCTTTGGCATTTTTAATGATATTTGCTTCTGAATGTGGATACTCTAATATGAAATTTAAATGGTTTTTCACTTGTTATTAGTTGTTGGGTCCGCATTCACAACAAAACAAAGGACGCATGCTGGTGAAAACCCTTTGCAGTGTGATGTCTGTGGATCTATATCTTCAACTTAACATAATTTGACTTAACAGGAAAAAACAAACTGATGAAAAACCATTGTAGTGTGATGTCTGTGGATCTATATCTTCAACTTAACTTAATTTGACTTGACAGGAAAAAACAAACTGGTGAAAAACCATTATATTGTGATGTCTGTGTATCTATATCTTCAACTTAACATAATTTGACTTGATAGGAAAAAACAGACTGGTGAAAACCCATTTAAATGGCATGTGTACACGTATATGCATGCACAAACTAAGCTAACTTGGAATAACAGACAATAATGCATACTAGTGAAAAACACTTAAATTTCATGTTGGAGTATCCACATTCACAAGCAACCAACCATTAAAGTGTCACAGAAGAAAAGATAGTGTGAAAAACCATGTGTATGTAGTGTTTGTAGAACTACATTCAAACTCAAAAGAAATATTGAACTTTATGAAGAGTATGTACTACTGAAAAACCATTTTAAAGTTCATGTATGTCGTTCCATATTTACAACCAAGCATATTACGATATGCCACAGAAGAATAACACTGATAAATACCCATTTAAATCGCAATTTTGTGGATATTCATTTACATTCAAATGGGACTTGGAAACACACTAAGGAATGCATACTGGTGAAAAACCACTTAATGTGATGTTTGCGGATCTCAATTTGTGATAAAACCATTTAAAAGTAGACGCAGAGTGGAAAGCTAGAATGGACATCGAGTATGGACAGCCATAGTAGACAGCCAGAGTGGACAGTCAGAGCGGACAGCCAGAGTGGACAACCAGAGTGGACAGCCAGATTGGACAGCCAGACTGACAACTAGAGTGGAAAGCTAGAGTGGACAGCCAATATGGACAGTCAGATTGGACAGCCAGGGTGGACAGCCAGAGTGGACAGCCAGAGTAGACAACTAGACAGGACAACTAGAGAGGACAGCCAGAGTGGACAACCAGAGTGGACAGCCAATATGGACAGCCAGATTGGACAGCCAGGGTGGACAGCCAGAGTCGACAGCCAGAGTGGACAGCCAGAGTGGACAACTAGAGTGGACAACTAGAGTGGACAGCCAGAACGGACAACCAGAGTGGACAACCAGAGTGGACAGCCAGAGTGGACAACCAGAGTGGACAGCCAGAGTGGACAGCCAGAGTGGACAACTAGAGTGGACAACTAGAGTGGACAGCCAGAGTGGACAACCAGAGTGGACAACCAGAGTGGACAGCCAGAGTGGACAGCCAGAGTGGACAGTCAGAGTGGACGACCAGAGTGGATAGCCACAGTGGACAACTAGAGTGGACAACCAGAGTGGACAACCAGAGTGGACAGACAGAGTGGACAGCCAGAGTGGACAGCCAGAGTGGACAGCCAAAGTGGACAACTAGAGTGGACAACTAGAGTGGACAGCCAGAGTGGACAACCAGCGTGGACATTCAGAGAGGACAGCCAGAGTGGACAGCCAGAGTGGACAACCAGAGTGGACAGCCAGATTATAAAGACTCCGGTGGACAGCCAGAGTGGACAGCCAGAGTGGACAACCAGATAATAAACCTCGAGTGGACAGCCAGAGTCGACAACCAGATTATAAACCTCGAGTGGACAACCAGAGTGGACAACCAGAGTGTACAACCAGATTATAAACCTCGAGTGGACAACCAGAGTGGAAAACCAGATTATAAAAACTCGGGTGGACAGCCAGAGTGGACAGCCAGAGTGGACAATCAGATTATAAACCTCGAGTGGACAGCCAGATTGGACAGAAAGATTGGACAGCCAGAGTGGAAAACCAGAGTGGACAGCCAGAGTGGACGACTAGAGTGGACAGCCAGAGTGGACAGCCACAGTGGACAGCCAGAGTGGACAACAAGAGTGGACAACAAGACTGGACAGCCAGAGTGGACGACTGGACGACTAGAGTGGACAGCCAGAGTGGACAGCCAGAGTGGACGACAAGAGTGGACAACCAGAGTGGACAACCAGAGTAGACAACCAGAGTGGACAGCCAGAGTGGACAGCCAGAGTGGACAACTAGACTGGACAGCCTTAGTGGACAGCCAGAGTGGACAGCCAGAGTGGACAACTAGAGTGGACAGCCAGAGTGGACAGCCAGAGTGGACAACCAGATTATAAACCTCGAGTGGACATCCAGAGTGGACAACCAGAGTGGACAGCCAGATTATAAATACTCGAGTGGACAGCCAGAGTGGACAGCCGGAGTGGACAACCAGATTATAAACCTCGAGTGGACAGCCAGAGTGGACAGCCAGAGTGGACAGCCAGAGTGGACAACCAGATTATAAACCTCGAGTGGACAACCAGAGTGGACAACCAGAGTGGACAGCCAGATTATAAATACTCGAGTGGACAGCCAGAGTGGACAGCCGGAGTGGACAACCAGATTATAAACCTCGAGTGGACAGCCAGAGTGGACAGCCAGAATGGACAACTAGAGTGGACAACTAGAGTGGACAGCCAGAGTGGAAAGCCAGAGTGGACAACCGGAGTGGACAACTAGAGTGGACAACTAGAGTGTACAGCCAGAGTGGACAACCAGAGTGGACAGCCAGGAGGACAGCCAGAGTGGACAGCCAGAGTGGACAGCCACAGTGGACAACTAGAGTGGACAGCCAGAGTGGACAGCCACAGTGGATAGCCAGAGTTGACAACTAGAGTGGACAACTAGAGTGAACAGCCAGAGTGGACAACTAGAGTGGACAACTAGAGTGGACAGCCAGAGTGGACATCTAGAGTGGACAGCTAGAGTGGACAACTAGACTGGACAGCCTAAGTGGACAGCCAGAGTGGACAACTAGAGTGGACAACTAGAGTGGACAGCCAGAGTGGACAGCCAGAGTGAACAGCCAGAGTGGACAACAAGAGTGGACGACTAGAGTGGACAGCCGGAGTGGACGACTAGAGTGGACAGCCAGAGTGGACAGCCAGAGTGGACAGCCAGAGTGGACAACAAGAGTGGACAACATGACTGGACTGCCAGAGTGGACGACTGGACGACTAGAGTGGACAGCCAGAGTGGACAGCCAGAGTGGACGACAAGAGTGGCAACCAGAGTGGACAACCAGAGTAGACAACCAGAGTGGACAGCCAGAGTGGACAGCCAGAGTGGACAACTAGACTGGACAGCCTTAGTGGACAGCCAGAGTGGACAGCCAGAGTGGACAACTAGAGTGGACAGCCAGAGTGGACAGCCAGAGTGGACAACCAGATTATAAACCTGGAGTGGACATCCAGAGTGGACAACCAGAGTGGACAGCCAGATTATAAATACTCGAGTGGACAGCCAGACTGGACAGCCGGAGTGGACAACCAGATTATAAACCTCGAGTGGACAGCCAGAGTGGACAGCCAGAGTGGACAGCCAGAGTGGACAACCAGATTATAAACCTCGAGTGGACAACCAGAGTGGACAACCAGAGTGGACAGCCAGATTATAAATACTCGAGTGGACAGCCAGAGTGGACAGCCGGAGTGGACATCCAGATTATAAACCTCGAGTGGACAGCCAGAGTGGACAGCCAGAGTGGACAACTAGAGTGGACAACTAGAGTGGACAGCCAGAGTGGATAGCCAGAGTGGACAACTGGAGTGGACAACTAGAGTGGACAGCCAGAGTGGACAGCCAGAGTTGATAGCCAAAGTGGACATCTAGAGTGGACAACTAGAGTGGACAGCCAGAGTAGACAACCAGAGTGGACAGCCAGGAGGACAGCCAGAGTGGACAGCCAGAGTGGACAGCCACAGTGGACAACTAGAGTGGACAGCCAGAGTGGACAGCAAGAGTGGATAGACAGAGTTGACAACTAGAGTGGACAACTAGAGTGGACAGCCAGAGTGGACAACTAGAGTGGACAACTAGAGTGGACAACTAGAGTGGACAGCCAGAGTGGACAACCAGAGTAGACAACCAGAGTGGACAGCCAGAGTGGACAACTAGACTGGACAACTAGACTTGACAGCCAGAGTGGACGACTAGAGTGGACAGCCAGAGTGGACAGCCAGAGTGGACAGCCAGAGTGGACAACAAGAGTGGACAACAAGAGTGGACAGCCAGAGTGGACGACTAGAGTGGACAGCCAGAGTGGACAGCCAGAGTGGACGACACGAGTGGACAGCCAGAGTGGACAACCAGAGTAAACAATCAGAGTGGACAGCCAGAGTGGACAGCCAGAGTGGACAACTAGACTGGACAGCCTGAGTGGACAGACAGAGTGGACAGCCAGAGTGGACAACTAGAGTGGATAGCCAGAGTGGACAGCCAGAGTGGACAACCAGATTATAAACCTCGAGTGGACAACCAGAGTGGACAACCAGAGTGGACAGCCAGATTATAAATACTCGAGTGCACAGCCAGAGTGGACAGCCGGAGTGGTCAACCAGATTATAAACCTCGAGTGGACAGCCAGAGTGGACAGCCAGAGTGGACAGCCAGAGTGGACAACCAGATTATAAACCTCGAGTGGACAACCAGAGTGGACAACCAGAGTGGACAGCCAGATTATAAATACTCGATTGGACAGCCAGAGTGGACAGCCGGAGTGGATAACCAGATTATAAACCTCTAGTGGACAGCCAGAGTGGACAGCCAGAGTGGACAACTAGAGTGGACAACTAGAGTGGACAGCCAGAGTGGATAGCCAGAGTGGACAACTGGAGTGGACAACTAGAGTGGACAGCCAGAGTGGACAGCCAGAGTGGATAGCCAAAGTGGACAACTAGAGTGGACAACTAGAGTGGACAGCCAGAGTGGACAACCAGAGTGGACAGCCAGGAGGACAGCCAGAGTGGACAGCCAGAGTGGACAGCCACAGTGGACAACTAGAGTGGACAGCCAGAGTGTACAGCCAGAGTGGATAGCCAGAGTTGACAACTAGAGTGGACAACTAGAGTGGACAGCCAGAGTGAACAACTAGAGTGGACAACTAGAGTGGACAACTAGAGTGGACAGCCAGAGTGGACAACCAGAGTAAACAACCAGAGTGGACAGCCAGAGTGGACAGCCAGAGTGGACAACTAGACTGGACAGCCAGAGTGGACGACTAGAGTGGACAGCCAGAGTGGACAGCCAGAGTGGACAGCCAGAGTGGACAACAAGAGTGGACAACAAGAGTGGACAGCCAGAGTGGACGACTAGAGTGGACAGCCAGAGTGGACAGCCAGAGTGGACGACAAGAGTGGACAGCCAGAGTGGACAACCAGAGTAGACAACCAGAGTGGACAGCCAGAGTGGACAGCCAGAGTGGACAACTAGACTGGACAGCCTGAGTGGACAGCCAGAGTGGACAGCCAGAGTGGACAACTAGAGTGGACAGCCAGAGTGGACAGCCAGAGTGGATCGCCAAAGTGGACAACTAGAGTGGACAACTAGAGTGGACAGCCAGATTGGACAACCAGAGTGGACAGCCAGGAGGACAGCCAGAGTGGACAGCCAGAGGGGACAGCCACAGTGGACAACTAGAGTGAACAGCCAGAGTGGACAGCCTGAGTGGATACCCAGAGTTGACAACTAGATTGGACAACTAGAGTGGACAGCCAGAGTGGACAACTAGAGTGGACAACTAGAGTGGACAACTAGAGTGGACAGCCAGAGTGGACATCTAGAGTGGACAGCCAGAGTGGACAACTAGACTGGACAGCCTAAGTGGACAGCCAGAGTGGACAACTAGAGTGAACAACTAGAGTGGACAATTAGAGTGGACAGCCAGAGTGGACAGCCAGAGTGGACAACAAGAGTGGACAACTAGAGTGGACAGCCAGAGTGGACAGCCAGAGTGGATAGCCAAAGTGGACAACTAGAGTGGACAACTAGAGTGGACAGCCAGAGTGGACAACCAGAGTGGACAGCCAGGAGGACAGCCAGAGTGGACAGCCAGAGTGGACAGCCACAGTGGACAACTAGAGTGGACAGCCAGAGTGGACAGCCAAAGTGGATAGCCAGAGTTGACAACTAGAGTGGACAACTAGAGTGGACAGCCAGAGTGGACAACTAGAGTGGACAACTAGAGTGGACAGCCAGAGTGGACATCTAGAGTGGACAGCCAGAGTGGACAACTAGACTGGACAGCCTAAGTGGACAGCCAGAGTGGACAACTAGAGTGGACAACTAGAGTGGACAGCCAGAGTGGACAGCCAGAGTGAACAGCCAGAGTGGACAACAAGAGTTGACAACTAGAGTGGACAGCCAGAGTGGACGACTAGAGTGGACAGCCAGAGTGGACAGCCAGAGTGGACAACCAGAGTGGACAGCCAGAGTGGACAGCCAGAGTGGACAACTAGACTGGACAGCCTGAGTGGACAGCCAGAGTGGACAGCGAGAGTGGACAACTAGAGTGGACAGCCAGATTGGACAGCCAGAGTGGACAGCCAGATTATAAATACTCGAGTGGACAGCCAGAGTGGACAGCCGGAATGGACAGCCAGAGTATAAATACTCGAGTGGACAGCCAGAGTGGACAGCCGGAGTGGACAACCAGATTATAAACCTCGAGTGGACAGCCAGAGTGGACAGCCAGAGTGGACAGCCAGAGTGGACAACCAGATTATAAACCTCGAGCGGACAACCAGAGTGAACAACCAGAGTGGACAGCCAGATTATAAATACTCGAGTGGACAGCCAGAGTGGACAGCCGGAGTGGACAACCAGATTATAAACCTCGAGTGGACAGCCAGAGTGGACAGCCAGAATGGACAACTAGAGTGGACAACTAGAGTGGACAGCCAGAGTGGATAGCCAGAGTGGACAACTGGAGTGGACAACTAGAGTGGACAGCCAGAGTGGACAGCCAGAGTGGATAGCCAAAGTGGACAACTAGAGTGGACAACTAGAGTGGACAGCCAGAGTGGACAACCAGAGAGGACAGCCAGGAGGACAGCCAGAGTGGACAGCCAGAGTGGACAGCCACAGTGGACAACAAGAGTGGACAACCAGAGTGGACAGCCAGAGTTGACAATTAGAGTGGACAGCAAGAGTGGACAACTAGAGTGGACAGCCAGAGTGGACAGCCAGAGTGGACAATTAGAGTGGACAGCCAGAGTGGACAACTAGAGTGGACAACTAGAGTGGACAGCCAGAGTGGACAGCCAGAGTGAACAGCCAGAGTGGACAACAAGAGTGGACAACTAGAGTGGACAGCCAGAGTGGACGACTAGAGTGGACAGCCAGAGTGGACAGCCAGAGTGGACGACAAGAGTGGACAGCCAGAGTGGACAGCCGGAGTGGACAACCAGAGTGGACAGCCAGAGTGGACAGCCAGAGTGGACAACTAGACTGGACAGCCTGAGTGGACAGCCATAGTGGACAGCCAGAGTGGACAACTAGAGTGGACAGCCAGAGTGGACAACCAGATTATAAACCTCGAGTGGACAACCAGAGTGGACAACCAGAGAGGACAGCCAGATTATAAATACTCGAGTGGACAGCCAGAGTGGACAGCCGGAGTGGACAACCAGATTATAAACCTCGAGTGGACAGCCAGAGTGGACAGCCAGAGTGGACAGCCAGAGTGGACAACCAGATTATAAACCTCGAGCGGACAACCAGAGTGAACAACCAGAGTGGACAGCCAGATTATAAATACTCGAGTGGACAGCCAGAGTGGACAGCCGGAGTGGACAACCAGATTATAAACCTCGATTGGACAGCCAGAGTGGACAGCCAGAATGGACAACTAGAGTGGACAACTAGAGTGGACAGCCAGAGTGGATAGCCAGAGTGGAGAACTGGAGTGGACAACTAGAGTGGACAGCCAGAGTGGACAGCCAGAGTGGATAGCCAAAGTGGACAACTAGAGTGGATAACTAGAGTGGACAGCCAGAGTGGACAACCAGAGTGGACAGCCAGGAGGACAGCCAGAGTGGACAGCCAGAGTGGACAGCCACAGTGGACAACAAGAGTGGACAACCAGAGTGGACAGCCAGAGTTGACAATTAGAGTGGACAGCAAGAGTGGACAACTAGAGTGGACAGCCAGAGTGGACAGCCAGAGTGGACAATTAGAGTGGACAGCCAGAGTGGACAACTAGATAGGACAACCAGAGTGGACAACTAGAGTGGACAGCCAGAGTGGACAGCCAAAGTGGACAACTAGAGTGGACAGCCAGAGTGGACAGCCAGAGTGGACAACAAAAGTGGACAACTAGAGTGGACAGCCAGAGTGGACGACTAGAGTGGACAGGCAGAGTGGACAGCCAGAGTGGACGACAAGAGTGGACAGCCAGAGTGGACAGCCAGAGTAGACAACCAGAGTGGACAGCCAGAGTGGACAACCAGAGTGGACAACTAGACTGGACAGCCTGAGTGGACAGCCAGAGTGGACAGCCAGAGTGGACAACTAGAGTGGACAGCCAGAGTGGACAGCCAGAGTGGACAACCAGATTATAAACCTCGAGTGGACAACCAGAGTGGACAACCAGAGTGGACAGCCAGATTATAAATACTCGAGTAGACAGCAGAGTGGACAGCCGGAGTGGACAATTAGATTATAAACCTCGAGTAGACAGCCAGAGTGGACAGCCAGCGTGGACAGCCAGAGTGGACAACCAGATCATAAACCCCGAGTGGACAACCAGAGTGGACAACCAGAGTGGACAGCCAGATTATAAATACTCGAGTGGACAGCCAGAGTGGACAGCCGGAGTGGACAACCAGATTATAAACCTCGGGTGGTCAGCCAGAGTGGACAGCCAGAGTGGACAACTAGAGTGGACAACTAGAGTGGACAGCCAGAGTGGATAGCCAGAGTGGACAACTGGAGTGGACAACTAGAGTGGACAGCCAGAGTGGACAGCCAGAGTGGATAAACAAAGTGGACAACTAGAGTGGACAACTAGAGTGGACAGCTAGAGTGGACAACTAGAGTTGACAACTAGAGTGGACAACTAGAGTGGACAGCCAGAGTGGACATCTAGAGTGGACAGCCAGAGTGGACAACTAGACTGGACAGCCTAAGTGGACAGCCAGAGTGGACAACTAGAGTGGACAACTAGAGTGGACAGCCAGAGTGGACAGCCAGAGTGGACAGCCTTAGTGGACAGCAAGAGTGGACAACTAGAGTAGACAGCCAGAGTGGACGACTAGAGTGGACAGCCAGAGTGGACAGCCAGAGTGGACGACAAGAGTGGACAGCCAGAGTGGACAGCCAGAGTGGACAACCAGAGTGGACAGCCAGAGTGGACAGCCAGAGTGGACAACTAGACTGGACAGCCTGAGTGGACAGCCAGAGTGGACAGCGAGAGTGGACAACTAGAGTGGACAGCCAGATTGGACAGCCAGAGTGGACAGCCAGATTATAAATACTCGAGTGGACAGCCAGAGTGGACAGCCGGAATGGACAACCACATTATAAACCTCGAGTGGACAGCCAGAGTGGACATTCAGAGTGGACAGCCAGAGTGGACAACCAGATTATAAACCTCGAGTGGACAACCAGAGTGGACAACCAGAATGGACAGCCAGATTATAAATACTCGAGTGGACAGCCAGAGTGGACAGCCGGAGTGGACAACCAGATTATAAACCTCGAGTGGACAGCCAGAGTGGACAGCCAGAATGGACAACTAGAGTGGACAACTAGAGTGGACAGCCAGAGTGGATAGCCAGAGTGGACAACTGGAGTGGACAACTAGAGTGGACAGCCAGAGTGGACAGCCAGAGTGGATAGCCAAAGTGAACAACTAGAGTGGACAACTAGAGTGGACAGCCAGAGTGAACAACCGGAGTGGACAGCCAGGAGGACAGTCAGAGTGGACAGCCAGAGTGGACAGCCAGAGTGGACAACTAGAGTGGACAGCCAGAGTGGACAGCCAGAGTGGATAGCCAGAGTTGACAACTAGAGTGGACAACTAGAGTGGACAGCCAGAGTGGACAACTAGAGTGGACAACTAGAGTGGACAGCCAGAGTGGACATCTAGAGTGGACAGCCAGAGTGGACAACTAGACTGGACAGCCTAAGTGGACAGCCAGAGTGGACAACTAGAGTGGACAACTTGAGTGGACAGCCAGAGTGGACAGCCAGAGTGGACAACAAGAGTGGACAACTAGAGTGGACAGCCAGAGTGGACGACTAGAGTGGACAGCCAGAGTGGACAGCCAGAGTGGACGACAAGAGTGGACAGCCAGAGTGGACAGCCAGAGTGGACAACCAGAGTGGACAGCCGGAGTGGACAACCAGATTATAAACCTCGGGTGGTCAGCCAGAGTGGACAGCCAGAGTGGACAACTAGAGTGGACAACTAGAGTGGACAGCCAGAGTGGATAGCCAGAGTGGACAACTGGAGTGGACAACTAGAGTGGACAGCCAGAGTGGACAGCCAGAGTGGATAAACAAAGTGGACAACTAGAGTTGACAACTAGAGTGGACAGCTAGAGTGGACAACTAGAGTTGACAACTAGAGTGGACAACTAGAGTGGACAGCCAGAGTGGACATCTAGAGTGGACAGCCAGAGTGGACAACTAGACTGGACAGCCTAAGTGGACAGCCAGAGTGGACAACTAGAGTGGACAACTAGAGTGGACAGCCAGAGTGGACAGCCAGAGTGGACAGCCTTAGTGGACAACAAGAGTGGACAACTAGAGTAGACAGCCAGAGTGGACGACTAGAGTGGACAGCCAGAGTGGACAGCCAGAGTGGACGACAAGAGTGGACAGCCAGAGTGGACAGCCAGAGTGGACAACCAGAGTGGACAGCCAGAGTGGACAGCCAGAGTGGACAACTAGACTGGACAGCCTGAGTGGACAGCCAGAGTGGACAGCGAGAGTGGACAACTAGAGTGGACAGCCAGATTGGACAGCCAGAGTGGACAGCCAGATTATAAATACTCGAGTGGACAGCCAGAGGGGACAGCCGGAATGGACAACCACATTATAAACCTCGAGTGGACAGCCAGAGTGGACATTCAGAGTGGACAGCCAGAGTGGACAACCAGATTATAAACCTCGAGTGGACAACCAGAGTGGACAACCAGAATGGACAGCCAGATTATAAATACTCGAGTGGACAGCCAGAGTGGACAGCCGGAGTGGACAACCAGATTATAAACCTCGAGTGGACAGCCAGAGTGGACAGCCAGAATGGACAACTAGAGTGGACAACTAGAGTGGACAGCCAGAGTGGATAGCCAGAGTGGACAACTGGAGTGGACAACTAGAGTGGACAGCCAGAGTGGACAGCCAGAGTGGATAGCCAAAGTGGACAACTAGAGTGGACAACTAGAGTGGACAACTAGAGTGGACAGCCAGAGTGAACAACCGGAGTGGACAGCCAGGAGGACAGTCAGAGTGGACAGCCAGAGTGGACAGCCAGAGTGGACAACTAGAGTGGACAGCCAGAGTGGACAGCCAGAGTGGATAGCCAGAGTTGACAACTAGAGTGGACAACTAGAGTGGACAGCCAGAGTGGACAACTAGAGTGGACAACTAGAGTGGACAGCCAGAGTGGACATCTAGAGTGGACAGCCAGAGTGGACATCTAGAGTGGACAGCCAGAGTGGACAACTAGACTGGACAGCCTAAGTGGACAGCCAGAGTGGACAACTAGAGTGGACAACTAGAGTGGACAGCCAGAGTGGACAGCCAGAGTGGACAGCCTTAGTGGACAACAAGAGTGGACAACTAGAGTAGACAGCCAGAGTGGACGACTAGAGTGGACAGCCAGAGTGGACAGCCAGAGTGGACGACAAGAGTGGACAGCCAGAGTGGACAGCCAGAGTGGACAACCAGAGTGGACAGCCAGAGTGGACAGCCAGAGTGGACAACTAGACTGGACAGCCTGAGTGGACAGCCAGAGTGGACAGCGAGAGTGGACAACTAGAGTGGACAGCCAGATTGGACAGCCAGAGTGGACAGCCAGATTATAAATACTCGAGTGGACAGCCAGAGGGGACAGCCGGAATGGACAACCACATTATAAACCTCGAGTGGACAGCCAGAGTGGACATTCAGAGTGGACAGCCAGAGTGGACAACCAGATTATAAACCTCGAGTGGACAACCAGAGTGGACAACCAGAATGGACAGCCAGATTATAAATACTCGAGTGGACAGCCAGAGTGGACAGCCGGAGTGGACAACCAGATTATAAACCTCGAGTGGACAGCCAGAGTGGACAGCCAGAATGGACAACTAGAGTGGACAACTAGAGTGGACAGCCAGAGTGGATAGCCAGAGTGGACAACTGGAGTGGACAACTAGAGTGGACAGCCAGAGTGGACAGCCAGAGTGGATAGCCAAAGTGGACAACTAGAGTGGACAACTAGAGTGGACAGCCAGAGTGAACAACCGGAGTGGACAGCCAGGAGGACAGTCAGAGTGGACAGCCAGAGTGGACAGCCAGAGTGGACAACTAGAGTGGACAGCCAGAGTGGACAGCCAGAGTGGATAGCCAGAGTTGACAACTAGAGTGGACAACTAGAGTGGACAGCCAGAGTGGACAACTAGAGTGGACAACTAGAGTGGACAGCCAGAGTGGACATCTAGAGTGGACAGCCAGAGTGGACAACTAGACTGGACAGCCTAAGTGGACAGCCAGAGTGGACAACTAGAGTGGACAACTTGAGTGGACAGCCAGAGTGGACAGCCAGAGTGGACAACAAGAGTGGACAACTAGAGTGGACAGCCAGAGTGGACGACTAGAGTGGACAGCCAGAGTGGACAGCCAGAGTGGACGACAAGAGTGGACAGCCAGAGTGGACAGCCAGAGTGGACAACCAGAGTGGACAGCCAGAGTGGACAGCCAGAGTGGACAACTAGACTGGACAGCCTGAGTGGACAGCCAGAGTGGACAGCCAGAGTGGACAACTAGAGTGGACAGCCAGAGTGGACAGCCAGAGTGGACAACCAGATTATAAACCTCGAGTGGACAACCAGAGTGGACAACCAGAGTGGACAGCCAGATTATAAATACTCGAGTGGACAGCCAGAGTGGACAGCCGGAGTGGACAACCACATTATAAACCTCGAGTGGACAGCCAGAGTGGACAGCCAGAGTGGACAGCCAGAGTGGACAACCAGATTATAAACCTCGAGTGGACAACCAGAGTGGACAAACAGAGTGGACAGCCAGATTATAAATACTCGAGTGGACAGCCAGAGTGGACAGCCGGAGTGGACAACCAGATTATAAACCTCGAGTGGACAGCCAGAGTGGACAGCCAGAATGGACAACTAGAGTGGACAACTAGAGTGGACAGCCAGAGTGGATAGCCAGAGTGGACAACTGGAGTGGACAACTAGAATGGACAGCCAGAGTGGACAGCCAGAGTGGATAGCCAAAGTGGACAACTAGAGTGGACAACTAGAGTGGACAGCCAGAGTGGACAACCAGAGTGGACAGCCAGGAGGACAGCCAGAGTGGACAGCCAGAGTGGACAGCCAGAGTGGTCAACTAGAGTGGACAGCCAGAGTGGACAGCCAGAGTGGATAGCCAGAGTTGACAACTAGAGTGGACAACTAGAGTGGACAGCCAGAGTGGACAACTAGAGTGGACAACTAGAGTGGACAGCCAGAGTGGACATCTAGAGTGGACAGCCAGAATGGACAACTAGACTGGACAGCCTAAGTGGACAGCCAGAGTGGACAACTAGAGTGGACAACTAGATTGGACAGCCAGAGTGGATAGCCAGAGTGGACAACTGGAGTGGACAACTAGAGTGGACAGTTATTATGGACAGTGGACAGTTGTCCAAAAAATGAATTAGAGATAGTTCTCTAATTCAAATTGATAAATGGACAGCTAGAATGGACAGTGGACAGTGGACAGCTAACTTCACACACCCCACGTTCCTCCTATATCTTTATACAATGTAATAACTGACTTTTTATGGTTCTGTCGTAATTTGGTTTAGTAATTACGTTGTAACTGGAAGTAAATTAGTTCAAGTATAAAGGGGTCCGGGGACATTCCCCCGGGAAATTTTTCTGAGCAATGGATCAATCTGGTGTATTCTAGGCGTTCCAAGATACCTTATTTGGTATTAAAAAAGGACCTAAATACAGGGAATTTAAGTTCTTACATTAAAGTGCCTGCAAAATTTTTAAATTGTTCGATTTTGATATTGAAGCTTAATGTGAAAACGTTTGTTTGAAAGGCTAAAATATTTATAATTGACATCCTCCCAAAGTCGTATAGGAGGTTGGGTGACGTTTAGAGTACAATTTGTGTCACGAGTGTATTTTTTGCAAACAATGAGTCTTGATTATTTTGATATAAGGAATTGACTAAGTGAGCGAGCGAAGCGAGCAAAATTTTTTTTATACGTTTTCACCAAGAACTAGAGGCAAATTGCTTATAACGAGATATAGTAGGTGGTAAATAATACTTTTCGTCTGAATTATTGGGGGGGGGGGCCAAAAGATATGTTGGCCCCCCCTGTCTAGACATTGGGGGGGGCCTGGCCCCCCTGGCCCCCCCCTTCTCCTACGCCCATGCCCTTGATCAATGTCACTACAGCGCTTGAATTAACAGATTAAAAATTTTGACATGAATTTGAAGGGAGTAAATTTTCTTATTGATATGTTTATTTGTAATGACTGATTATGTAACACTACAATTTTGTTAATATCAATCCGGTCTAGTTTTCAAAGAAAAACGTTAAAAAAGGATTTTCATTCAAAAAAATCTTCACAAGGGGCACATTTTAATTGTCTATTTTTGCAAGTTCAAATAAATTTTCTAAAACGAACAGGCGCAATAATTTGCAAGATTTTTATTATTTAAAAAAAGTGGTCTGAACCTGTGAACAATACTGTCTTAGATAAAACCATGCATGGCATATGTAATACACCAACCAGTTGCATCCACGCCCCCACCCCGGGGATGGGCGATGGATAGCCGCGTAAAACAACCGTACATGTTTTTACCTTCGAGTTTTTCCCCACTACCGGGGAAAGGTTGGGAATGTTTTCTCCGAACCAATTCCTCGGGGACAGTATTTAGTTGTTAGGGGACGGGAAATACTTAGTACTGGAGATTTTACTATCAGTTGTCCCCGCTGGGCCGTGGCAGGACGGGAATTTTGACCACTCGAAAGTAAAAATCCCGGCCCATTCCCGGGGTGGGGGTGGATGCAACTGATTGGAGCATAATTATTTCACTACTGGTCTTCAAAGTTCAAGTATTATTTATTGGTAGTCTGGAAGATTTCTTTTAAGAAAATTGTGTAATTCATGTTAGTTTTTTATATGTAGCAGTTCAAATGTATACGTTTACTTTTGATTTTAAAAGCTTAAAGTGCAGGAAATTGCATGATTTTAATTCAAAAAGTGAAAATTTCGCCGCCGGGAGGGGACACCCCTCCCGCACCCACCCCAACTTAGCCTTCCAAAACAGTCTTGTGCCCCACCCCAGCCCAAAATTTCTGGATCCGGGCCTGCTAGGGGTTATAATATGAGTAATATACAGTGATTTATAACACTACCATGTGTACAACTGCTCGCGTGAAATATCTTGGTGCTACTCAGTGCATGAAATATTGTAGCTAGTAGGCATGTGCTATCTATAGGCCCTACTGCATAGACATTCGACGTCTGCTAATATAATGTTAAACAGATAAGCGCAACTCCGAAAACGTGTCTAATACAACTATGGCACTGCCTATTTTGCGAATTTACGAATTCACTTTTTACGAGGGGTGTTCGAAAAGTAATGCAAATGTATGCATATCTTTGTAGTTTCGGTATTTTAGGCGTCAAATTTGGCATGTTTAACTATGTAACTATCGTTTATAATTGGATAAAATTTGGTTGACTTCGATTCATCGGTTGTGTCATAATGTAAGTTTAAAGTGTACCTACTAATGCACACTAAGCTTAAAAGCGTTGGAAATACGTATGGCAAAAGCGACTGAAATTATGCCTTATATCAAAGGATGTACCTAACTTAGATAAAGTGACAAATTGATACATGAGGAACTTTTTAAGATTAACAGACATCGTAGGATGTCTTTAAGCAATGTTTTATTTATTCAACATGTTTCAAAGCAGACCAATAGCTGCTGAAAGACAACAACAATATGATCAGTCGACAACAACAACAAGCGAACAAATGTTGATAAAAAGTTAGATATTGGTCTCAAAGCTGCCATATTGGTAGTAGGGCAGTTAGCTGATCGCACATGCTGGATGTTATCCCACTTTCACATCATTTTGAAGAAAATGATGACTGCATGGTGTCTAAAATATCATCTTATTTTAAATGCCAACAAATATTTTTTTATACTCCTAATACGTACAAACTATGTTTTTACGAAGCGTAACGGATGTCGAAACACAGACTCACTATCATTTACGAAGCCTGAACCAGAAATATTATGTATTTGAGTCCTAAAATTCTAAGAAGCTCGTATTTGTAAATTTCACGCAGTCAGTGACGAAGGTGATGCCTTTGAATTTTGTCCACCGACCAAGGCCCTATTGTTCAAATGCCCAAATCAATGCGTAAAATGGTAGCTAATAGGTTCTACAGATACTTTCAGCAGGAAAAACTTTAGCAACATTTCTTATAGCGTCAATTTGTTACTGAAAATTAGCATTATGTCCCTTTCACATGAAAATACCTCTTTGCTCCAGGCATCTACTGAAAAGTAGTTTTTGAACGGATATCAGATAAATATGCCCGATAAACAAGTTTATTCTATAGATCTAGTCCCATGCGACTATTTTTAAGTTCTTGGTCTTAGATCGCATTCTGTATAGCGAAGGTACGTTTCCAGGAAGCCTATGTGGTCAACCGTATTTCAGTGCATAAAAGTAGTACCTATTGCAGACGCTGAAACATGATTTCAATCTTAAATTTAATAATGCAATTTGTGCTATAACGATCGTGCATTTAATATGGTTATATTATATAGCCAAAAGTACATTCCGTATATGTAAGAATACCCGGCAAGTACCGAGTTCGCTTTATCTTTGGCTGTTTTTAATTGATGCTCGACCAAATGCAGTTTCCAACCGACTGTAATAATTTGGTCGGGAGCTAAGGACACAGCTAACTCGGTACTTGTCGGCTATCTTACATATACGGAATAAACTTTAGGCTATATCAAATGCACGAAATCTCACCGTTAGCAGACGGAATCGCAATAGTTTTGAGTGTAAAACGACATTCATTTGATCACGCGATTCTACACACTGGTATTACTATGTGGATTATTCCAATCACATTTTGTTTATTTCTTTATTTCAGCAAGAATGTGCAGAAAAAGGGTTTAGATGTAACCATTGGCAACCAGCTGTTCCTCTGTATGGCCTAAGTGATCATGTATGGCTTAAAAGCCTGCAGAAGTCTCAATATGTGGGTGAGTGATATATACTTGTGTACTGTACATAAATGTGACTGTATGTTGTCCTGTATGTAATTTGTATCACAATTTGACAGAGGATGAGGTGAATGTACCATAACCAGTGCAGTATAACAGTTACCGTATTACACCGTCTCAATGAGAATACAACGGCTGTAGAAACACAATTCAGACACAATACTCATTCAACCAATTGTGACAGCACAAAATCCACAGTGACTGTCATGAAACACATTGGTATTCGTAATGTACTCATAAAGTTTCGTTCATGGAATGTATTAATTTGCAAATGTTTGTCTAACTTTGTTACAGTGCAAGGCAGCCAACCCAAAGTCATCACGAACGATACTTATAATAATCTAAAAGCAAGAATTGCAAACATAAGCGTTTTGGGCTGAAAATACCTGCATAGGTAGTCAACAATGTTTTGAATACGAAATGTACTAAAACGCTAAAAAAACTGTGTCGAGTTTCAGGCCTAAACGAAGCACTATTCAGAGAAACGAAACACATCACAGTTAATCGATTTGATAAGCGGGTATTCTGCGCCTGTTATGCATAAGTTATGTGATTGAATTTCTAACTATGCACATACCTGCATTTTTTGGCTCGAGTCGACGATTTTGTCCGCCATTGTATACGTGTTATGTACTATAGCGGTCACGTGATTCTCCCCTGAAAGTTACTGTACATAGCGTTTGTAGTGCAGTAAGTGTAGCTATTGCATTAATTTCCACCGTTACTATGAGAGAATGAGTACACGTGCTCCTTGTGTCACTCAACTGTCTCGCAGTCTGAGGTCATTGGCTAATCTGGTAGAGAAAATGTGGGCAATAATTTAGCAATAGTAGTTGACCATCAACAATAAATATGACAATAATCGCTGGCTTAGAATAAGAATGTCGTAAATACAACATAAACATTTTTAGAAATTAAGCAAAATGTTTGACAATCACTCTTTACTTATGATAAAACAAGCTTTTTTCAAACTCAGTTTGATCAACATGACAAGTTCCGATTTTTATGAAAGTTGGCTCATAAGAAGCGCCTTACAATGTAGACAGCAAATATTAGTCTTATAGGAGCGTAAGTGGCACTAACGATATTCTCATTCTAAGCCAGCGACATGTACATGAATATCAACATTCACCATGAATAAATGTAATGAATAACACCCATTTCAGGTGATATGGAGTTTGATGAACGTGAGTGGGCTAGAGCACAAGACGTGGTAGATGATGTACTAAGTCGTTTACTTGATAAAATGAAATCTATAGCAAGTTATTCATACAAAGGCTTGCGAATTGACGAATACGTACGACAAGGCAGCTCTCGAGACGGTCTCAAAGTTATTGCTCCTAACGAGTTCGATATTGGTTTTGAGTTTTCGATTGACGGGATATCGTTCTCTGAAATTCCAATTGAGCATCCAGATGGGCGTGTGCCAGGTTTCTGTTATTTGACGGTTGACCAGTCAGTAGAAAAGCTGAGAAGGATATGTCCTGAATTAGTAAGAGAAAGAGTATTTCAAATGGGTGAAAACGACCGGGTGTATTTAAGTTCCAAGATGTTGCATCGAGCTGTGTTCCAATCATTAATTGACAAGTCATGTATGGCAGTAGAACGTGACATAAATAAGGTCCAATTGAAGAATCGTTTCTCCATTACTCGGAAGATGAACCCTCCTGCGGTGAATATTACTGTACATCTAGATGACGACGCTTATTGTATGTTCCAGAAGCAAGGGTCTCTCAGAGATGGTGAAAGTATCATCACAGACATTGATATAGATATTATACCAGCACTACGTTTGACGAAGGATACTGTATCAGAATATGACGGTGAGCGAGTGAATGCTGATATACATGCCATATGTAAATGGAAGGAAGACGAAGCATATAAATCGCTAGAAATCGCAAATCAAAACTTCATCTGGCTTATTAATTCCGTGGCATATGAGCGGCATATATTTGATGCTGCGCGCACTGATATAAAACAGCAATACATTCTGACGGCACTCCGTATTGCAAAGACGTACTGCACGAAAGCTGAAGAAATTTATAAAAACAAAAACCTTGCCCCACCGCCAGTAACCGTACTACAATCATACCATCTTAAACAGATTACTTGCTATGTGATCCTGTACACATGTTACATGTACCCTGACACCGTCATCTCTGGTGCTCGCCAAGCTCTGGAATACCTTCTGTCATTCTTAGACATTTGCCTAGGTCATAAAAAGTTGCCACACTTCTTCTATTCCAACACAAAGATAAGGGAGATGTTCAATAAATATCCATATGCATACGAATGCGATCACCAGTCCCTTCGCTATAATATGTTTCGGAAAATTAAGACGGATGCTTTAGTGCAGGCTAAAGTTTCTCTCAAGAAGCACATGGCGCCAAACTTGAACGTTGCCATCCTTAATGCACGTGACAGCATATCTTTGACAGTATTCTCTTCAGATATACCTACGGGGACATTTATTTAACAATCGAAGGCAGCGGTCTTTGACGTTCTGTAAAAACGTTCGGTAAACTATAAATAAATAAAATGTGTATTGACATTTTCTAAATTACTACCACATTCTATTGAGAGATGTTTTCGTTGGAAGTAGTTGGAAAAACAAAAACACGGAAATAACATCAGTGTGGAAGGGCACGTTAAATGACGTCATTTAGTGTTGAATCATGTTGAAAATAAAAATAAAAGTTAACTTTCGTCAGTAACGTGATTTTAGTATGTACGAGTCTTGTTGTTGCCACAGTAAACATATTGTTATGGATTGATAGACACTCAAGCACATTTCTAATTGGTCAATTTTCAAACCCAAAAATGCTTTTACCATATTGTTACATGATAACGTTATTTATTCTGTCTTTTGAGTTTACTTAATAACCACTTCATTAAAATTCTAAATTAAAAACCAAAATATTAAACACAGGACCCTATTGGAACTAGTGCTTGCACTTTCATGGGTTATCCTTGACCGAAAGGTTGAAATAAATACAACACATATACTGAAAACTGATATTTTAAATATCATCAATAAAGTATTTGGGTATTGAACTGTGACTATTTGGTAAAGTGGTTGAGTGTAGAACAATAAATTGATGACCAGGTCTCGATCTCCCGAAACATCTCAATCTGAGCTAAATCTCATTTGTGTCTTTTAGTTAATTTCCATAGGAAGTTGGATTCACAAGTGGCATACAAACACAGAAATTATTATTCTGTGTATGTGTATTTATTTATTTAAACATTTCGGTCAGGGATAACCCATGAAAGTGCAAGCACTTATTTCCAATAGGGGCCTGTGTTTTGCTGAAGGGACAGCAGATGGAAGAGACAATAATGCGATACAAGGTATTCGGGCTCGATGTCCTAGCTCTTTCTGAAGAGACACATTGGTTCTTTAACGTGCCCGGTGTATAGCACCGATACACGCGAGACTAACTCTTGGTTGCTAACCTGTTAATCTCTAGTTGGGTGAGAAACACAGAAAAGCGTTTCAGAAATGATCAAGTGTCCCAGCCGAGGATCGAACCCGGGATATCTCGATCAGCAGTCAAGCAGGCTATCCACTCGACCACCGTACAGGCACTGAATTTATAACACCAAACAATTACGCTTGTAAGAGTTTACACTTAAGATTTATCTCAAATCCAGGCTATGATTTTAGCAAAATCTCAATTTGAGATGAGATTTCAACTTGAGATTGTTCGAGAGATCGGGACCAGTGCCTGTCAGCCTCCAACAGTATGAAATGTTACACATTTCTCCTACTGTAACGCCACAACGCTGCGTGTGTGTCCGAGTGCCTTTTTGGTAATAATTACATCTGTAACTGAAAGCTGCTATGTCACAATGGCCACAAAGTTGCTACTTTAACGATCTTTTTAAATTCTGCAGTATTTCGACATTTCTTGAGTTGTTCTAGTTTTAAATGCAAAATCGACAAAAATATGCCTTAGATCTATATACAACAAATACATTTGAGCCGTTCTCCAGGAAACTAAGCTTAGTGACAAAATTGTGAAATATTGATGAATACATGGTTAGAAAGATGAGACTCTTGTAAACAGATTCTGAAAATTTGAACAAATTATTCCATACCATTACATAGTTATAGACTTTTTGAACCAACCACTACCGCCTTCTTTTTGAGTGACGTCACGGACATCATTCTCTACGTTTTGACGTAACGTCAGCTGGCGTTTTAAAGATCCAGTATCTGATAAATGTTTGACGTAAACTTATGGCACATTATAGAATCATATTCTTATTTTAATAAAACATGTCCATTTTGTGAGTGTTTGATTGCAGAGAAAAATTGCATGTGTTTTAGCCACTAAACCATTGTTTTCCTTGATATGAGTACTGTTTGAAAAACGATCACCATAGCAACGACACAAGTTATTTTATTACAATTTAAAGAAAACTTGAAGCTAATGGATAGCACTGTACTATCCAATTACTTAAACATGAAATCAAAGGACACCAGTTTTTTTCTCATTTTAAACATTTTTTAAAATCTTATTGCACAATTACAATACAATGTCATTAAGCCCGGTTTTCCTGGAGAACGGCTCATTTATAAGTCGTATCAATATGAACGCGTGTATGGTAATCATATGTGACATTTAGCGTATTTCGCGGAGTTCCAATAACATCATAATATAAAAAATTCGAAACAACTACATCAATATATCTACAGTTCGACGCCTTGTCACAGCAGAGTATGATTCCAATGGTATAAATATACTTCCCAAACTTAGCTAATAAAGGCCGCGAAACCAATAATTGAATGCATTTTCAAGGTATGTCTGTCTTAACCTAATAAAGAAAACGTTGTGCAAATATTGATCCATCCAATCCATCTAATATGCTGCTGAATGTCGAAATAAAATGTGTTGTTTTTTTTATTTGAGATGCATTAACAAAAGGTCGTGTTATTCCTGGTAACTGATAGCCCAAAGTATTTCTCTTTTCTATTCTCTTAATGTGTAAGACCAAAAGTACAAAAAAAACATGGTAACCTGCTATGAACCTGTAACAGAGGCCTAATTGAACCACGAAAATTTGAAGAAGGCTTGGCTTACTGCGCAAATATAACACAATAATAATTTAAGTTAAAGTCAAGTAAACTATTTTCTATGGCTCTTTTTAGCTGTTAGGCCGCTCAAGCACCCTTTGACATGTTTACTTCCCCTGCTCATTGGGCTACATATGAAAACCTACACTCGTGTCTCCCTGGTGAGACTATTTCTCTCCTGTTGAGGTGGCAGCCAACATCGATCGGCGCAACCCAGGAATAGACACTGCCCTCACAGGTACCATTTTACACCATGGTAGAGTGAAGCTGCGGGTCTTGCTCAGAAAAATGGACCAGTGGTCCAGAGGGGGGTTGAACCCGGGACCTCTAGATCGCGAAGCGCACACCCTACCTCTAGGCCACCGCTCCCCCATGTGAAGCAATGTTCTTTTTTTAAATTTGCCACGTTACAGTATGATATACTATGTTTCTGAAACTTCAATCAGTCCATCGTACTCAATACAAGGAAACCTTTCCAATTTTGAGCAGTATATTATACTAATCAATGACATTAAACATACAAACAGTATTTGTATTCCATGGCGTTAAAGATAACACGTATAAAAATACATTTAAATTTACGAGTCGGAAAGGCTATAACTACATGAGCTCAGGTGTCCGTTGCCTAGAAGCAAAGCGCTACCGAGCGCCTTTATTCAGTTATCTCCCGTTCAGTTAAAGATAAAAAGCATGAATTACCTCCCGTGGAAAGCGCTTAGGCAACGGATACCAGATAAGGCTTAAGATATATACTTCTTATTATAGAGGTTATGTATCAAGATAATATTATGTAGAACAGCTATTGTAAGATGGAGGTATATTACGTGTACTGTAAGATGGAGGTGTATTACGTGTATTGTAAGATGGAGGTATATTACGTGTATTGTAAGATGGAGGTATATTACGTGTACTGTAAGATGGAGAAGGTATATTACGTGTACTGTAAGATGGAGGTATATTACGTGTATTGTAAGATGGAGGTATATTACGTGTACTGTAAGATGGAGGTGTATTACGTGTATTGTAAGATGGAGGTATATTACGTGTATTGTAAGATGGAGGTGTATTACGTGTACTGTAAGATGGAGGTATATTACGTGTACTGTAAGATGGAGTAGGTATATTACGTGTACTGTAAGATGGAGGTATATTACGTGTACTGTAAGATGGAGTAGGTATATTACGTGTATTGTAAGATGGATGTATATTACGTGTATTGTAAGATGGATGTATATTACGTGTACTGTAAGATGAGGGTATATTACGTGTACTGTAAGATGGAGGTATATTACGTGTACTATAAGATGGAGGTATATTACGTGTACTGTAAGATGGAGGTATATTACGTGTACTGTAAGATGGATGTATATTACGTGTACTGTAAGATGGAGGTATATTACGTGTACTGTAAGATGGAGGTATATTACGTGTACTGTAAGATGGAGGTATATTACGTGTATTGTAAGATGGATGTATATTACGTGTACTGTAAGATGGAGGTATATTACGTGTATTGTAAGATGGAGGTATATAACGTGCACTGTAAGATGGAGTAGGTATATTACGTGTACTGTAAGATGGATGTATATTACGTGTACTGTAAGATGGAGGTATATTACGTGTACTGTAAGATGGAGGTATATTACGTGTACTGTAAGATGGAGGTATATTACGTGTACTGTAAGATGGAGGTATATTACGTGTATTGTAAGATGGAGGTATATTACGTGTACTGTAAGATGGAGGTATATTACGTGTACTGTAAAATTGACGTATATTACGTGTACTGTAAGATGGAGGTATATTACGTGTACTGTAAGATGGAGTAGGTATATAACGTGTACTGTGAGATGGGAGGTGTATTACATGTTTTATAAGATGGAGGTATATTACGTGTATTGTAAGATGGAGGTATATTACATGTACTGTAAGATGGAGTAGGTATATTACGTGTACTGTAAGATGGAGGTATATTACGTGTACAGTAAGATGGAGGTATATTACGTGTACTGTAAGATGGAGTAGGTATATTGCGTGTACTGTAAGATGGAGGTATATTACGTGTACTGTAAGATGGAGTAGGTATATTACGTGTACTTTAAGATGGAGGTATATTACGTGTACTGTAAGATGGAGGTATATTACGTGTACTGTAAGATGGATGTATATTACGTGTACTGTAAGATGGAGGTATATTACGTGTACTGTAAGATGGAGGTATATTACGTGTACTGTAAGATGGAGGTATATTACCTGTACTGTAAGATGGAGGTATATTACCTGTACTGTAAGATGGAGGTATATTACGTGTTCTGTAAGATGGAGGTATATTACGTGTATTGTAAGATGGAGGTATATTACCTGTACTGTAAGATGGAGGTATATTACGTGTACTGTAAGACGGAGGTATATTACGTGTACTGTAAGATGGAGGTATATTACGTGAATTGTAAGATGGAGTAGGTATATTACGTGTACTGTAAGATGGAGGTATATTACGTGAATTGTAAGATGGAGTAGGTATATTACGTGTATTGTAAGATGGAGGTATATTACCTGTACTGTAAGATGGAGGTATATTACGTGTACTGTAAGATGGATGTATATTACGTGTACTGTAAGATGGAGGTATATTACGTGTACTGTAAGATGGAGGTTTATTACGTGTACTGTAAGATGGAGGTATATTACGTGTACTGTAAGATGGAGGTATATTACGTGTACTGTAAGATGGATGTATATTACGTGTACTGTAAGATGGATGTATATTACGTGTACTGTAAGATGGAGGTATATTACGTGTACTGTAAGATGGAGGTATATTACGCGTATTGTAAAGTTGTCTATAAAATAATCATGAATCGTCAATTCGTCAGTCCAAGAATTTAAATCAATTATACATATAAAATATCACGAATGAATAAGGTGTACAATAAACACACAAAGTAAAAAATACGACTAGTTAATATTACAACACCACTATAACAGCGAAATGAAAGTTTAATGTCGAATCATAATACACGTACATACAATGCTTATACACTTGTATATAAGGTAGGAAAACTTAGTATTGTTGGATCCGGATGTGTCGACCTCCGGATATGACGACACAACTTTGACGGTCCCTAAAATGTCGACATAACGAGTGTCGACTGTATATAACGTGTACTGTATAAATAGTTTGCGAGGTAAAATGTTCGCGATTCTTAAACTTCAGTACTTTCAATGTAACGCACGTGGAACTTTTTAGCTCGACTATTCTACTCACGGCGGCGTCCCCGTCGGCGTAATGGGTAATGTTTTGCATGCGCATTTTGAATATCTAAAAAACCAGAGAAGAAATCAATTGAAACTTCACACATGTCTTTCAGTTCACCGACCATCTCTCATAATTCTGGCTGGTATTTTTGTCTGAATTATACCCCTTTCGGACAGACAGACAAACAGACGGACAGACCAACTGAAATAATATACATAAAATGTTAAATTTGTAAATGTAAGCATGTAGTCTTCTGATTTTAAACAGGTTTAAATGAGGTTAAATGATTTGATAACATACAACTGTACGTAACCTGTCAATGCACAATGTGACATTGTCACATGGTTGTATGCCTGCAGATTTTTAAGTTTCGGTATCTAAGTAAATAGAGCATCGTTACACCATAATATGTTCAGTTTGGTACAAGTGGAATTTGAGGGCAAACCTTTTATCTACCAGGTCCACACTACGAGTATAGTTAATGACAAGGTATACAAAATACTCGCCATGTTTAAGTTGGTCGTGTTTTTGGCTTACATACATCTAGTACCCTGTGGACTAGCACTGGAAACATGCAGGGATTATGACAGAGCTACGGATAACTTACGTGAAGTGGTGATTGGACGATGTACACAGTTTCAACAGACGGTGAATAGTGAAGTCTTCTGTCAGGAAGGGTAAGACGTTGTAGTTGAACATGTGTTTTTATATTTTCGAAACAAGGCGATCCATTTGTAACTGTATCGTTTAAAAAACGAGAATATTTTCTTTCCCGGTAGGAAAATGTAATTTTACAAAGATTTTTTTTCGTCTTCATATTGTATTTATCAATGATACAGGTACCTGTGAATCTATATGGGCGCCATGCCCAAGTAGAGGTTTATTTAATATAAACTCATACTAAATAATAATGTTTACCAAGCATGTAATTTATATTTAGGCCATGTATGTTTATTGAATATGACATAACTTTTGCGATTCGAAATACAACCTTTGTCATTTGTTTTGTATAATCACGGAACTCCGTAGCTCAGTGGTTAGTGCGCTTGCCGTCTAATCTGGCGACCCGGTTTCAAATCCGGGTGGAGGTACATATATATGCCTGCTATGTTTCAGTAGAAATAAAGCAAATAAAGGCTATGCTCGGCATAATTCATTTTAAAAAAAAGAAAAAGGGAACTCTTTAAAATTCAATAAAGTGCACTAATTATTGCGATAAGTTAAAGTTATTGAAAGTATTGGGACTGGACCTACTTGGTATAGTGCACACAGGATATCGAGAAAGGCGGGACAATTTGGAATAACCCACATGTGTAGACATATTAAGCATGCACGATTTATCCGTGTTATTTCGCATGTGCTAATACAAGTTACCAATTTGGCAACAGTAGACCAATCCAGTCAATGTTTGTAAATACCACATTATCCTGGCCGTATATAACTGACTATATCAAGTACAAGTGCATGCATTTATAGCTTGGCCAATTTGACACGAGCCTGACCTTTTGATCAGCATAATTTAACAGTCGATATATTGTCTACGTATCACGAAGACGCTCGAGATGTAATACAAACACAAATCTGAAATACCGATATTGCTCGATTTGCTTGCGGAAATTAATATATTCAAAGCAAGAACCTTGTAATATATTCTTGCATAAAGGTCAGGCTCAGGTCAAAATAGCCAAGCTATACATACAGATAACATGTGAGGATATAGCTGAATGATAGTTGTACTTCCGTGACTGGCATATCTCTGTTTCTATTTATATTCTCTCTGTACTGTTAACCAAAACATTCTTTCGTGCGATTTAATTTTAGTCTCGCGGACGGCGACTTTGTGCTAATAAACGCGAAAGCTAGAATTTGCGAAAGGAAGTTTGTTAATTACATTAGCGCGAGTTGTTACTATATTTATTCAGTTACAGCTGGTAAAGTAATTAATATTTCATTGTGTTCATGCCTAAGCATATGATATACTCAACTTTATAAATCACATAATGTATAACTTAAGTTTACATGAGCTCGAGAAGGCTAACATATAAACTCGTAGGGGGTCGTAAAGGCTACCACATGAGCTCGTAGAGGCTAACACATAAGCTGGTAGAGGCTACCACATGAGTTCGGAGAGACTATCACATGAGCTCGTAGAGGCTACCACATGAGCTCGGAGATGCTATCACATAAGTTCGTAGAGGCTACCACATGAGCTCGGAGAGGCTACCACATGAGCTCGGAGATGTTATCACATGAGTTCGTAGAGGCTACCACATGAGCTCATAGAAGCTAGCACATGAGCTCGGAGAGGCTACCAAATGAGCTTGTAAAGGCTACCACATGAGTTCGAAAAGACAACAACATGAGCTTTAAGAGGCTACCACATGAGCTATGAGAGGCTACCACATGAGCTCGGAGAAGCTACCACATGAGCTCGGAGAGGTTTTCACATGAGCTCGTAGAGGCTAACACATGAGTTGGTAAAGACTACCACATTGGCTCGGAGAGGCTACCACATGAGCTCGGAGAGGCTACCACATGAGTTCGAAAAGACTACCACATGAGCTCAAAGAGACTACCACATGAGCTCGTAAAGACTACCACATGAGCTTTGAGAGGCTACCAAATGAGCTCTGAGAGCCTACCACATGAGCTCGTAAATACTACCACATGAGCTCGGAGAGGCTACCACATGTGCTCGGAGACGCTATCACATGAGCTCGTAAAGGCTACCACATGAGCTCGCGTAAAGGCTACCACATGAGCTCGGACAGGCTTCCACATGGGCTCGAACAGGCTATCACATGAGCTTGTAAAGGATGGCACATGAGCTCGAAGAGGCTAGCACATAAGCTAGGAGAGGCTACCACGTGAGCTCGGAGAGGCTACCACATGTGTTCGTAAAGACTACCACATTAGCTCGGAGACGCTAGCACATTATCTCTGAGAGGCTACCACATGAGCCCGTAAAGACTACCACATGAGCTTAGAGAGGCTACCAAATGAGCTCTGAGAGGCTACCACATGAGTTCGTATAGCTGTCACATGCTGTCACGTTAGCCAGTTTATAGTAAATATCATAAAAGTATGACCTCGTAGATAGTATGACAAGAATTTGTAAAGGATATCACGCGAACTTACACAGGCTATTGTGTAGGCTCGCAACGATCAGAACAGAACAGAGTCCATGAAGATAAAAAATAAGAAATATTTCAATAAATGTTATATTTATAATGTGCATGAAGGGGATGCAACCAATTTGGGGAAAATGACTTAAATACAGGGAGACTATTCTGTATATCTTCATACTATTTATGCAAAATATGTGTTACCATGGTAGTTAATCTGTTAATAGGACAGTAATGATTCTATCATTTTACGTATAAAGAAAATATTTATAGTTAATTGATCAATATATCATTATTTCAAGGGTTTACTTGTGGTATTAGCTTATCTTTTGAAACACAATGACTTACTCGTATATATACTAGTGTATCATATAATTGCAGGTATCGCAATTGTTCCGAAGTCTGGGAAGCATTTAAGGACTCGTTCGTGTTTCAGCCAAAGTGTAATGTTACCACAGACAACTTGGACAGATATATCGAACTCACAAACCATAGTATTACTGAAAATAAGGTATGTTTACTGCAGTTAATATGGGATCTTGTAGTTACCGTCTAGTTACGAGTTATCGCCAAACAAACCGTTTACTGACGTGTTTCTTATTATTTTCTTACTGGGTTCAACAAGATTGAGCAATGTTTTAGATCAATCAGAATAAAAATTATTAATTTTCAATGACCAAAGGATCGCACATGTATATATGAATATATATATTTCAATTTTTTATGTATTTTCTTTCAGTTAATATAATTTATATAAGATAGCGCTTTCAAATTTCGTTTACATTTAATGTACCCAAATTTCTGCATAATTCAACTATATATTTCATGAAACCAGTCATATTAATTTCGTGCATCTTTTTTGTTATGTTTTACATAGCAAATAATAATATTAATGCTAACCAACTTGACTATCAAAATTGAATGCATGTGTTGTTAAGAATAAATGTTTGTTCCGCATTACCATACAAGCAATTTAATATTCCCCCGCTATTACACGGTATGAATCGTGTTACACTACTTTTCAGTTCCGTCAGAGAATTGTTCTGTTTGCATATGTCTCTGATGGAACTATAACCGACGTAACGCTCTGACGGAACTCAGGATACATGCCATTTGAGTTCCGTCCGAACGTTACATCAGTTTCAAGTTCCGTCAGAGCCATATGAAAACAGAACAATTCTCTGACAGAACTGAGAAGTAGTGTAACACGATTCATACCGTGTATTAAAGAGGTGCATGTAATCGTTCATTAACTTTTCTACTGCAGAGTATATTTTGGGAGAATGTTTATCCGTTTATAATGCGATTCACCAACCAAGGACAGAAATATGAGTCAATATCTGATACACTTCCAGGTGCGTTATACCACTTCTGTGATAGGTTTTTACTGTATCATATAAAAAGTTAAGTTACCAATTGTCTAGAGCTTTTTGCATCTATTAAGCCGCCCCAGTATCCTTTGATAGTTTAACCCACACTCGGAGACTATTTTCTCGACTATGGGTGTGGTAGTCAACATCGATCTGTGGCGCTCAGAAACAGACACTTCCTCACACGTACCAATTTACACCTTGGTGGAGTGGAGCTTGTGGGTTATGCTTGCTCAGAGAAATTAACCAGTGGTCAAGACGGGGCTTGAAACCGGGACCTCTCGATCTCGACGCGCGCATCCTTCCTCTAGGCTACCGCTCCCCAACATATATCCCTATAATTATATCAATAGTAAACAGTTTTATTTTTACGCATGCATATTTTCATAAAAATCGGAACTTGTCATATTGACTAAATTACAGTCCAAAGAGTTGGTTTTTCCATATGAAGTAAAGAGTAGTTTTCAGACATTTTTCTTGTTCTCTTAAAATATTGATTTTGTACACGTGTACGACCTTCTCATTCTAAGCCAGCGATATGTATAATGTTGGTATTACAGGTTATATCGGCGATGGAGTTCAGTGGTGCAGTGACGTGACTTCATCTACAGGTATGGCACCTATCGGAACTTCCTGTCCTGGGTTCGATACTACACCTGAGTGTTACCAGAGTGCACAACGAGCATTCTGGATAGCTGCATCATACAACTATGCTAGAGGTGCCAGTGGAGAGGTCTTTATTCTACTGAATGCATCAGTTACACCCATATTCTCTTTAGAAACGTAAGTGAAATTAGTGAAATTTGGGTTTCGATTGAAGGAATTCATCAGATGCCCTGAAAAAATAGCTAACGTCATTTATTTCAAATTGAAGTTCTGTAGAACAGAACAGAATAGAATAGAATAGAATAGAATAGAATAGAATTGAATTGAATAGAATTGAATTGAATTGAATAGAACAGAATAGAATAGAATAACGTATATTGACAGAAAAGTATTGTTTAGAAGTGTGGTGTTTATATATAATTCCATGTCGTAAGCTATGTAGACTATACTTAGTCCAGTATTCTATTAATACACAATACGTTTCATGCTATTTTATTTGTAAATATTTGAGTATTTTTTATGCAGATATTTTGCTGTCTACGAGCTACCCAACATTCGTGAAGAGAAGGTACATAAAACCACTGTTCTATTGATTAATCACAGTCCTAGTACAAGTGGGTAAGTGAAGAGGTATTCTCAGTGCCTATTTTGACTCGTGAAAATTTAAGATGAAGAGTCATTTTGACTCTTCAGCCTTTTGGTATCTAGTGAAGCCCTGATTCTTTATGAACGGTTGACGCAAGCGTTGGTAGAATCATAAGTAGAATCATAAATGTATAAATAGAGTCCGCGATAGTTATCCTGAAACATCTTCACATTCCTAAAGTTATTAATATTTTACGGACAAACATTTTCTGTAATATAACAGTATCACACAAGTATAAAGTTCTACATGTTAGATAATAGACCATACGAGGACACAGCTCCCGATGAATCCCGAAGCTCTTCAATTTCCATTGAGAGTACATCACCATGGCAACACATGACAGTGTGACCTTGACTAACGACTCTGAAGCAAATACAGCGTTTAAATGACACTAATGAATGTATAACTTAGATTGTTTCCAATGATGAAACTTGGATAAGAAGTGTGGTTTGAACGTCTTCACTCATTAATCGTTCTCTATGTATCAACTATGGTTGCCTAGCAACAGGCATCTTACACTTGCATGAACAAGTGCGCAACAGGACATATTTGGACTGTTTTTTATTGCGCGTAAAGCGTCGTTTCACGTTTCTTGTTATCGAGCCATGGTACGGCGGGATATAATCTTAACTCTTGTTTACTTTATTTGTAGATCAAAATGCGACGATTTATCGTTGTTAAAACTAGCACAGAAGTTCGAAGAAAAACACATTGAGTATAGCTGTATCGAAAATAGACGGTAGGTCGTTAACCCAATAGATAAATTATTTCTTTCATTGGTTCATTTAATGCCCAATTTAAATAAATTATACGTCTGGTCAAATACTAGTTAATGCATCATGGGCTTGGATCGCTTCGCCTTATTTTTGGCGAACGATTTTTAAGCAAATTCAAAATACAATGTGATTACTTTCAATTGTATACATTTTTATAAAATGAAAAATTGATAACATAACTACCATATACTAGTACACCAATACTAGTATCATATACCATAAATCAGCTTTGCTCTTCTAACGTTACAAGAAAATGACATACTTCTACAAATGTCATGTACAGAACATGTTTAACCATGGAATCCAGTCCATGTCCATGTCATCCCTGACAGTCGTCTGTACCACAGGTCCGTAAAAACTGTCCAAGATGGCTTATTAATAACAGTTACATATTACATGTACTAGTATACATAGGTGACACGGACCTGTGGTCTGTACCGACTGCTAGTCGAACATTTGGTTTGTAAATATGTACACGAATGACGATGCTTACTTATCTTCCGTTCTGCATGTTTTATATAACAACAGTGATGTGGTGATGACATATTGCTTAGACAACCCGGGAGCAGGACTGTGTGATATTCTAACTGACACAACAAATGATGCATCGGTAACAACAAACATTGCTAGCCTGTCATTGATTACTGGGTGCCTTGTGGTGTTAAACTATGTACAACTGTTTTAAAGAAGACGGTAAAGATATATCAAAATCACCATACCCATTGTAGCATACGGTTCTGAACTATGGAATAACACCGACATTGTCTCCCGTTTTCAACACTCTCAGTAGAAAAAGGACTCCAACCTCTTACTCGTTCCGACATGGCTGAATCAATGGTTGGCCTTAACCGTCTGCCATCCAATCAACAGTGACGTTACATATCGCAAATTAATGTTCCTATATAAATTTATGACTCTACCTAATCTACCGGATCTGTGACAAGAGACATATTTATTAGAAATCTACTCTTACTTTGTGTATAACTGTTAACTCTCAAGAAACATTAGGCATTTCATCCGATTTTTTGTAGAATTTTGTTGAACTATGACTTACAGAGTGTCCTAAATATGTTCACATCTGCCAAACAGTGTATACCATTATAAACCTGAATGGAAAGCTACTCTTCAAATGTTATGACCCAATTTGAAACACAGTTGTTGGATTCTAGAATGTCGCAATACTTTATTTTCGTCTGGATTTTACAACCTCATTGTTTTGTCATCAATTGTATATATGTGTGTTTAAGCAGAACTCACAAAAATACCCAATCGTAAAAACTTGGCCATTTCCGTTTGTCTCCGGTATTTTCCATTGGATAAAACCCGAGGTGATCAGAATGAAAAATACCATGAACACTATTTCCCGCCTGTGTTCGAACCCAGAACATGTTCTCATTCTCTTACTCAAATCCTATACTCCAAGTTCAAACTTGAAAAAAGCATCAAAACCCACCCAAACTTGTAGCAATTATTAACATTATTGTAATTAAGAACATGAACCCCATATCATGTGTTTCCATTCAGTGTTTAAGATGTTCCAGCAGTTGTTGTAACTGAGAAAATGCTCCAATTGGAGCACAGAGTATGAGTTGGAGCATGTAGTACGTACTCCAATGTTTATAATCACCAGTTCAGAATCCCTTGAAATGCATGCTCATAAATATTGATGTTTTTGTAAAATTATTTTATAATACTATCTATATTATAATAACGATTACGCTTGTTTTGTGCGCTATAACATGATTATGCAGAGTCCGTCGGGCTTGGGCACCTACTGTACATTGGGAATCTGCAGATTTAATAGCACGAACAAGTATTATTTAACCCTTAATTAACCTTACATTAAAATTAACTTGTGCTGGGTTCACACAACGTTTGGACAAGCGTTTGTAGTAATCAAATGTGCAATTAAACCCAGAAAGGTAATGGTTATTACAAAACTGCTTGGAACATTTCAAAAATGTAATAAAAATGTAATAATTTTTTGCAATCACTTTTGTAACAAAAACACGAATTCCAAAAATTGTTTGGGTAAAAACAGAATAACAAAATATTTAGGTAAAGAACAGAAGGAAACAAGCAATAATTGCTCCATATCAAGAACTGTTGTCAAATGTAAGACCACATCAAGGACAATCAAATGGTACGGTCCTTTCACATATCTTCTAGACTTGCTACGACAATCATGCAAAGTACAGTAAATGGAAGTTTAAGAACATGCAGACAAACGAAAACAAGCGACGGCAACATTACATCCCCACCAATCTCCGGTTAGTTAAGTCACTATTTCAGATGAAAACACGCTGGTTGAACGAGAATGCAACATTACTGAGTGGACGGGCTTGACTCTCAGTGAAGTCTAAAGAAATCAGAGAACCGAAATGATTGGCGGAAACTATCCCCTCTGGATCACTGGTTAATTTCTCTGAGCAAGACCCGCATGTTCAACTCCACCATGGTGTAAAATGGTAACTGAGAGAGCAGTGTTTATTTCTAGGCGCCGCAGATCGATGTTGGCTGCCACGTCCACAGGATAGAAATAGTCCCCCAGGGAGACACGAACGTAGGTTTCTATAGGTAGTCCAATGACCAGGGGAAGTCAAAATGTCAAAGGATGCTTGAGTGGCCTAACAGCTAAAAAAGAGCCCTGGAAAATTGGTAACTTAACTTTGGCGCCCCGACGGTTCCCCGGACTGTGGAACAGGTAACATGCAACCCTAACCTGATGTCTTGTAATAAAGAGTTTGGAATTCAACGTTTTCCATATTAAGAGTTTTCTGTCCAACTGACATATAATTTAATAAGTAGCACTTACATTACCTTATCTATATAACGCTAGGACGGGATAATGTCATCATTTGGACTCTTGTGGTTGTAACAAAATGAGCAAATACGTCAAATAGCATGAAGTGAAGTTGATTTACACACTGCGCTCAAAGAATTCGATATGGTCTTACAATACAGGTGGTAGTTTAGTGACATTTTACTATATGCGTGTGCACTGATCAAGATGGTGACTCGTGATATTACAGCTGTGTTTATTTTAACGCGTCGCGGTGCCGAGGACGATCAACAACAGGTGGGACACTTTAAATAGTGCCTTTGGGGCCCAATTTAGAATTTGTTAAGTTAGTATTTTCTGCACGTGGTGAACACTGCACACAATGCGTGTACGTGCAAAATGAAAATATATTATATAAAATAAGCAACAGGGTGTTGAAAAAGTTCTTACTATTCCACTATTTTTTTTTCTGGCGACAGAGGAATGCATTGTTGGTAGTCCCCGACTTTTCGAAGAAAAGAAGTAATTGTTGTCACGGGATCGTCAGCGTCTTCGTTGGTAAGGTTTATTGTCGGAGTCATTTTCTCAAAAACTATCAAAGGAATCCACTTGAAACTTAGTATAGTTATTCACCATCACAGGACGAGTCCTAGCGGAGAAAGAAATTAAAATGCTATAGGTACACGGTGCACAGTTCTCAAATTACTTTAGTATGCCTATATACATTTTTAGAACAAACTTTTGAAACACCCTGTATTTGTTACATTAAGTGAACATAACTTATGTCCGTCGTGTTGTACATTTAACACTTCCGGTTTGTGATGTATGGTATTGTCCAACAAACCAGCAAACAACTAACCACCTGTTGTGTTTCATGTTCAGTCAGTTGTGTGATATCTTCGCTGTATTTAGACACCGGGACAATATCCGTCACATAATGAAGGTATGATTAGTTGTTCCATAATTTCGTTAATTTATAAATCATTTTTAAAAAGTCTTGAAATATTTCAATTTGAGCTTAATTTATTCGATCAGTGCATTGTATTCAATTTTTTAAAATGTTCACAAGGAAAATTGGTTGAACCATATTAAATTTGAGTAATACATTGTAGCGTATACCACGTTTCTGCCTTTCCTTCATTGACGATTGGAAGTATCTAGTAACTTACACAAGTCTTTTTTCACGAATGCAAATACAATATAGTTATACGCATCTTGTGTGTTAGACAAGTCAAGTTATTTAGGTTGGCAATATGAGGTTCATCGCATCTTTTCCAATATTAAGGACAATATATTAAAAACACAATATTTATGCTGCAAGCCTGATTAACAAAAATGGCATTACGGAGAACATACATGTATGTGGTTTCGATTAAACTCAATGGCCAGAGACAGACTGAACTTTCAGGGTTTTAAAGCATCAAGAAACTGGTGCAACAGAGTATGTACCCAACTGAATGTATCGAGAGACCACCATTACAGTACATCCATGCGTAAAACAATTATCAATAATTGCATAAAGGAACTGTTTGATAAGTATAAACGTGATTGGTTTCAAACGATAAACAATGATCAGACTGCTAGAGGGAATGGTGCTAATAAGCTTAGAACACATACACTATTCAAACACTCATATGAAACTGAACTTATGTGAAAAACAATATTATACCAAGAGCACATAGAAGTGCGCTGTCTAAGTTTCGTTGTGGTGTTGCATCCCTAAAAATTGAGATTGGACGATATCAAGGGATACCAATCGATGAACGATATTGTTTTAATTGCATGTCTATTGTTGAAAATGAATACCATGTTATTATGTCATGTAACTTGTATGAAAACATTAGACGTAAATTGTTTTAGTGTGTTCAAAATGTTTCCCGGATTTTAATTATTTAAGTGATCTTAAAAAGTTTTATTACTATCAAATGATGAAATCGTAAAATACAGTGCCAAAGCTTGTCATGAAATTCTAGTCACTAGAAGAAATGCATTGTACAGTTAATGTTTTACGTGTATATATGATTCTTTATATTATTTGTTTGTAAATTAATGACTTTGTATTTTAAGGATGTATTTATAAATTTTGCTGTTTTAATGTAGCTGTACTTTTGATTTTAAGTCATTCATATTGTCTCTCATAACTCAAAGTGAGTGGTTGTGTGCATGTTTTTACAATTTTATTCATTTATATGCATATCTGTTACAATCATGTACATGAGTGAGACGTTAATAAAGTTATCTTATCTTATCTATGTACATAAAATATATAATGTGGTGTTTTATTTTGTAGCTCGTTGCTTGCATGTTGCTGCTGCTTCTGGTATTACCTGAAAGTGGTTGCGTTCCAAGACGGCAGCGTCGTACAAGAAGGCGTGGCTCACCTCATGGGAACCATAGCCCACCCAAACATCCACCTATAGGGTACATGTACCCGAGTTATAGGGAGCTCTTCCACCAGCAACAATATCATACAGATGACTTCTACTATAAGAAAAGTCTCCGTACGTGTATAATCCACTATACCAGGCCCGATGATTATAAACATTGGAGTACACACTCCGTGCTCCAACTCGTACTCCGTACTCCAATTTGAGTATTTCTTAGTTACAAAAATTGCTGTAACTTCTTTATTAGTGGATACATATGAAATGGGGGTTCATCTTCTTAATAAGATCATTTGCTACAAGTTGGTGTTGGTTTTGATGCAATTTTCTGCAAAAACTGTCTTTCAAGTTGGAGCATGGAGTTTGAGTATGAGATTAAGAATTTTTTATAACCACTGGGACAGGTGTCCGTTTCCAAGCAAATCGCTACGAAACGCTTTCCACGGGGGGTAATGCGTACCTTCTATCTTTATTAGTATTTGAACGGGTATAATTGAATGACGTCGCTCGGCAGGGCTTTGTTTGGGAAACAGACACCACAATTCTTGTTTATGATATTGTGGGGGCTATCACAGACATTCTTACCATTGTGGCTTTATGTGCTGCTCTTCATTTAGAAAATACTGTCTCAAGTTTTCTGGCCATTTGATTGTACGTTTTGGTAACTTTTAACTGTGTTTAAGAGCTGTTTACTTCAGAAAATTAGAATTAATTATATTAATAATAGGGGAGTGACTCTTGAAGGCAGCCGGCTAGCTAAGTCGATAGAAGGGTCAGCGAAACTGTCCGTGTTTGAACCCAGGTCTTGTTACACATTTATCTCACACTGCTACAATACACCGATCTTACATATGTATTACCGGTATTATAGTGTCATTATATTTCTCACTTCAGACAGTTGTATGTCGATGAACTACTATGCATGTCATCCAAAATACCCGTACATTGACAAGCACGTAGATTGTATCCCGTTTGAAGACTTGTGTGATGGATTTGCAGACTGTCCACTTATGGATGACGAGAAATATTGTGGTGAGTTGATGCTGCAAACAATCAATATTTTAATTTGACGAATATTTTGAAATCATAATTACGACACATCATGGGAGCCAAAATATCAAATATCCTTCTTTACTTCGCATGGTTATTTTTTGTTCACTGTTCATGGTTGAGGATCTCATGGAAGATCGATTTAGTATATTGTCAAATAAGTTTCCTCGTTAAATAAAGTATTTATTATTATTATTATTATTATTATTATTATTATTATTATTACATATGTATATGAACTAGTAAATTGAAGTTTAGTATTTTTTCACATTCATGCATAAAGGTCAGGGTCAGGTCAAATACGTCAAGGTATATATAATATGCAAACTATTAAAAAAACAACATTTTGCTGGCTTAGAATGAGAAGTGAACAAGAAAACCCTGTCTGAAATCTACTCTTTACTTTTATAAAATGAATGAGCTTTTAAAACTTCATTTTGGTCAACATGACAAGTACCGATTTTCAAGAAAAAATAGGTTCATTCGAAGCGTCTTATGATGCAGATTGTAAATATGTTTCTGTCTTATAGGGTCATAAGTTGTAGTTACGACCTTCTCGTGCTAAGTCAGCGATTTGTTTATCTTTCTCAGTAGTATACTACAGTCCTGTCAAAGTTAAATGAGAACGGTTTAAAAACATCGAGCCGTCCGTCAGGTAAACCATGTTTATCTAGACTCAACTGTGTATACATGAGTTAACGGTATTCATCGCTATTTTTTTCGAATGGGATAGTTCCCTCATTAGTATTACTTATTGAATCAACTATACCATACATGTCTGGTTTATTTACATGTAATAACTTGTTTTGTTGTATTGTATTATACAGACCGTGTAAGACCTACACCAGTTATGGTCACTGAGACTGTGACACGTACATCAACCACGACCAGTACACGAACAGAGCAGCTAGACACTACAACAACAACAACACTCTCACCAGACGTCACCTTCACGTCGTCTGCTGAAGCTACCCTTACCGCCTCCTTTACTGATTATGAAATCACAACATTCGACTTGACACCTGGTGACCTTGTTTCACCAGGGGAGCCTATCTGTGAAACCCTGGTTATCGAGTCAACTGTCAGTTCCAGCCGCTTCAAATGTATAACATCAGCTACAGTTGTAACGGTAGATGTATCAACGGAATTGGTTTGTACAGAATCTGTTTTATATCCCTGAATGATGTGGGGCTTTACTGGAAGTCGGAATATAATGACTCAGTGATATGTATGACCGATGGAAGGAATGAATATAACAAACATATTTGGTTGTTGTTGTTGTTTTTTCAAGATAGAGAATTTTAACATGTTATAGAAACTGCATCGACTTTCTACATGTCGAGTTAACTTGTGTAAAGGTGTACTAGTAATTTATACCAATGTGTCAGTAAAAACCAAGTACTCAAACGTGCTTAACCGCCTTTCTTTCGTTGAGTTTACTTATTTTGGAAGTAATGTATTCTCGTGAAATGCTGGATAAAGAGATTTGTTTTGTAAAATTTATATTTTAGCTCACCTGAGCACCAAGTGCTTTCATCTGAGTACAATGTGCTCAGAGTGAGCTTTTGTCATACCGAGTTGTCCGTTGTCCGTCGTCCGTTGTCCGTCGTCTGTCGTCGTCAACAATTGCTTCAAACGACATCTCCTACTAAAGCGCTTGGCCAATTTTAACCAATTTCACAGTAATGATCCTTAGGTGACCCTCATTCAAAATCGTTCTGCTCCGATGAACAAGATGGCCACCAGAGCTATAAAGAGAAAAATCTTTAAACGACTTATTCTCCTTAACCACTTGGCCGCTTTGAATAAAACTTTTACTATAAAACTTTACTGGAATGATCTTTGGGTGACCCGCAACTACAATAGTGAAAATTGTTCCGATCTATTAAACAAGATCGCTGCCAGAGCTAAAAAAGAGATACCCTTTAAAGGGCTTCTTTTCCTTAACGACTTGACGGATTTTGATAAAACTTTACATCAATGATCTCTTGTTGACCCGTAACCAACATTATAGCTAAAATCGTTCCAGTCCTCTGACAAGATGGCCGCCAGAGCTTAGATAGAAATATCCTTTCAACTGCTTCTTCTCATTAATTAATTTCTTCAAACGACATCTCCTCCAAAACGACTTGGCCAATTTCAACCAAACTTCACAGTAAGGATCCTTAGGTGACCCTCATTCAAAATAGCTAAAATCGTTCCACTCCGCTAAACAAGATGGCCACCAGAGCTAAAAATAGAAAAATATTTTAACAACATCTCCTTAACCACTTATCCAAATTTTGCTAAAACATAACAGGAATGATCTTTGGGTGATACTTATCCAAAATAGCTAAAATCGTTCAGCTTTGCTAAACAAGATGGTCGCCAAAACTATAGCACATTTTTCTCTACTGTCACATTAAATTAGGTAAATGTACAAAGCACTATCAATTATCATAATTTGTCAGAAAAAAGTGTGCGCAAATATGTCTCTATAATGTCAAAAATCTATTTAAATCGCCAATAACAATCTATCGCTTCCAGCGATTTATTATCATGTGGTCAAAGGGAAACCACTTGTGACTATCTTGGCTCGTTACGGAAATACGTTTTTAGTATTTTCTCGGTAATGAGTTGGAACTTTTTGTTGAAAAATTGAGGAGTTTAAGCAATAATGATTCTCATTTAATGTATAATATTCTTGAATCGATTCAAACGATCACAGTTATTGGGAATGCCTCTTTAACCGCTTGACGGGTTTTGATACAACTTGTGTGGCAACGGACAGTGCAAAATTGTATCCCGTGAAATGGAAATAACTTCAAGAATGAACAGTTCAGACATGCTTGTAGAACCGAATGGGTGGAGAACAGTTTTCAACAAGATAGACAAGATCAACTTAATCACGACAGAATGATGATGAAAACAGATGGAAATACACAAGGGTGAGTAAGACATTGGTTTGTTGAAGAGTCTATTAAAGTTTGTTTTACTTTTTGTATAAATTGTAGGGTTGTGTACTGAATGTAACAATGTTTTGATTCACAAAAAAGCTCGGTCTTTCATGGTTTTCTTTTTGTAGGTCAACATTTTCGGGTCGAGCAGGCTCGGTCGTAGATGCACCCCCGTCTAGTCAGCAGTCCAATCAACCGATATTGAATAATAGATCTACACGGCGAACGGAATATGCTGCAAGTCAACCCTCAGTAAGGTCCTGGATGAATACACAGCCTGATAATTGTGAAGACTACTACTCATACAATAGTGAATCAGAATCTGAACCAGCTTCGGTTAATACCGCTGCTATACTGCTTGAAATAAGAAGTGATGTTAAATCGCTCAATAGTAAATTTGACGGTTTATCCAAATCAGTGAATGAACTTAAAGCGGAGAATCGAGAACTGAAAGATCAAAACAAAAAACTTGAAAATAAGGTATCTACGCTTACTGATAAACTAGAAAATGTTGAGACCGCACTTTCAGACCAAACAAAGAAACAAGAGAAACTTGAGACCTTTAGCAGAAAAAAAACCCTCAAATTCCACGGTATCGAAGACTCTAAAAATGAAACCCCTGAAGAATCTCAACGTAAAGCTTGTGAATTTATGTCAGAGTCTCTCGGCATCAACACGACTGACATTCCTATTGAACGGGCTCATAGAATTCCTACTCGTACAGGGAACCGACCAATTATTATGCAGTTCTCCCACTTCAAACATAGAGACACTGTACTGAAAGCATTTCGTCAGAAACGCAAAGAAACACAAATGCCAGTCAGAATCAGCGAGGATTTGCCAGAACGTGTCTCCAAGGCTCGAACCGGCCTCTACCAGCTGATGAAAGACTCTATTGATCAGGGCAAAAAAGCGTTCTTTAAATACGATCAATTAGTTGTGGATGGAGAATACTATGTGTATGATCCCATGCAAAAGAAACCTATTCACGTGATGAAATAGGATGTCGGTCAAAGCCCAAAATACAAATCTCAAAAACTTGATTTTAACATTTGTTCATTGAATATTCAAGGACTGAAAAAATATGCCTCGAATATTGTGTTTCAAACTTTTTTGTCAGCAGTATAATATTATTTCATTGAGCGAAACATGGCAAACCCAGCATGGAGAATTTGACAATTTTTTACCAGGTTTTGTAAACTTTGATTGTATACGAACAGGTCACGGCAAACGTGGATCTGGCGGTGTAACGGTTTTCGTTAATGAGTCACTTTTCAATACAAACTATATAAAGCGAATTTACAGTGAATGGAGCGACTGTATAATTCTACATATTAATCGTAATCTAACGGGACTCAATTTAGATTCGATACTTTTGTCTACCTATGTTTCTCCTGAACGATCTGTCATATACGACGCGTGCCATAGTGACGGGATAGACATTATGAATGATAAAATGACGTCAATACTGTCAGATTTTCCAGATGTAACTTTTATAATAGCTGGTGATCTAAATGCGAGAACAAAAAATCTAGATGACTATATCCCAAGTGATGATGTTGACTATATATTCCAATGCGATAATGCGTACCCAAGTGATTCTTTCTGTATGCCACGAAACAATAAAGACACAGTGCTTAATAATTTTGGCTTGGCCTTAATGGACCTATGCCGTACACATGATTTACCTATATTCAACGGTAGATTACATAGTGATAAAGAGGGTCATTACACGTGTACTGCCAACGACGGTAAAAGTCTGGTCGATTATGTAATTTGCTCCACTCCATTATTTAACTATTGTACAGATTTTCACATTGGAATTGATGACTTCTCGGACCATTTTCCTGTGTGTTGTAGACTATCGTTTAATAGTAATATAGAGCGCGGCGAACAAATAGACGATCAATCGAATTTAAAAAAGGCATGCTCTTTTAAGTGGAAAGAATCCTCAAAACCCATATTTATTGAAACCTTTACGCATCTATTCCAACAATTTAGCTCCACAGTAACGCCTATAAACTCTGTTGAAAAATTGGCGGAATTCGATTCACTGTACAAGCAAGCCGGTGTGTCTATGAAAAGGGGCTCTGGCTCTACCACGATATCCACTTCACAACCAGAATGGTGGGATGACGAGTGTTCGAAAGCCAAACGTGCCAAATATAAGTACTTGAGACGATTTCGGGCTTCCAACCTACAAACTGACTTTAACTTATATGTCTTGCACAGAAGGCAATTTAAAAGTAAGTGTTTTGAAAAAAAAGCGGTCACTTGAAAGGCAGCGAAGACAAGAACTTGTCAATTGCAGCAGAAACCCAAAATCCTTCTGGCATAAGATTAAAGGGGTCGCAAACAAAAACACTTGTACTCGGTCAGACAGTATTAGTATTAGTGGTGACAAATGGTTCACATACTTCCAGAATTTATTCAGACGTGATGCCAATGATGATATAGAAGGGCCGAGTATACTTGATGACATAACAAGGGAGGTAAATGCAGACGACCTTAACTTACCGATATCAGCCGAAGATATCCGACATAGCGTTACAGCTATCCATAGTAATCGTGCTACTGGTACTGATGGATTGTGCATTGAAATGTATAAAAACACTTTAGATATTGTCTTGCCATATTTACTTACACTGTTTAACAATATATATGACAGTGGTCAATTTCCCGCACAGTGGAGTGAAAATATCATTACCCCTATTCACAAGAAGGGCTCTAAGCTCGAGCCAAATAACTTTAGGGCCATATCACTTATAAACTCATTGAGTAAAATATTTGTTCACATTTTAACAAGACGCTTAACTAATTGGTGTGATAATAACAATGTGATCAATGAATCACAAGCTGGTTTCCGGTCACAATACTCCACAATTGACAATATATTTACATTACATGGAGTAATACAAAATTATTTATCTAAACGCAAAGGACGTTTTTATGTTTTTTATATAGATTTCTTGAAGGCCTTTGATGGATGTATACACAAACAACTATGGACATGTTTGTCAAGACACGGTGTAAATGGAATATTCCTGAATATTTTCGACTCTATGTACTGCCAATTGAAATCATGTGTTAAAGTAAATGGTGGATTAACAGACTTCTTCGAATGTAACATTGGGACCCGTCAAGGGTGTGTTAGCTCACCCATTATTTTCTCATTATTTATCAATGATTTGATCATATATCTGAAACATAAGTGTGGAACAGGTATTTACATAAACAATGATATTGATGATATATTCGCGCTGATGTTCGCCGATGATGTTTCCAGTGTAGCTGACACTGAATTAAACTTACAACACCAGATCAATTGTATTGATGACTTCTGCAAAGAAACTGGTATGAACTTAAATCTCGACAAATCCAAGATTATGGTTTTTCGGAATGGCGGGCCACTACGTACGTACGAGAAATGGACTTTCCGTGGAAGGGATGTTGATGTAGTGCCTTTTTATAAGTACCTTGGTGCTTTTTTCACACCCAAACTGTGTTGGACTAAAACCAAAGAAATTTTAGCAACACAAGCATCCAAAGCAGTCATAAATATTCTCAAATATCAAAAACAATTTGGTTATTTCTATGCTTATGAAGCCTTGAAACTGTTTGACAGTATTGTTGTGCCAATTTTGTGTTATTCTGCTGAAGTATGGGGTTATCAATATTCCGAATGTATTGAACGAGTGCAGGCTAACTTTTGTAAACGTATATGTTGCTTGAACAGAACAGTACCAAACTTTACTGCTCTAAGTGAATGTGGCCGGCAACCATTATCAAACATATACATGACTAGATGTATTAAGTATTGGGCTAAACTTACTGCAATGCCGAGCCATAGATATCCAAAACAGACGTATAACATGCTACGCTCTTTAGATCTGGCTGGTAGAACCACATGGGCTACACATATCAAATGTTTATTATTTAAGTTTGGCTTTGGATATGCATGGCTAGCTAATGAAGTTGGAGATGTTGTGGCTTTTACAAAGTTATTTAACACACGTGTTGCTGATTGCGCATTGCAAAATCTAAATGAAAAAGTCAATACTTCTAGTAAAACATTGTATTACAAACATTTTAAAACGCTATTGGATACAGAGCGATATTTGTCTATAGATTTACCATTTCTGTACAAAAAGTCATTGTCTAATTTTAGATGTTCGGGACATTGTTTAAATGTTGAAACAGGTCGTCATCAGCATATTGAAAGAGAATTTAGATTTTGCGCTCATTGTTTAAAATCTAATGTATATACTGTGGAAGACGAATTACATATGTTATTGGTATGTCCACTATATTGTGATCTGAGATTAGAGTTCTTCCCACAATGCTGGTTAAATAGACCTATCTGTACTCAACTTTTTTACTCTGTCATGTCAACTGCAGACGACAAACATATTTATCGTCTATCCAAATTCATATACAGGGCTTTCCTACTAAGACAAACTCTGTAATATATTATCTGAACGTGTCTATATACAAAGATGTCATTTCTGTTACTGTACATGTATAATGTCATTACCATGTCTATTTCTCTATATATACATTTTAATTATATTTTGCCTATTTATATAGATCTAATCTAATGTATTGCAGGTCTATATATTTTCATAATACCATGTTTGTTTTCTGCAGTGTTTGTTCGTAATATACTATGCATATATCATAACTCATGTACATGCATTTACATTAATTTGTATTTTGGGCCGGTGGCCTCGTTACAAATAAAACATATCTTATCTTATTAAAAATTTCTTTAGGCCAGAAAACTGGATATAGAGTGGATAGCTATGGCTATTTTATGTTGATTTATCTTTGACGATGCTTACCCAGTGTATTTATCTGTGTTTCTTGGTTTATTTCAGGGCCTTTTAAAACGATCGATCCGTGGGCGACCCGTAGAATAGAAAAGAATAGATGGGTCATTCACAAATCGTTAGATCTAAATGAAATATCGAAATCGAATAGTTCTGGTAAGAAATATAACCCCACTACTTACCCGTCATCAGTATTTACCTCGGCCGTAACGCATCACTCGGCCAGCCACGCATCCGGTTATACCGTGTGGAAAGGATCAGATTTTAGTTGACACAATCACTGTGGTGCAGTCAAAACAAACCACCTGCCTATCAGTGTAGCGCATTACGTCATCGAAAGACAAACTCATAGTTGAAGCTATGATATACATGTTTATAGTAGAAGTTAAGTTACAGCATGCATTCATTTATAATGCTGTTTAAACTTTATATATACTTGATATAACAATGCCGCAATATATGAACCATCAAATGTACCTCAGTGACCGGCGCCTCTATTTCCCTACAAAAGGACGTTGAAAGATAATATATTGTTTTCAACCTGTCGGTTTAGCAGTTTTACATAGTGCAACACTGTATTTCAATTCCCGTGACATTTAATTAGATCAGTGTTGATTAATAATTGAGTCGAGACGGGTATATTTGAATACATACAAATCGTGATTAGCCGCCTCATTTGCATAGTTGTGATAGAACAGAGTAGTGTACTAACGTTTTTATGAAATGGGCTTTATTTAACACCGTAGTTTATGTGATAACATATATTCTCACACACCTGTCCTATACAGTAACCATTGCCTAAAATCACCAGACACATTCATCAAAGTGAACTATATTTTACGACACCTACGCGTACTGAGGGATTTTTTTTTTACTAAAGGATCGTGAGTTATGGAGACTTTTTTCCCAATACGTACAGATGTATGCAATACGCTCAACAGAAATAAAACGCACCACTATGGAAAATTACATCAAATATAATATCTGTCAGCATTCAGAAACAGTAGAGCAGTACGTACATATTGAACATAACTGTAATAGATACATGGTGTTGATATAAGGAATCGTGGAAGGGGTTTTGGGGGAAGAAACTTGGATCGTCAGATTAGATGCACCCGGGCCACCTTAATTTTTGTTTAGGGCATGTTTAATGTCTGGCCTAAATAGTGCTCAGCAACTGGAAATGTTGAGTTATTAGAACGGTTGGTTTCGGTCATTGAACGCAATTGACACTACATGGATGGGATATGATGAAGGCATATCGATGGCTTAGAACAAGAAGGTCGCAACTACCAAATCGATATTTTGAGAAAACACGGAAAAAATGTCTGACATTTACTCTTTACTTATGGTAAAACATACTTTTACAACTTCGTTTTGGTCAACATGACAAGTTCAGATTTTTATGAAAATGGGCCGGTAAGAAGCGCCTTGTGATGCTATTCTAAATATGTATAAATCTTAAAAGGTCGTAAGTGGCACTTACGACCTTCTAATTCTAAGCCATCGATATATGGCTTGCCTAGAATAAGAAGGTCATAACCACTGCTGATGACCTTACATGACTGATACATATTTGAAATATGCATCATGAGGCGCGTCTTATTAGCCTGATTTCATGAAAATCGGAACTTATCATGTTGACCAAAATGAAGTAGTAAAAGCATATTTTCCCTAAGTAAAGAGTATAATTATTTAAGACAGTTTTTTCTTGTTTTCTCACAATACATGTATTGGTTTTGTACTTACGACCTTCTCATTCTAAGCCATCGATATGTAATATGGGCAATTTATATGTATGGAGAAGTATAAAGTAACACTTCGTACGAGAAAGATAACGTGAATCAGAACAAAATCATTAACAAATAATTGTACATTTGGAAAGAAATAAACATTACCGTTGATTGTGGAGGACTGGTAAGCATCACGTGTGTTGCAGCAGTGGTTTACACAAACATATACTGGTAATACATGTATAAATATATGTAACCCTACTCTACACAGCGTATAAATCAATTAAATCACTGTATGACTTATCGGATTACTATAAAATTATTGTATCATTTATTGCTATTGAATCTTATCACTGTATTCATTATTGCCGTACTATATAATTCAACGATTACTCCTTATTGCGCTTGCCGTAAATCGACTTGTTGGGTATCATACATTTAGATGTCTCAGATTTATGACATTGTACCTTATCAATTGTTTAATCAATATCAACAAGTTTGTGGTTTGTATATCAATATCAACCAGCATGTTGACAAATACAGTTTATGGTTTGTATATCCGCCATATGGTACTATCCATGTTCGTCACTGTGCCATCTCGTGTAATGTGTGGTTTGTATATCCACCATATGGTACTACCCATGTTCGTCACTGTACCATCTCGTGTAATGTATGGTTTGTATATCCACCATATGGTACTATCCATGTTCGTCATTGTGCCATCTCGTGTAATGTATGGTTTGTATATCCACCATATGGTACTACCCATGCTTGTCACTGTGCCATCTCTTGTAATGTGTGGTTTGTATATCCACCATATGGTACTATCCATGTTCGTCACTGTACCATCTTGTGCAATGTATGGTTTGTATATCCACCATATGGTACTACCTGTGTTCGTCACTGTACTATCTCGTGTAACGTGTGGTTTGTATATCCACCATATGGTACTACCCATGTTCGTCATTGTACCATCTCGTGTAATGTATGGTTTGTATATCCGACATATGGTACTACCCATGTTCGTCACTGTGCCATCTCGTGTAATGTGTGGTTTGTATGTCCACCATATGGTACTACCCATGTTCGTCACTGTACCATCTCGTGTAATGTGTGGTTTGTATGTCCACCATATGGTACTACCCATGTTCGTCACTGTACCATCTCGTGCAATGTATGGTTTGTATATCCGACATATGGTACTACCCATGTTCGTCACTGTGCCATCTCGTGTAATGTGTGGTTTGTATATCCACCATATGGTACTATCCATGTTCGCCACTGTGCCATCTCGTGTAATGTGTGGTTTGTATATCCACCATATGGTACTATCCATGTTCGCCACTGTGACATCTCGTGTAATGTGTGGTTTGTATATCCGACATATGGTACTATCCATGTTCGTCACTGTGACATCTCGTGTAATGTGTGGTTTGTATATCCACCATATGGTACTATCCATGTGACATCTCGTGTAATGTATGGTTTGTATATCCGAAATATGGTACTATCCATGTTCGTCACTGTGATATCTCGTGTAATGTGGGGTTTGTATATCCGCCATATGGTACTATCCATGTTCGCCACTGTGCCATCTCGTGTAATGTGTGGTTTGTATTTCCACCATATGATACTATCCATGTGCCATCTCGTACAATGTACATTCGTAGCTCAGTGGTTGTAGGGAGCGGTGGCCTAGAGGTAGGGCGCGCGCTTCAGGATCGACAGGTCACGGGTTCGATCCCCCTCTTTACCACTGGTTAATTTCTCTGAGCAAGACCCACATGCTCCACTCCACCATGGTGTAAAATGGTACCTATGAGGACAGTGTCTATTCCTGGGCGCCGCAGATCGATGTTGGCTGCCACATCACAGGAGAGAATTAGTCTCCACAGGGAGACACGAGTGTAGGTTTCCACAGGTAGCCCAATGACCAGGGGAAGTTGTAATGTCAAAGGGTGCTTGAGCAGCCTAACAGCTGAAAAGAGCCCTAGAAAATTTGTAACTTTTTTGTTACTGTGTTTGCCGTCTAATCTGGCGACTCGGGTTCAAATCTTGCTGGAGGCACATGTATAGTGCTGCCATATTTCAGTAGAAATAAAGCAAATAATGGCTGTGCTCGGTCTGGTTCGGCTCGGTAATACACGTGACCTCACCAAGGCCACTTATTAAAAAAGCAAGAATAAAACCTTGATAATTGATTCACTCTTATGGTTTGACTTGTAAAACAAAATAATGGAACATACTTTATTTATAGTGCAACATAGTTAAGCGTTTATCCAATCTTCTCTACGAGCCTCTAACGAACTAGCGTTTTAAAATGGTCAAAGTAGCAGGGTGGGAGCGTCATCGAATCCCTCTACCAGTCAATACGAGGCAATTAAATAATACCTTCATTTTACATCGAGTAATAAGTTAAAGTGTATAGAGCTATATTCTAACAGTCATTCAATGTCAAACTAATTACTTCTATCGTTTGTAGTATGATACTAGACTACCTAAATTGAAAATTAAAACTATGGATGGGTTCCGTGTACTTTGATTCAATCGTAAAAAATAGACGATTCTTATAGTTTCATAGAACACTTTCGTATGAAAATGGACAGTTCGCATGTCAAATAAATCACAGAGAGAGTTTCTGTTAAAACTGAAGCGAAAATGTGCTAATGGATACGGTAGCATAATTGTTTTTTAGTCTTTGAAACTTTAAAAAAAAGATCTTCCGATATATCTCTATACACTTTAAGAGTTATTTGAGATTACATGCAATTTGTATACAAAGTTTCTTATCGGTTACCATATCTCGATTAACATCACTAAAAAGTATACTAACGCCGATAAATTCTTTGAGGAAATATGGTTGCTGTAGTTGTCAATAAGTCGCGGGGTTTCGCTTCTGTGGTCCATTTTCTTGACCTAGTTTACGAACACCGATCTTCCTTTCAAAACGTTGCCTTAACAGTATTAACAGTATTAGTATTGTTTAATCTTATGATTTCATGTTAAATTTATATCCCATATTGTAAATCCTATGTCTGGTTTACGGTTTCATCTTTTGACATTAAGCTGAGGGGCAGATAGTAAACAGGAACGTTATTATGAGTACAGCAATGGTCTGGATTTCAGTAAACAACGATCCCTTAGATCTAGACAGGATGTGATTGATTTAAGGGCCTGTTGTCATACATTGGTAAGTGTAGGGGACACACCGTGCATGGTACTGTCATGCCTTCTGTAAATAGTGTTCAAGTGTTTGTGATGTTGTATTTTATTGCTGTTGAATCAGCTGATAACCGACACATCGACATTCGGGAGCTTGTTGGTATAAAAGACACACAGAGTAAGCCTGAGAGTTAAACAGATTGTGAATGTGTTCCAGTCGACGTTAAAGAATATTACAATTCAATTTGGATATCTTATCACTCATAGTCAACATGCGGATGATTTTTGTTGTTGTGTTGATGCTCGTGTTCCTTGGGGTGTCAGGTAAGTCACTAAAATTATAGTGTAGAAAAGAAATTATTAAAAAATACTATTAAGTAAGTATAACAACAAAGTAATTGTTCCTAAACATAAACTAACTGTTGGTCGAATACTTTTCCTAGGATGATTCGTCTTCCCGTTCGAACATATACGGAATGTACTTTAGGCTATATAATATAACCATATTAAATGCACGATTGTTATAATCAAGAAAAACCTCACCGTTAGCAGACGAAATCGCAATAGTTTTGAGCGTAAACCCGCATTCATTTGGTCACGTGATTCCACACACTGTAGATAGATTTAATGTTAAAAAGACCCATCAATTAATAATTAGACCCCATCCTACAATTCGATAAGTCAATATCATTAATCTCTAAAAGGGCATAGTTATATACATGCAGTATCACATTATGTTTATTGAATTCACTTTATCTTTATGAACTGTGTTTTCCAGCTGGTATTTATGATGCGAGATAACGACTGCTTTGTCATAAATTGCATTTGGCCTTTGGATTAAGTTATGTGTTGGTCTAGCCCTGAACGTACACTTTAAGTAAACAGTTTACGGTTGTCAGTTTAGCTTAGCTCAGTTGGTAGAGCACGATACTTCTGATCTCGGTGCTGTGGGCTCGAATCCCGGGCTGACCAACTAGCATGTACTAATAGTCTTTCAGATGAGACTTTAAACCCATTTGTGGGTGCTGTACACCTGACATGAAAAAAGAACGAGTCGATACCTTAATTGACTAGACTTTTCTGGGGCCTCACCCATATGAAATCTCCGGGTATAGTGAGGATAAATAAGGTTATCTGAACGAGGGATGACCAATTTATTCGAGGACTTTTCACTTGGCAATTTCTTATTGGCATCAAGGCTTAAAGCCAATTAATCATTGGGAGTAACATATCTCTGACCGAATTCATTAACAAAATTGTTTTATTCATACAAGAAGCGCATGGCGTTGGACGTCACGCGACGTCATTCCAAGCGTCACCGTTTGAGCAGCACATAGATCCTTTCTGGACTGATACCCGGTCCCATGAATAAGAGCGTGTTTCTTTTAGTATTGAAACAAGTCATTAATAGGCAACTCTGTAACGTGACGTGGAAACAAAAGAGTATCGAGGCGTTATTGGAAACAAAACTCGGAAAAGGGCGGTTGGCTTTACAAAATTGGACTATTCCAAATGCAGCACGACCTAGCAAGTTTAGGGCACAATATCGAAAGAACCATTTCGATCTGGAGTCAACGATTTAGTGATGTCTAGCCTTTACAGTGTTGTCAGGTAATTCTGCGCACCTAACGGGTATTTGCTTTCTACATTTGGAATTATTTTGTTTTTAGAATAAATGACGGTGCTGTTTGGATAGAAACAACCTTCATTGACAAATGTAAACAATTCTAAACATCATATCTTCGCTAAACTAGGTCAAATGTCGTCACAAAACAAGACGACTGCCAATTTTTATAACGTAAGTTTTTTCGGCTATTTCTGCGCAGGTGTTTTTTGTATAGTCTGTTTCAAAAGATTTGTTTCACAAGACATAAATTTATCACAGTATCGAAAGAATAAGTCATAAAGACAATGCTGCCAAAAAAGGAAAAGTAATCATTTATTACAAAGGTGCTTTTATTCCATTTATGTATCACGTGGTATCTCAAATTAACGAAAATCGCCATTTTAATCAGTTATTCGTAGAAATACTTTTCCGATTTCGTTGATGTATATTTAAAACTTTATATAAGTAACTAACATCTACAAAAACACTCTATGACCGAAGGAAAACGACCCGGCAAAGTACGTAGGAAATAGAAAGTTAAGGTGCGCAGAATTACCCGATTCGAAGAATTACCCGAAACGACTGTACTGATCTTCGTTTTCGCAAGTTACATTTGCTTCAGATATCTGCGTCTTATTTCGCAGAATTTAACGGAAAGTGTCCCTATCGCGGTGTTATTGTTGCTATTTATCCCCAGTGTATCGACTCATCCGTTTGACAGAGACCCTTCAATCACATAAACAATGAAATCATGTGAAAATGGCCAATTTGGAGCGCAAAGAACCTATGCGCAATTTAGTCAACTCATCATATCGCGTCAATTTTCATAGCATGCAGTTTTTCTTACAGTGGCGCTACCTACGACATCTACATCATGTGTATGTACAGATGTTTATGAACCTGTATGCGGCGATGATGGGAAGACGTACAGTAACCAATGTGAATTAAACTGTGTGTAAGTAAAATAACTATTAAGGGGGCAGGGGATATATTATTGGCCAATTTTGAGGTTCCGACAGGCCGCAAACAGTCAAGTGGATTTCTTGAAAACAGCAAATAAGACAAGAAAGTATTTATGTGTCAGTCTAAGGGCCTATGCAACATAAATAGAAAATAACATCAAATTGCAAGGCTAACCCCTAGAGTTGTGGAGTTATGGCCCTTTCTTTTTGCCCCTACCCCTCCAAATTTTAGTCAAAAAAATACAAATGTGACCAATTTCACCCCATACACAATATTTTTAAACCCAATGCAATCCTATTTTTGGTCCCATTTTACATAAATAGCATGTCTGAGCTAGGTTAATTCAGCAAGAAAAGTGTCTCCCATACCTGCCGATTTTTTGCTGTTTGCTGTCAAAGTTTTTCGCGGTTTCTAACGACGCTAAATTTGAACTTCCGCCAGTGGTGGTAACCTCCATTTTGAAGAGCTACAGATCCTTCAGGGCCAACTGATATTTAGTTTCTATGAATTGTCAGAATATTCAACACCATAAATAAGCCCTACACTAAAGATTTGATATTTTGGGGGACCCCCATCACCCCAATATATCCCCTGCCACCTTAAAGATACCTAGCATAGTTTACTAGATCAAGATTAGTAGCATAATCTTCTAGTCTGTATGTGTTAGTGTATACCAGTTGTACAAAATACAGGTGTACCCAATGTATATAGTAAGTAGTTTCAAGGTCTCATAATTATGATGATTTTTATCACAAATTTTCAATTAGTGTTGGTTTGGTAATGCGCAAATTTTCGACATTGTGAAATAACCTTCAGACAAAACGCCATTATGTTTCTATTTAGCAAGTAATCCATTTGCATACCCAAAGTTCGTGCCGTAATGTGAACGGTACTTTCGGGTAAGCAAACGAAGATTGTGTGTACATTCGGAATGTTTGTGCATGGTGACGATAAAGGGTTTTGTAGAATTTGAAAGTATTCACATGTAACTAGCACAAGGTTACTACCATGCACACATGCTCCTGTCTGCATGATTACAATTTTAAAATAAATAATTATTTTTGTTTTACAGATCTGTTGAGTTATCACACGCAGGACCATGTGGTTTACCAGTATGTGCTTGCCCAAGGATATACAGACCTGTATGTGGTATGGATGGTAAAACATACAGTAATGAATGTACAATGAAGTGCCAGTAAGTATACATGTATATACCTGTGTCATTTGCTACCATGTAAATACATAGTATTCTAATAATACGAGGGATGATCCAAAATAACGTGGACTTTTGCTACAACTTTCGTATGTGTCAATAAATCATTTACAAACTTATGTCAATAACAATCTGAATATGTCCGTCATATTGCTGAAATATATCACGTATTACATATAGTCCGGCAGAACTTGCAAGGGACCGTGCAATGTCTTCTATACAAAATGTTTTTCATTTTCTTGTTCTTTGGACAATACCATAACAGAATCCGAGTGATGCCACCTTGTCATCATTGAGCAATTCTCAGAATGAGGCCCCAAAGGGGGTATATGAATTTTCATGAATTAATCAGTTGGAATATATTGTTATTTTATCAAATGTACAAAAGAACCCACTTAATGTTGTTTATAGTAAGCCAAATAATGTGTTTATTCAATTTATAAATATTTGCAATAGTAATTTGTGAAATTGAAGCCCCATTCGTGGTTTACACCTAAAACGAGGCCCGTTTTTTAGACAAACAAATAGTTAAAATAGTAAATGATGCATGTTAAATAGTTGTTTCATTATATCTATTATTAGACTTATATTCAGTGATATAATTTTGGTAAGAATAAACATAGCTAAATATTAAATTAATTTACTTGAGGCCCTGTCATAATTTAGCAAATGTGGCCCATAGGGGTATAGAAGGTTTATATTTATCAATATAGTTAGCTTAAACACATCAAATGTAACGCAAAACACCTGAAATGTAGTTCATGTTGTGTTAAATATTGAGTTGCAAAATACTCTAAATGATTTTTATAGTTTGCTTGATAATGTGTTTATTCAATTTATAAACATTTGTAATAATTATATGAGCAAATGAGGCCCACTCGTGGTTTACACCTAAAACGAGACCTGTTATTTGCAAAACGAATGAGTTAAATTAGTAAAGGATGCATACATTTTTATATTTGAATATATTTTATATTGAATTAAGTGGCATTGACTAGTGCAAACATGCATCAACAATTCATAATTGAATTGAGGCCCTGCTAGGGGTAATTTTAAATGTAAGAACTTTATGAAATTGGTCCAAACTGCTCAAGTTATTTCATTAAACCTTACGGAATGCAACTTTAACCATAACTATTATTGTTAGAAAAGTGTTATTTAAATAGGCATGCGCTACATTTCGAAAAAGACAAATGAGAAATTGAGGATGCGCGTCTGTGTTAAACAATGAAAAAAGAGAAAATGATACATAGACCATGTCCAATTCAACATTTTATAATATGAAATACGAGACTTGATAATAATAAAATTTTAGTAAACTATCTATATTCACATACACAACTACATTTTAGATTGGAAATGAAATATGCAATAGAAGCCCGTAATGTGTCGTTAAACTGTTATATTTTTTTAATTACATATTAAGATGTTATACCTTGATATTACAACTGAGAACAAGGCACTATAGGATACTCGTAATGCACAACCTATCAATGTATTTAAGAGGGTTTCCGAGCGGGGAATGATGCAGAATGATCCTGCGTCCCAGGAAATAGACTTCAGTCTGATTTTCGATATGAACCACTAACAATGACCGACATGCGCCCGGACCAGTTGATAAAACGAGTATCTCCCATGTAAGGATTCAGACCAAATGTTTGGCTTTAGGGTGTGGAATTAGACCTCCAAGAAAAGAAAAACAACACAATGTATAATACCCTTTGCTCTTGGTCACATTATTGAAAGATGCACCAGCATCAGTGATTCTATGCCGCACCCGGTATTATCCTTATAACAATAAAGCACAGTCATTCGGTACACAAGTACTCATCGCTATCAAAACAGACATTTCAAACCGATTGAGTTCTCACCAGAACGTAGAACATCCCAATGAAGTATTCGCCGTCATCAAGTTTAGCCATTTCAACTCAATATGAATTGTAATATAGTCAAGCTCTATTGGTTACATCAAAGGACCTTGCAATTATATAATTAAGTATATAGATAATTTTGCCCACAATCACACAGAAGTAATATTATACTCAAGATTGCAACGTGTTTGCCAAAACGAAAGTAAACAAGAACTATTCTTACATAAATATTTTTCTATTCCAACATGACAACTAAATTCCATGGCCTAGACAGTTACTGGGTTGATAGTAATACATAATACAGCCTTGTCTCATTCGATCCATGCGTATTATGATCACTTTACTAGTAACCAAACAGATCTACACCATCCCCATATGGTACTCACCACCACATAGTATTGCAATTCTTGAATACCCAAAGGGCATACAATTGCAAAACTTTACGTTGTGGTGGTGAACAGTTCATACAGGTGTTGTATACTCAATAACGCCAGGTAAACAATACACTGGTTCTCACTGGTGACCAGTTCTTTAAAGGGTTGTATTTCGTGGATAACGAGTAAGCTATAATTTAATGACATGGAATGGGTGGTGGTAGAGTGTGCATAATAGAACCTGGAACGGCAGTACACATGGTGGGGAGTTACCTGTGAGGTTTTTACTGGATTCATTTGGGGATGTTTGTATGCCATCTGGATTGGCATTGCGTGAATTGATGATGCACAGTTTGATTGTTCTACCAGGTAAGTGTTTATGACCTCCTTATAGGGTTCTGAGAGGCTGTGAGAAACTCAAAGCGATCGGAATCACATTAGGCAGTGGCCATTTATACATGTAGAACCAGTGATGATTTGTTTGGTAGGGGTTAAATCCCACAAGGTGACACAAATGTCTGTAGTCAGTGATTATATGAATACCACTTTCTGAATGAAAAGGCTGTATAATTCTGGTGTTGATAGAAATACTGATAAGAAGATAAAAAAAACACTCGCATTGAGGTTAGAGTAATATTGGTGAAGCAGTTCATACAGAATGATGCTTCCTATGCTCCTATGCAGTTAGATAACACATGTCTGAATTAATTATTCCTTATCAAACAATAAGTTATTTAATGTCATTGCTAATATGCATACAAAACGCTTTTAGTAATAGTATATACAGAAATTGTGTCCAACATTTCATATAATACTATATATATATATATATATATATATATATACTCTTTATTTCCACTGTTAGGTGATTTACAAACAACATTGAACATATTCATATATACAGTACATGCACATTTACAACATATAATTACAATATAGAATACAAGACATATCACTATTTACATGTATATATAATATACAGACGTAGAAATAGTTGTCTGGGCATTGATAATGAAGCTATGCACATCATTTTGTATATTTGTACTATTTCATAGTCTACAGTTGATTGCGTCAAATAGGTCATTTTGTAGTACAACACTTGTCGAAACGAAATACAAGTAATTGATTACAATTTTTGACCGCTGGAATCATAACTTGCCATAGCAATTCAAATATTACCAGAATTCAGTGCAACGTATTCGTCATTTTTTCTGTGCAACGTCCAACAAGCAATTTGTAATTGTTCTTTTATGCATATTGTATTCTGCTGTTTCAGTTGAGGATTGCCTTCTCTGTCTGATTTACGCAACAATTTAAACGACCACTACGTATGTACTAATCACTAGCAGAGATCCATGTCCCCGTTTTTCTATTTCCAAATACTAGTATCATGGTGTTATATCTTATCTTGCATTGTTTATACGTTATTCACAATTGAATTTACGCTTACAAAGGCCTCAAATTTATGAAATACCATATTTATCAGTGTAATGGAGGTTATAAATACTAATCGGCGGCACTAAATTCATTTGAATAGTATATGTCATACGTGAGTAATAAAATAATCGCCACGTTCCTAGGACATCCTTTATTTATGTTTTTCACACTAGCAGGGCCTCATTTCCTCAATTTATAACTAGTATTTCAAAATTCAATACATGTACATTACATTCACACTTTCATAACTACAAGCCATCTCATATACTTAAGTCGTTCATGACCAATTTATTTTTAAACGATAAAATATCTTTTGGAATTTCCTTTACCCTATTAGGGCCTAAATGTCATTAAGTAAAGCATAACACCAGCTAATCAAAGCTGTTGTCCATTTGTAGTTATCTATGTTTTTTTTAATTTTGTGTTATTCTTAAATGAAATATTAATATTATGTGTTTAACACGAATACATATACTTCTCTGATTAATATTCTGCGTAGGCCTATTGGCGGGACACGTATTATGTGTCGACCACAAGCGGGGCCTCAATTCAACAATTTACTATGGTTAAGGTAAATTTTATGCAACGCAATACTTAACACAACATGATCTACATGTCAGATGTTTTGCATTACATTTGATTGAGAATAATTAATCATAATGTGTTTAAACTGATTATTTCGATAAAAACCTAATTACACGATTGTATTCATATACGGCATTTGGGGGCCTCACTTGCCAAATAATGACAGGGAATCAAGTAAATTTGTTAAATGTTTTGCTATGTTTGTACTTACCAATGTCACTGCATTCAATTCGAATAATAGATAATTTTATATATAGATATATAGATATACCACTGACTTTCGAACCGTCAGTACCTATGTCACATCGTTGTGGAGCCATACCTCGAGCCGCGATCTCTCGAAGCATCTCGGGTAGAAATCGCAACACTAATTCATATTTTGCAAAAATCAAAGTCTGAATTTAAGATAAATCTGAAGGTAGAAGTCGTTAAAATGTACTGGTATTTTCTTAGAATAATGTTTGCTGTTATTGTGGCTAATGTTGAGTCCATACTCCCGTGGAAAGTATCCAAACGACACATGAAAATATTTGAGATGAAAGTTTGCTAAGAATGAGATGTTTTCGGGAGATAGGGGCAAGATAGACAGGTATCGAGCTGATTTAAGCACCAGGTGCAAACTAACGACGGTAAAAATGTGTCCGTGTCCGTCACTATAGTCGCACGATTTTGATGCCTCACTTCATGGAGTCATCACATCAAAGCTGCTTTCTCTGTCCCTGTTTCCGATACATTTATGTTTGATAGGATTTACTTCATGGTACCGGTGATGTTGATTGATTTCTATGTTAGTTTTATTATTGTTTTCTGTGATAGTTTTCTATGATAATTGTTTTCTATGATAGTTTTATGATTGTTTTCTATGATTGTTTTTTATGATAGTTTTATGATAGTTTTCTATGATTGTTTTCTATGATTGTTTTAATGATTGTTTTCTATGATTGTTTTTTATGATTGTTTTCTATGATTGTTTTTTTATGATTGTTTTCTATTGTAGTGGTATAACGTTAGACAAATCAGGTCCGTGTGATGGTGATATGGGGGATGTAGTGGACATACCATGTATTTGTACATTACAGTACGACCCGGTCTGTGGTGTGGACGGCGTCACATATGGCAACGAATGTAACCTCAAATGTACCGGGTATGACAGCTTTGTGTAGTTGACTTATTTTTATTCTGTGAGCATTGCTTCCGGTTTCACCTTAATCTTACACCCTACCAGTGGGATGTCATGTATGTTTTAGCTTCTAGGACATGCAAACTCCGACCATTCGCATGATTCGGTTGTATAACAACTCTTGGCTACGTTTGAAACGTGTACATCAATTGTTTAGATTGTGCTTATAATCATCTTAGTAAACAACTCTTGTCCGTTTAGTCTTGCATTAACTATTCATGCTACTAGCATTACAAAGTTCCCAGAAGGTAGGATGAGGGTACCAGTTGATATGTTGTGTTTTACAATCTTGCCATTCTCAAATAGTTCAATGGATCCCTGTCGTCTTCAACAATATCTTGTAACACAATGTGAGTGTACATCCTCGGAAACCCAGTTGTGAATCCACTCCAGAAATGGCTACATCAAGGTTGATGTTGCGAGTACGAAGGCGGAGTGTCGCTTGGGTTTTCGAGGATGATGAGTGTATGTTAATTTGTCACACTTTTTGTCTTACAGGGTAGCGTTGGATCACGTTGGTGCATGTAAAGATTCGCTTACAATGTCAACGATTTCTCCGTAAATATCTCCAGAGCAGTTGTCATTGACAACCACAGTCGGTGTATATATGTGTTGAACAAAATGTTCGTTATAAGTATGATAACAAGTATACAAGAATGTGATAGTTTCAGCTGATCGTCGATGCATTCAGCCACCGGTTGATTCAGCTGTGACACTCGGTTGTAAAATGACATTTTTTGTATAAAGTTCATGACTAAACATTCAGGCCCCAATCTCCCGAAACATCTTAGGTTTATTATAGTTTATATAGAAATCTTATCTCAAATTGAGATCTTGGCATTATAAGAGTCTAATATGTAGATCAATCTAACGTTCAACATTTACTGTAAGAAACTGAAAAGGGTGTTTGCTGTTTTGATACTAATTATGTGTCCACCCTCCTATGGAATTATCCAAATGACACATGGCAATATTTTATATGAGATTCAGCTCAGATTGAGATGTATTGGGGGTTTGGAGCCTGTGCGATTTCCGTTGCTTAAATATTTCCATTCACTGAATTACTTATCCTTATTGGCACACATCCTTTCACGGAGTAACTGTCCATTTTTGAATAACACTTTCTTACCAATTTATAACTCTTCCACTGAGTAACGTCCCTTTAATGAATCGTTGCAACTTTCTGTGACAAAAATTTCAAGGCACCTGGCTAATATCTTCATGTATTGTTAAAGCAACAAAATGTTATATGGTAACATTGTCATTGTTGACATATTATTGTTTCTCTTCTTCAACCAGATTAATTCCACCAAAGACGTTCATACACTGGATATGAAAGTAGAGTATTTCTTAGAGCATTTCTGATTAGCTGACCCGAGATTATCAGTCACGTGATCCACCTACGTCACACGTATGAACGTCTTTGATTCCACTCTATTATTTTCTTTTTCGACCATACAGCCTTGCCATATGTTAAATGTATTTTGTACTGGTTGTATTGAATAAAACTGTATCTGATACATTTGCCTTACTGAGTTATGTAACTTCCCTTTTACATTGTTATTAACTCCCAAGCTGACTAAACTCCCTTTACTCAGCCCCCCCCCCCCCTTAGTCTTGGCAACATGTTATCTGAGCATCAATGGTAAGCTTAAACAAAATATTGTTACTCGATGGTACCAGATACCAAATTAGCGGTTCACCCGATGTCGACCCGCCCCACATTGCTTATCAAAGACATTGGTGCAATCATTTCTCGGCTACTGTTGAAGTTCATTTGAGGTATAGTGCATGATAAATGAGGTGCCCAAGTGCCAGAAACATCCCTTGTTCTTTTACATGCGTGGTGTTGTATAGCATCATACACGGGACCTAGGTTTAAATTCTTATCCGAAAGACTACTAGTAAAAGTTGGGCAGCCATGGGAACAGATGTCTCGTGCTCGGTCGACTGAGCTCATGGACCGGCTTCATATAACATTGCATTGTGTTTTGAATTTGTTGTTGGGTTTTAGATCGGACCATGGGTCAAATCCGCATAGCAAGCACCTGTGCGTCCAACAGGAGAGATATAGGCTCCAACGTGAGACTAGAACCGAAGTTTCCTTAGGTACACAGTGGAAGTTAAATGCCAACGTATGTACACGTGGATATAGATACATGTTAGGCGGTACTTTTTTTTAAGAGAGTAAGTATTTCAATAATTGCTAAAAATTTGAATCGAATGGAAAAATAATTGGTTGAGCATTTCTTGATGTAGCCGACAATACTTGTATACGGAAATTAATTATAGGTTATTATGCAGCAATCGCTAACCATCCAAGCCTTTACAATATGTTCTAATTGAATGTATTGAAATTTAATTACAGTTTAGCCTGGGGTTACAATGACATGTATTATAGGTGTGAAAAACAAGTACATGTATAACAAAATGCACATGTTGTTGTTGTTGTTTTCTTTAGAGGGTATTTCACCAGATTCTATCTATCCGGATTAAACCGTTGTTTGTTTGTTTGTGGAAATATTATAACATTAATAAATATTTCAATGTTGTATTATTGAAATGAAATTTCACAAACAAGATAAATTTTACAGAGATTGTGAAATATCTTATTGAATGTGATTAAATAAGCACAAACACAATATCCATTATATTCAAACTACAATGTAATACTGCATTACACCACGAAATAATACTGGTTGAACTTCACGTAAAGGCCACCTGAATAAGACAACCGCGAGGAATTGTGAAATGAACATGGTCATGTATTTAATCTAGAGTCGAGAATGAAAGCGGGTTTTTACTTTCGGTGTCCCCGTACGGTGTGTTCTCAGCCAAAATAGCGAGGGAATACAACCGAATCTATATTTTACTGGTTTAGTATGGGGAAACAGGGGATTTCCTTTTCTGTGACCCCCGGGGAATGTCTTTAACCCAGGGTTTGAGAATAAAACACAATGATCATAATATCCGACCGTATCCGGAGATTGGGTGGGATTTCAATTAACTAGTTGATTTTGATAACAAACGTATAGTACATTATAGCCCTCTTCATGTGATCATTTCGATCAGCACGCGTGTCACTAGCGTTAATTGTATGGTATGACTTGGACTCGAACCATTGTTGTTGCATGTGAGGGTGACAGTAGATGTTTAAGTTATCATGTTTGTGGAAGTTATCTGATTACCCAAATATAATTACGTAATTTAGTATACTAGTAATTATTGTGTTAAAATATTCCCAACAAAATCTCCGGGACGGAAGGAAATAAAGATTATCATTCTGACAGGAAACGTCATATCTTTAAATTAAACACCATAAATAAATCAATTATTGGTGATAACATTATATGTGCTTTATCGGAAAGTTGGTGTTAAAATGTTTCAATGTTATATTTGCAGTTTATAACAATTTTATTTCAATTCAATAAAAATGTAAAATGTTTACAATCAGTAGTAGACGTAATCTTCTAACAATATTATGATGTTTATAACATAACTTTCACAACATAATCTGTCCATTTAGTGTCATTCTAGCGGGGATAGGACATTTGGACCAATATCGGCGATTTTACTTCAACAGTCAATACGCCAGTAGACCGTATGTCTAGTTGTTCGCGCTTCAATCTTCAAAGAAGTGTTGTTTCGTTAACAATTAAGTCACGGGTAAATGGCTTAGATTCTTAACGGGCCGAGAAACTGGTCATGTGACATTTGACTTAACAAAATTCTCGACCAGACGACAGGTTTCATATATTATTAAATATGGTATAGCTTGGACTCGTACCACGAACAATAATTTGACACGATATATTGATAGACGTATATATACATGCATACAAGCCTATCTATGTTTCTCATACAAAGGATTTACTTGGAACAGTTTCTAATAAAAGTGTTTGTTACTTATTATTATTAATGTGCTTTATACAAACTCTGTTCAGATAGAGAGAGAGGACTTATATTTGCGAACAGTGGAAAGGACTTTTTTTTTGTTCGAATACTATTTTGAGAAGATAATTTTCCTAATTGGTGGGACAATTAGTGGTCTGTAATTATGTTGCACAAAACTGACGAGTTACTTCACTCGAGGACTTTAGTCCAGTGTACATTGATTGGAGATGAGATGGTCGGGAAGACTTGCATGTCACGTGCATTTACGTCACAACCTGAGCACGAGGATTACGTGCCAACAGTGTTTGAGAATTATGCTGGAAGATCACACGTGTCCGGAGATGAATACACTATCAGTATATTTGATACTACGGGTCAGGTGTGTATATATTTTATAGTTACTCTTTGCCTCCGTAGCTCAGTGGTTAGTGCGCTTGCCGTCTAATCTAGCGAGCCGGGTTCAAATCCGGATGGATGCACATTTATATGCCTGCCATATTTCAGCAGAAAGCTGACTAGCAAATAAAGGCTAGACTCGGCATTTTGTATAACAATGTATAATCCAAATAAATTAAAATTTTGTTTTACATTGATTGGGTGTAGCTTTCAAGACAATCCTGGATCTTGAATCATAGATCTTTTTACGGTGTACGGACGAAATCCCCCTCAGACAAAATCCCCTTCATGCCTTACAGAGAAAACGGACAAAATCCCCTTCATGATTTTTTCAGCCCGGACATAATCCCCTTCATGGTTTTATCAGGTCAGACAAAATCCCCTTCATTCATTTTTCAGGTCAGACAAAATCCCCTTCATACAGAATCCCCTCTGTTAAATTATTATACATATTAGTCTTACTCTTGTGTTTAACTTGGTTGTATAGGACTAGATATTCCTGCTTTGTATAATGTATGTCTTCTTCAGTTTTCTACTTATTATTCCTGTATATTAGTAATATACAATCACAATACAATAATGTAATTGTTGCATTTATTTACAACCAGTACTCAATTCCTGGGAATATGTAGACCCAAAACATAATTGTTCTAGGTACAGTAGAGTATCATCATACCAGTATGATCATTTTTAAATATATAAATAAAACATTTCTGGATAGCATCTTTGATTTCATATACAGTATAAACATAACAAGATAATAAATACAACACATATAATAGCACATTTTTACTCTTTGTTTGTCATGGTTTTGATACAGAATTGACAAACTGGTAATAATTAATGAAGAATGTAATTAATATAAAAGCACATTTATTTTGTTTGCAAACAAATGCAAAGCAAGTTTTAAGTTGAATGAAAATTACATTGTTTGTTTTCAAATTAATGAAAACCGAGAAGTAATTAAAAGATCAAAGCATAGATAAAACATAATCAATTAAAGTTAATATTTACACAAGCAATACATAAACTATACATAAGTGTATTGTCTCCATTTAGTTACAACCAGTACTCAATTCCTGGGGATTTGCATACATATCATACCCCCAAAAAAACCAGAAACACCAATACTAAATGGTGATTTCATTATATTAATCATTGTTCAGTACAGAAGTGTATCGTCATACCAGTACTACATCCATGGAGTCATAATTACTTGTACATTTGGTTTTTTTCCCACAAAAAATTAGATTCTATCAGGATTTTAGCTTCACTTAAGGAATTATATTGTGGATTGGTCATAAGGGGAATTACTATAAACCTTAAGGGGGATTATGTCTGAAGGGGATTATGTCCGATCAAAAAAATAAATGAAGGGGATTTTGTCTGCCCTGGAAAAAGTATGAAGGGGATTTTGTCTGCCCTGGAAAAAGTATGAAGGGGATTTTGTCCGGGTAGGTGAAGGGGATTTTGTCTGAGGGGGATTATGTCCTACAATCTTTTTTACAACCACCACTCCTATATCATGACATAACAGACGTTGGTCCTAACAGTAAACGTGGAATGAAACATGTCATCTGTCAAAAATTACTAGATACCACGTTATTGATGTTACTGTAGCCAACGCAGTCTTGGAATCGAACCAGGATTATATTATTTTTTCTAATTAAAAAAGTAATAATTTAGTGTCTAGGCATGTTTGCAAAACGCGTCGTTTAAAGATTTAGAAACGTCACTAAATCATTAAATTCATTAATCTCTTATAATTCTATATATCAATAATCACATGATAATATTTCTGTGATTGCATTTGTAATTTTGTATATTCTTGAATGAGACTGAACCACGTATTTTAAGAGATTGAACCAAAGAGTAAATATTTCCTTTTTCTATTCTTTCAGCGTGACTATGGTAGTTTGCGTCGATTCACATACGAGGACAGTGAAGTTATAGTTGTCTGTTTTTCTGTCGTTGATAGAGACTCATTCAATAACGTCACAAAATTTTGGATACCAGAAATCAGAAAATATGTACAGCGGAAAAAGCCAATCGTTCTGGTCGCCACACAAACAGACTTACTTAATACAACTTCTTATGATTCTGATATGCCCGTCTCCAGGAAAGAAGTTGCCATGTTAGCTAGACATATTGGAGCATCGGGTCACGTAGAATGTTCAACTAATGAAATATCTACTGTAAGAAAAGTGTTCACAGAAGTCGTAAATGCGTCTTTGAAGAATCGGAAACGAAAGTCCAACATTATCTATAGACTTCTAGGGAAGTGAACACACAACGCATACATGTGAATCTGTCAACCTAATGGGTTTGTTGAAACCATAAGCATCGACCATTCTGGTATATAGAGTGAACTATTCGTCATGGACAAAAGTTTTCAACGTCGACGAAGATGTCTTAATATGGTTTCTCCAGTTTTATGACCCAATGTTCGAAAATTGCATACAAAACACACATGTGCATCTATCACCCTAAGGGATATTAAAATCAGGAACATGAATAATTGTAATTAGATAAACCAGTCGTCATGGAAAGTGGTTTTCAAGGTCGATTTAGATGTTTTAACATTTGTTTTGCCCTGGCCTATGAGCCAGTGCTGGGAATGTAAGACGGAAGGAGGTACAGTAACGTGTTATGACCAGTACGCGGGGTTAGTGCTATAGGAACATACTGACGATGTCATGAACACGTTATAAAACAATACAACATAATATGACAGTGTTATGAACTGGTGACGTGCCATAATGTTTCAATATGACTTTTTATTAAACAATGTATGAACACCGTGTAGTGAACGGCATAGCATAAGGATAGCAGGTGTATTGATCGACATAATGAACTCGTGAATACCTCGTTGATGGAGACCACATGGAGACCATATTCGAATTATGTTCACGTTCTATACCGACTATTGGCTTGCTACATATATAGTGCTATATCCATGTGTTTTACCTGATGTTGTACTAAACATGTGTCGGTCAATGACAGGGGATTTTTAACTGACTCATATTTTGATGTGTAATATATATGCACTTAAATGTTGATATTTTGACGTTTGTAAATTCAATAAATAAATGATTTAAACTGAACTGTGTTTGCGAGTTTTAATACAAAGGGTACACATGGAGTTTTGTTTGGATCGGATCCTTGACAGTTTACGTTCTCCATATTTGCATCTATGCTTATACTACGGAATACCGTTAGGGCCATCGTGGTTACACATTAAAATCCAGAGGGCGACAATGCGATAGTGCGATAGTACGATGGCGACAATGCGATAATACGATGGCGACAATGCGATAGTACGATGGCGACAATGCGACAACGCGATAGTACGATGGCGACAATGCGATAGTACGATGGCGACAATGCGACAACGCGATAGTACGATGGCGACAATGCGATAGTCATATCGTACTATCGCCATCGTACTGTCGCATTGTCGCCATCGTACTATCGCGTTGTCGCATTGTCGCCATCGTATTATCGCATTGTCGCATTGTCGCCATCGTACTATCGCATTGTCGCCATCGTACTATCGCGTTGTCGCATTGTCGCCATCGTACTATCGCGTTGTCGCATTGTCGCCATCGTACTGTCGCATTGTCGCCATCGTACTATCGCGTTGTCGCCATCGCGTTGTCGCATTGTCGCCATCGTACTGTCGCATTGTCGCCATCGTACTATCGCGTTGTCGCAATCGTATTATCGCATTGTCGCCATCGTACTATCGCGTTGTCGCCATCGTACTATCGCGTTGTCGACTATCGCCAATCGACTACTGAGTCCAAATACTAGGTTTCATCGACTCAATACAAGGAATAATCCTGTGAAGTTTGACTAACCTTGCTCAATGTAAGGTCATGTGACCTTGACCTTTTGCCTACTAACCCCAAAGTGTAGGTTTTATCTACTTAATACAAGCAATCATCCTATGAAGTTTGAATACCTTAGGTCAAAGTAATCTCCAGTTATTGAGCCAAAATCCTTTTCTATCATAAGGTCACAGTGACCTTGACTTTTCGACTGATAAGTATCATCTACTGAATATAAGCAATAATGCTATGAAGTTTCACTTCCATTGGTCAAATTGTTTATTAGTTATTTAGCTGCAACTGTGTTTTAATGTAAGGTCACAGGGACCTTGACCTTTGACCTACTGATCCCAAAAACATTAGGCTTCATCTACTTAATACAAGCAACCATCCTGTTAAGTTTGACTACCCTAGGTCAAGGCAATCTCTAGTTATTGATCAGAACAAAAAGGTCTACGGACCGGCCCATCAACATTTGCAAAACAGTATACCCCCACTTCTTTTCAGTTATTATTCACAGAGTTATCTACTCACGCCTTTTGATGGGGAGTGTGATCATAAACACGTATGCAAAGTTTCAAGGCAATATCTTGAAGGACTTGAATTTAAGGACAATTTATGTCAAATATCTAAGGTCTAGGAAATGTGGTTCTGGTGAAGATTTTTAGTTTTTCCCATCCGAATCCAGAGATGCCCCGAGGAGGGGTCTATCTGATCCCTGGGGTTATGATTTAATCAAACTTCAAAATTGGTAGAGGTCCATTAGACCATGCTACATGTCAAATATCTAAGCTCTGGCTCTTGTGGTTCTGGAGAACAATTTTCGAGTTTTCCTATACAAAACCATATATGCCGCGGGGCCAATCTTACCCGGTGGTCATGATTTTAACAAACTTGTCCCCTAGACAATGCTTCACACCAAATATTCAAGCTCTGGGCCTTGCTGCATCGTAGAAGATTTTTTTAAAATTTGGCTGCCATGGAAACCAGAGTTCCTCATGAAATTCCATTTTTGAACAACTTTGAAATGGGACCACCAAAGGATCATTTCTACCAAATTTGGTACCAATTGACCCAGAGGTTTAGGAGAAGTATATTTTGTAATTTGAGGCAAAAGTTTGACGGACACATGGATGGACAGTCTGATGACAGTTTTCACAAAATCTCAAAAGCTCACAATGTCACAGTGTAACTGGTGTGCTAAAAATTGGACTGGTACGAAAATTTTAACCAACGACAACACCGTGGTAAGAAGAGCTCCGCTATTCCTTGAATAGTAAAGCTAACTAGAACTCCACACAATGAGATCTATATATGTATCAAGTTTCAAGTCAATATCTCAAATACTTTTAAAGATATGCTCCGGACAAAAAAATAAGTATTTTAAATAACAAAGGACAATTACTCAACAAGAGGGCCATGATGCGACAATGCGACAATGCGACATTACGATGGCGACAATGCGACAGTGCGATAGTACGATGGCGACAATGCGATAGTACGATGGCGACAATGCGATAATACGATGACGACAGTACGATAACGCGATAGTACGATGGCGACAATGCGATAGTACGATGGCGACAGTACGATATGACTATCGCATTGTCGCCATCGTACTATCGCGTTGTCGCATTGTCGCCATCGTGCTATCGCATTGTCGCCATCGTACTATCGCGTTGTCGCATTGTCGCCATCGTACTGTCGCATTGTCGCCATCGTATTATCGCATTGTCGCCATCGTACTATCGCACTATCGCATTGTCGCCCTCTGGATTTTAATGTGTAACCACGATGGCCCTAACGGTATTCCGTATTATACCCACGAATCACAGGCGCTTGACGTGTTGATATGCCCACAATTCGATGGCTTAGAACGAGAAGGTCGTAACTACTACATACGACCTTATAAGACTCACACATATTTGAAATCTGCTTCACAATGCGCTTCTTATGAGCGAGCCTATATTCATGAAAATCTGAAATTGTCATTGATCAAAATGAAGTTTTAAAAACGTAATTTTCCATAGGTAAAGAGTAAATTACAAACAGTTTTCTCTCGTTTTCTTGTCCCCTCTACATTGTTTTATTTGCTGTTGGGTTGTAAAAGGAACCATGTTGGTCATATCTACCTGGACATGCACCTGTGCTCAGATATTCCATTCTAACTCTAACAACAACATGAATAGCATCCCAACGACAACTCTATGGAATATACGATGTTACAACAACGAATGATCTTTGATTATCTTCCAAGATCAAACTTTTTAAACGCAGACATATGAGTGCCTATACCCGGATTTGAACCCGGATCGCCGGATAGGCGGCACGCACAATACCCAATGAGCTACAGAGATACTCATGCACTGTATATAGTCTAGTTTTCTTGATTTGCCAAATTATACACAGTTACACAATATCCATTATATTCAAACTACAATGTAATACTGCATTACACCACGAAATAATACTGGTTGAACTTCACGTAAAGGCCACCTGAATAAGACAACCGCGAGGAATTGTGAAATGAACATGGTCATGTATTTAATCTAGAGTCGAGAATGAAAGCGGGTTTTTACTTTCGGTGTCCCCGTACGGTGTGTTCTCAGCCAAAATAGCGAGGGAATACAACCGAATCTATATTTTACTGGTTTAGTATGGGGAAACAGGGGATTTCCTTTTCTGTGACCCCCGGGGAATGTCTTTAACCCAGGGTTTGAGAATAAAACACAATGATCATAATATCCGACCGTATCCGGAGATTGGGTGGGATTTCAATTAACTAGTTGATTTTGATAACAAACGTATAGTACATTATAGCCCTCTTCATGTGATCATTTCGATCAGCACGCGTGTCACTAGCGTTAATTGTATGGTATGACTTGGACTCGAACCATTGTTGTTGCATGTGAGGGTGACAGTAGATGTTTAAGTTATCATGTTTGTGGAAGTTATCTGATTACCCAAATATAATTACGTAATTTAGTATACTAGTAATTATTGTGTTAAAATATTCCCAACAAAATCTCCGGGACGGAAGGAAATAAAGATTATCATTCTGACAGGAAACGTCATATCTTTAAATTAAACACCATAAATAAATCAATTATTGGTGATAACATTATATGTGCTTTATCGGAAAGTTGGTGTTAAAATGTTTCAATGTTATATTTGCAGTTTATAACAATTTTATTTCAATTCAATAAAAATGTAAAATGTTTACAATCAGTAGTAGACGTAATCTTCTAACAATATTATGATGTTTATAACATAACTTTCACAACATAATCTGTCCATTTAGTGTCATTCTAGCGGGGATAGGACATTTGGACCAATATCGGCGATTTTACTTCAACAGTCAATACGCCAGTAGACCGTATGTCTAGTTGTTCGCGCTTCAATCTTCAAAGAAGTGTTGTTTCGTTAACAATTAAGTCACGGGTAAATGGCTTAGATTCTTAACGGGCCGAGAAACTGGTCATGTGACATTTGACTTAACAAAATTCTCGACCAGACGACAGGTTTCATATATTATTAAATATGGTATAGCTTGGACTCGTACCACGAACAATAATTTGACACGATATATTGATAGACGTATATATACATGCATACAAGCCTATCTATGTTTCTCATACAAAGGATTTACTTGGAACAGTTTCTAATAAAAGTGTTTGTTACTTATTATTATTAATGTGCTTTATACAAACTCTGTTCAGATAGAGAGAGAGGACTTATATTTGCGAACAGTGGAAAGGACTTTTTTTTTGTTCGAATACTATTTTGAGAAGATAATTTTCCTAATTGGTGGGACAATTAGTGGTCTGTAATTATGTTGCACAAAACTGACGAGTTACTTCACTCGAGGACTTTAGTCCAGTGTACATTGATTGGAGATGAGATGGTCGGGAAGACTTGCATGTCACGTGCATTTACGTCACAACCTGAGCACGAGGATTACGTGCCAACAGTGTTTGAGAATTATGCTGGAAGATCACACGTGTCCGGAGATGAATACACTATCAGTATATTTGATACTACGGGTCAGGTGTGTATATATTTTATAGTTACTCTTTGCCTCCGTAGCTCAGTGGTTAGTGCGCTTGCCGTCTAATCTAGCGAGCCGGGTTCAAATCCGGATGGATGCACATTTATATGCCTGCCATATTTCAGCAGAAAGCTGACTAGCAAATAAAGGCTAGACTCGGCATTTTGTATAACAATGTATAATCCAAATAAATTAAAATTTTGTTTTACATTGATTGGGTGTAGCTTTCAAGACAATCCTGGATCTTGAATCATAGATCTTTTTACGGTGTACGGACGAAATCCCCCTCAGACAAAATCCCCTTCATGCCTTACAGAGAAAACGGACAAAATCCCCTTCATGATTTTTTCAGCCCGGACATAATCCCCTTCATGGTTTTATCAGGTCAGACAAAATCCCCTTCATTCATTTTTCAGGTCAGACAAAATCCCCTTCATACAGAATCCCCTCTGTTAAATTATTATACATATTAGTCTTACTCTTGTGTTTAACTTGGTTGTATAGGACTAGATATTCCTGCTTTGTATAATGTATGTCTTCTTCAGTTTTCTACTTATTATTCCTGTATATTAGTAATATACAATCACAATACAATAATGTAATTGTTGCATTTATTTACAACCAGTACTCAATTCCTGGGAATATGTAGACCCAAAACATAATTGTTCTAGGTACAGTAGAGTATCATCATACCAGTATGATCATTTTTAAATATATAAATAAAACATTTCTGGATAGCATCTTTGATTTCATATACAGTATAAACATAACAAGATAATAAATACAACACATATAATAGCACATTTTTACTCTTTGTTTGTCATGGTTTTGATACAGAATTGACAAACTGGTAATAATTAATGAAGAATGTAATTAATATAAAAGCACATTTATTTTGTTTGCAAACAAATGCAAAGCAAGTTTTAAGTTGAATGAAAATTACATTGTTTGTTTTCAAATTAATGAAAACCGAGAAGTAATTAAAAGATCAAAGCATAGATAAAACATAATCAATTAAAGTTAATATTTACACAAGCAATACATAAACTATACATAAGTGTATTGTCTCCATTTAGTTACAACCAGTACTCAATTCCTGGGGATTTGCATACATATCATACCCCCAAAAAAACCAGAAACACCAATACTAAATGGTGATTTCATTATATTAATCATTGTTCAGTACAGAAGTGTATCGTCATACCAGTACTACATCCATGGAGTCATAATTACTTGTACATTTGGTTTTTTTCCCACAAAAAATTAGATTCTATCAGGATTTTAGCTTCACTTAAGGAATTATATTGTGGATTGGTCATAAGGGGAATTACTATAAACCTTAAGGGGGATTATGTCTGAAGGGGATTATGTCCGATCAAAAAAATAAATGAAGGGGATTTTGTCTGCCCTGGAAAAAGTATGAAGGGGATTTTGTCTGCCCTGGAAAAAGTATGAAGGGGATTTTGTCCGGGTAGGTGAAGGGGATTTTGTCTGAGGGGGATTATGTCCTACAATCTTTTTTACAACCACCACTCCTATATCATGACATAACAGACGTTGGTCCTAACAGTAAACGTGGAATGAAACATGTCATCTGTCAAAAATTACTAGATACCACGTTATTGATGTTACTGTAGCCAACGCAGTCTTGGAATCGAACCAGGATTATATTATTTTTTCTAATTAAAAAAGTAATAATTTAGTGTCTAGGCATGTTTGCAAAACGCGTCGTTTAAAGATTTAGAAACGTCACTAAATCATTAAATTCATTAATCTCTTATAATTCTATATATCAATAATCACATGATAATATTTCTGTGATTGCATTTGTAATTTTGTATATTCTTGAATGAGACTGAACCACGTATTTTAAGAGATTGAACCAAAGAGTAAATATTTCCTTTTTCTATTCTTTCAGCGTGACTATGGTAGTTTGCGTCGATTCACATACGAGGACAGTGAAGTTATAGTTGTCTGTTTTTCTGTCGTTGATAGAGACTCATTCAATAACGTCACAAAATTTTGGATACCAGAAATCAGAAAATATGTACAGCGGAAAAAGCCAATCGTTCTGGTCGCCACACAAACAGACTTACTTAATACAACTTCTTATGATTCTGATATGCCCGTCTCCAGGAAAGAAGTTGCCATGTTAGCTAGACATATTGGAGCATCGGGTCACGTAGAATGTTCAACTAATGAAATATCTACTGTAAGAAAAGTGTTCACAGAAGTCGTAAATGCGTCTTTGAAGAATCGGAAACGAAAGTCCAACATTATCTATAGACTTCTAGGGAAGTGAACACACAACGCATACATGTGAATCTGTCAACCTAATGGGTTTGTTGAAACCATAAGCATCGACCATTCTGGTATATAGAGTGAACTATTCGTCATGGACAAAAGTTTTCAACGTCGACGAAGATGTCTTAATATGGTTTCTCCAGTTTTATGACCCAATGTTCGAAAATTGCATACAAAACACACATGTGCATCTATCACCCTAAGGGATATTAAAATCAGGAACATGAATAATTGTAATTAGATAAACCAGTCGTCATGGAAAGTGGTTTTCAAGGTCGATTTAGATGTTTTAACATTTGTTTTGCCCTGGCCTATGAGCCAGTGCTGGGAATGTAAGACGGAAGGAGGTACAGTAACGTGTTATGACCAGTACGCGGGGTTAGTGCTATAGGAACATACTGACGATGTCATGAACACGTTATAAAACAATACAACATAATATGACAGTGTTATGAACTGGTGACGTGCCATAATGTTTCAATATGACTTTTTATTAAACAATGTATGAACACCGTGTAGTGAACGGCATAGCATAAGGATAGCAGGTGTATTGATCGACATAATGAACTCGTGAATACCTCGTTGATGGAGACCACATGGAGACCATATTCGAATTATGTTCACGTTCTATACCGACTATTGGCTTGCTACATATATAGTGCTATATCCATGTGTTTTACCTGATGTTGTACTAAACATGTGTCGGTCAATGACAGGGGATTTTTAACTGACTCATATTTTGATGTGTAATATATATGCACTTAAATGTTGATATTTTGACGTTTGTAAATTCAATAAATAAATGATTTAAACTGAACTGTGTTTGCGAGTTTTAATACAAAGGGTACACATGGAGTTTTGTTTGGATCGGATCCTTGACAGTTTACGTTCTCCATATTTGCATCTATGCTTATACTACGGAATACCGTTAGGGCCATCGTGGTTACACATTAAAATCCAGAGGGCGACAATGCGATAGTGCGATAGTACGATGGCGACAATGCGATAATACGATGGCGACAATGCGATAGTACGATGGCGACAATGCGACAACGCGATAGTACGATGGCGACAATGCGATAGTACGATGGCGACAATGCGACAACGCGATAGTACGATGGCGACAATGCGATAGTCATATCGTACTATCGCCATCGTACTGTCGCATTGTCGCCATCGTACTATCGCGTTGTCGCATTGTCGCCATCGTATTATCGCATTGTCGCATTGTCGCCATCGTACTATCGCATTGTCGCCATCGTACTATCGCGTTGTCGCATTGTCGCCATCGTACTATCGCGTTGTCGCATTGTCGCCATCGTACTGTCGCATTGTCGCCATCGTACTATCGCGTTGTCGCCATCGCGTTGTCGCATTGTCGCCATCGTACTGTCGCATTGTCGCCATCGTACTATCGCGTTGTCGCAATCGTATTATCGCATTGTCGCCATCGTACTATCGCGTTGTCGCCATCGTACTATCGCGTTGTCGACTATCGCCAATCGACTACTGAGTCCAAATACTAGGTTTCATCGACTCAATACAAGGAATAATCCTGTGAAGTTTGACTAACCTTGCTCAATGTAAGGTCATGTGACCTTGACCTTTTGCCTACTAACCCCAAAGTGTAGGTTTTATCTACTTAATACAAGCAATCATCCTATGAAGTTTGAATACCTTAGGTCAAAGTAATCTCCAGTTATTGAGCCAAAATCCTTTTCTATCATAAGGTCACAGTGACCTTGACTTTTCGACTGATAAGTATCATCTACTGAATATAAGCAATAATGCTATGAAGTTTCACTTCCATTGGTCAAATTGTTTATTAGTTATTTAGCTGCAACTGTGTTTTAATGTAAGGTCACAGGGACCTTGACCTTTGACCTACTGATCCCAAAAACATTAGGCTTCATCTACTTAATACAAGCAACCATCCTGTTAAGTTTGACTACCCTAGGTCAAGGCAATCTCTAGTTATTGATCAGAACAAAAAGGTCTACGGACCGGCCCATCAACATTTGCAAAACAGTATACCCCCACTTCTTTTCAGTTATTATTCACAGAGTTATCTACTCACGCCTTTTGATGGGGAGTGTGATCATAAACACGTATGCAAAGTTTCAAGGCAATATCTTGAAGGACTTGAATTTAAGGACAATTTATGTCAAATATCTAAGGTCTAGGAAATGTGGTTCTGGTGAAGATTTTTAGTTTTTCCCATCCGAATCCAGAGATGCCCCGAGGAGGGGTCTATCTGATCCCTGGGGTTATGATTTAATCAAACTTCAAAATTGGTAGAGGTCCATTAGACCATGCTACATGTCAAATATCTAAGCTCTGGCTCTTGTGGTTCTGGAGAACAATTTTCGAGTTTTCCTATACAAAACCATATATGCCGCGGGGCCAATCTTACCCGGTGGTCATGATTTTAACAAACTTGTCCCCTAGACAATGCTTCACACCAAATATTCAAGCTCTGGGCCTTGCTGCATCGTAGAAGATTTTTTTAAAATTTGGCTGCCATGGAAACCAGAGTTCCTCATGAAATTCCATTTTTGAACAACTTTGAAATGGGACCACCAAAGGATCATTTCTACCAAATTTGGTACCAATTGACCCAGAGGTTTAGGAGAAGTATATTTTGTAATTTGAGGCAAAAGTTTGACGGACACATGGATGGACAGTCTGATGACAGTTTTCACAAAATCTCAAAAGCTCACAATGTCACAGTGTAACTGGTGTGCTAAAAATTGGACTGGTACGAAAATTTTAACCAACGACAACACCGTGGTAAGAAGAGCTCCGCTATTCCTTGAATAGTAAAGCTAACTAGAACTCCACACAATGAGATCTATATATGTATCAAGTTTCAAGTCAATATCTCAAATACTTTTAAAGATATGCTCCGGACAAAAAAATAAGTATTTTAAATAACAAAGGACAATTACTCAACAAGAGGGCCATGATGCGACAATGCGACAATGCGACATTACGATGGCGACAATGCGACAGTGCGATAGTACGATGGCGACAATGCGATAGTACGATGGCGACAATGCGATAATACGATGACGACAGTACGATAACGCGATAGTACGATGGCGACAATGCGATAGTACGATGGCGACAGTACGATATGACTATCGCATTGTCGCCATCGTACTATCGCGTTGTCGCATTGTCGCCATCGTGCTATCGCATTGTCGCCATCGTACTATCGCGTTGTCGCATTGTCGCCATCGTACTGTCGCATTGTCGCCATCGTATTATCGCATTGTCGCCATCGTACTATCGCACTATCGCATTGTCGCCCTCTGGATTTTAATGTGTAACCACGATGGCCCTAACGGTATTCCGTATTATACCCACGAATCACAGGCGCTTGACGTGTTGATATGCCCACAATTCGATGGCTTAGAACGAGAAGGTCGTAACTACTACATACGACCTTATAAGACTCACACATATTTGAAATCTGCTTCACAATGCGCTTCTTATGAGCGAGCCTATATTCATGAAAATCTGAAATTGTCATTGATCAAAATGAAGTTTTAAAAACGTAATTTTCCATAGGTAAAGAGTAAATTACAAACAGTTTTCTCTCGTTTTCTTGTCCCCTCTACATTGTTTTATTTGCTGTTGGGTTGTAAAAGGAACCATGTTGGTCATATCTACCTGGACATGCACCTGTGCTCAGATATTCCATTCTAACTCTAACAACAACATGAATAGCATCCCAACGACAACTCTATGGAATATACGATGTTACAACAACGAATGATCTTTGATTATCTTCCAAGATCAAACTTTTTAAACGCAGACATATGAGTGCCTATACCCGGATTTGAACCCGGATCGCCGGATAGGCGGCACGCACAATACCCAATGAGCTACAGAGATACTCATGCACTGTATATAGTCTAGTTTTCTTGATTTGCCAAATTATACACAGTTACACGGTGGCTGCAAACTATAGATTTCTAATAACCAAAACATTTATAATAATTATTCTGAACTTTCTGATACATGTATGTGATCTATAACCTATCAATAATTAATAAAGTGTGCATATGCCGCGAAGTTAAGTATTTGGTCAAGTCAATAAGAACTTTATACTCTCTATATTATCATTAAAAATGTAACAGCTGCCACGTGCAAACATTACACGTACTCGTGTCATTACACATGCATTTTGGTCAACTGCAAGGGTACTGTTTTATCAACGTACTTACGGAAATCGTAAACATTCGTTCCATTTTAATTCTGTACAATTCAACAAAACATTACAGAAGTGAAAAACATGAACATATTAGTCGCATCGATATTTGTTCAGTAAAATCTCAGGGTGAGCAAACATGACGCAAACTTCTGCAGCATGAAAACATACAGTATGCTCCAGTATGGGGATACGGTAGCATTTGCCATCCTCCATTCTCAAATCACTTAAACATGCCATTGCAAATACTAAGACCATGTTATACTATGTGTGTTCCAGTGATATATATGTTCAGTAAAACCTCGGGGCAAAAACTTGACACAAACTTCTATACTGCAGCGTGAAAACATACAGTATGCTCCAGTATTGGGATAGGGTAGCCTTTGTCATCCTCCATTCTCAAATCTGCAATTGCATAGATGAAGAAAATGTTATAATACTAGTATTTGTGTCCCAGTGATATGTTCAGTAAAAGTTCAGGACAAGAACATGACGCAAACATTCATAGCATTGTATGGGACAGGGGGCCAGGATATACTATATTATTATAAGATCTCTGAGGGGGCTAACTGCCAGTTTAAAACGGTTAAATATGTCACAAAGGCAATTTTAGCTGACAACCTGACCCATTATACAATAGTAATGGGGCTCATGAGTACTTAAAGTATCTTTGATATACATGGTCAGTAAAACCTCACAGGAAACAACGTAAAACATAACCACATGAAGAGCATTCTTGCAGAACGTCTGGAACAGTTTCTTCGTGCTCTAGGTGAAGCTTCGGGGAGGTCGTGTGACAATATGTGACATCGGGAGGAATCGTGAATGTTCGGAGTATATCGGAACTTCATGTGTGTTCCAGGCGTTAGAAGTCGGCGTCACCCCTACTGAAAGGAGCAGTAATAATATTAAAAATAATAATAATAACGACTTTATTTTAAGAGGCGACACAGTTGGGCAAGCCCAGTCTTCCCTGTAAGCATCTACAACAAATCATGTTTACAAAGAGTATGACATAAATAATAGTCAATTTGACTTATGAGATACGCATCTTTCATGCGTACAGTACCTACCAAATCGTTTCTTGTATTTCGGGGCACCTGACAGACATTGATTTTATTGTGAAAGTGTGATTGAGGATGAAATGCATTTTACCTTATTTTGCCCATGTTATAATGATCTTCGAGTGAAATATTTTCCAGTTTTATATACATGCAATTCAACTTATGATAAATTTTGTCAACTAATGTCCACAAGAAAAGAAAAAACAATTAGAAACCTAGCAATGTATTTGTTCTATGCCCTAAAACGTAGATCGAATTATTTAGAAATATTTACTTAGGACATGTACATCCGCAGAGTTTGTAATTGTTTCTTTTATCCAATAATATAATATGAACTAAGGCATTGCCTATAATGGGTTTTAATAAATATTAGATAACCGCTAGGTTGCATGCAATCATTGTGAATTGTAATCTTTATACAGCACATAAGTCAATCAATCAAATTGTCATAATATGATTCCAATTCAATAAAATCAAAGACGTACCTTGTACTATTAGATGGTTTATTTATATTCAGAATATAGATAATTTACAGCCTCCTATGTTTGTCTTTCGTCCTTATCCACTTGGAAAATCGAAGATATTACATAAGCGACAACGTATGGACCCTCCCAGTACACAAGTTTGTCCACCACAAATAAAAAATGCACCAGTCAATTGCATTCACAGTTCCCCCCGACCACGAGATCCATGGCGGATAGCCAGGGAGACAGCCATGTTTTTACCATCCTGCTTCCCCCGCAAGGCAGGGGAAATTTAGGATTTTTTCTGCGAAAACCAATAGCCTAGAGACAATATTTACCGGTAGATGTCAGGGGAAATGCGGGAGATTTTACCATCAGCTTCCCCTGCAGGCCGTAGAAGGGCTGTTGATTTTGACAGCTCAAAATCCCAGAGCGCCCCTTCACCCGGGGCTGAGGTGCTGTGGATGAAAGTAACTGGTACATAAGTCTTAAACACACTGACAGTAACAAAATAATCTGATAAACATTGCTTTGACAAGCTATACATTGAGACATAGAATTGTTGATTTGCATTGTTGACATGGAACGAATTGTAGCCTACTTACGTTCAAGCATTTGGTATGATCTGAGTGTTGATATCATTGTAAAACTACGTTAAAATGTCTATCAAAGACCATTTTCCTTGGCGATCGAGTACTGTCATGATAAATCGGCTATTTCTCGCAAACGCTTGCAATTAATTGGCTAGTGACACGTAAAGCGGAGTACAGTAGAGTACAGGGTATTTCTTACTTCCCTTTTTTCTTTTTAAAAATAGTTTTTTTTATTTATTACACATTTTTTAAAAATGATATTTAATCGAAAGAGAACGATAGGCTCAACTGTTTACAGCTTACTATTTTTTTTAATATTCCAAGGACTATTCACCTCGGAAAACTGCCTGAAATTTTTGACCGGAAATAACTTTTTTTGAAAGCATTAGTACCTGCAGAAACTCAACGAAGATATGCACGTTCGCCTATTACCGGTCTGGGTATTTTCAATAGCCCCGCTACGCGGCGCTATTAAATCCCCTATTACCTGTCTAACTACTATTGATATTGATTTATATTCCTAATTTGTAACTGTGTAACGAGCAAAAAGAATATTGATGTTGACTTAAGTTGAAGCTGACTAATTTACATTTCATATCATAGATGTTGATTTAAGTATGCATTGTACAAGTAATTCCTCTTCATGTGTTGTCTTTGTCTGTTTATATGTAATAACTGTATTATATTATATTATTGTGTATGGGCCGGAGGCTTACATATCACCAATAAATGTTGAAGTTGAAGTTGACAGAGATACACATACGGTAACCATAATTTAACTAGCGCGTGGCTCACCAAACACTCTTCTTCAATAAAGACCACCTTTAGAAGAATGACATTTTTTATGGTTAGAAGGGATCGTTATTATTATCGATGCTTCAAGATTAAGTATAATATTTACCCACCGGAATACATGAACAAAATGTAAATAAGCATAATTAATTAATTATATATAAGCGTACATGATGAATTTTAATACGTATCATGCAAAAAGTGTGTTCTGATATGAAATCGCTTGCCACGCATGGCGCTTTCATGGTATTTGAAATGTATACGGAAAACAGTTGGCTAATTACGAATTTTAAGATCGTATTTCGTTGAAACAAAAACATGAAAAAGCAAATCATTGTTTATGTAAGTAATGAAACGTATGGCTTTAAAAATTGTCAATAAAATTGTCCCGCCTTTTTTAATGTCCTGGCTTCAATTTCTTTAAACATGTTTACTTAAAGCGACGTGTGAAAGTTGGTCATCATAGGACACTGTATTCATACCGCTACGATGTACCGCTTTGATGGTGTTAAATATGATAAGATAGTCAACTTGTATATCAGTTTTAGATACCCAGAAAATATGTATACATGCTATATACACATGTACTATCTTAACGTGGCGCCTTCTAACGTTTTGAAATGAAAGGTTATCAATATTACAGAGAAAGCAATTGTATTTTGATAAATACATTGTACAGGCTTCCCATATTTTTTACTACCCGGTATTGAAACAATACAGATGGTCGTATTGTTTTAACTGAAATAAAAAGGTTTTAGATGGCTTTTCGGCTCGCAAAACCTGATACCAAAAGTAACGAAGATGGCTAGGTGAATTAAAATGCACGTCAAAGTTGATTGAACTTTATTCATAATTATGATTGACCGAACATAACATAGAAGCTCATCATAATTATGAACTGATCTATAAATCGTAATATATAATACATGTACTAGTAATTGTATACATTTATTATGGCTTTCTGACTTGCGTTCCAAATGATTCAATAATTCTCTTCTAATGATTCTTCTAATTCTTGTGAAATGATGTGAAACATTGAATATATACTACACTCTGGTCATATTGAGTAGCTGGCTTAGAATAAAAAAGTCGTAACTGCAAACTCAATATTTTGAGAAAAATAGAAATAATTGTCTAATAATCACCCTTTACTTATGATAAAACAAGCTTTTTCAACGTCAGTTTGATCAACATAACAAGTTCCGATTTTCCTGAAAATGAGCTCATAAAAAGTGCCGACTGATGCAGATTTCACATAATGCATACATCTTATAAGGCCGTAAGTAGGACGTATGACCTTCTCACATACATGCCATATTTGCCTGAAACCTGTGCAGGAGATTGGTGATAGAAATGCTGGAGATTTTTCTTGCCCAAACTTAAAACTTAAATAAATTAAGTTAATATGCACTTATATTCACTTATTTTACTTGTAGGACATTACCATGTTTGCTTCATAAAGCTATTTAAATTATTATTTGTTATCAGTTTTATCATACAAACCAAAACTATCAACGTTCCAGTATTCCAAAACCATGCATGGGTTGAGTTTCAAATGTAGTTCATGCATGATGCAGGAGATCTGGGCCAGTATTTATAAAGCATATTAAGTGAAAACTTAAATATTTTGATTTAAGTTAAAATATTGAGCTGCTCATATTTCACAAGAAACGAAAAATGGCCCATGTTTTCTGAATGATTTCTGTAGCTTTTTATATAATGCTTCGAAACAATGTAAAAACTTGTTAATATTGGCTTTACTGTTAAGCTGAAACACTTAAGGAAAATTTGATATTTAAAGAAAATTCTAAGTTTTCACTTAAGATGATTTATAAATACCAGCCCTGGCATGTATGTTCTCATTCTAAGCAAGCGAGACCAGGGTTTATAAATATTATTTATAGAACAGGTCCTGATATGATTAGCATAGTTGTGTTATTGTGTATGTAAGAGGATCAACAATTAATGTACGTCGATCAGACAACACTCCTAGGATGATTCAATAAGATTATCGTGTTTACAGTTAATCCAATCAAACACACATGTTAAATTACAAGGATGGTGTTATATCTTCCCGACATCCACCAGCCATCTTATGTACTTGATTTATTTTTTGCCATGATCATTATTAATCTTTAAATGTCTATTAATCCCGATTATCTATTTTAAATACTAGTATGCAATTATACTACATGTGCATGTTTAGTCTTATAAGAAATGAGTGTTTGTGCAGTTTGTAAGGCAAAACACATAACTAAAAAATCAGTGGCTGGTTTATTCTTGACATAATGGAAGGGTTGAATAAAACGATATGAACGGCGACAGTTCGAATCCCACCTAACCGGGTGAGGGTTAACATGCAATTTTTAAATATCTAACACATAACTACCGTCCCAGGCATTCTCAAACGCGAAATGCGGTTTCTGTCTGCGAGACAAATAGTGTAGCTATAATTATCAGAGATAATACAATATTTCCTGCCTTATACCTCATGTACTGTAACTTGACAACGACGATATCAGCATCATTTGAGCAACTTTTTTTAGTTGTTTCCTTGGCGCAATCGGTATGCTCGCGGTCACTTCAGTGCTAGGCGCTGTCGCCGTTTGGGTCGTGGGTTCGAATCCAACCCAATCGGGTGAGGGTTAACAGGGTTTTTTTTAAATACTTTGTATACAATTGACATTACGCCAGATGTCAATATATCGCTGGCTTAGAATGAGAAGGTCGTAAGCACAAAATTGATATTTTGAGAAAACACGGAAAACTGTCCGAAATTTACTCTTTACGTATGGTAAAACAAGATCTTTCAGTTTCAGTTTGGTCAACATGACAATTACCGATTTTCATGAAAATAGGCTCATAAGAAGCGCCTTGTAATGCAAATTTAAAATATGTATGCGTCTTATAAGATCGTAAGTAGTAGTTACGACCTTCTCATTGTAAGACATCGATATACCCATTAAATCAATAATTATTACGGTCAATTATAATCACATGGTCAAATGGATTAACTTGAAGCGCTTCACCAAGCAGCCTTCGACAAACAACCAGGTGGAGCGATCTCTTGAGGCTTAGTAACCGAGCTTCATATTCGTTTTATTCAACGAGTTTAATAAATTCAATAATAAATCAACATGAATGTGATATTATATTTACCCTACATAAACCCGACATAAAGAAGACAAATAAGACACTCTCATGCATTAAGACTGTATTTCGATGGCTTAGAATTAGAAGGTCATAAGTGCCACTTACGACCTTTTAAGATCCATACATATTTAGAATAAGCATCACAAGGCACTTCTTATGAGCTAATTTTCATAAAAATCTGAACTTGTCATGTTGACCAAATTGAAGTTGTAAAAGTTTGTTTTACCATAAGTAAAGAGTAAATGTCAGACAGTTTTTCCGTGTTTTCTCAAAATATCGATTTGGTAGTTACGACCTTCCAATTCTAAGCCATCGATTTGTTCATAAACTTGCATGGATTGACTAATCCGGAGACAGATATCCTTTGATACATGCTGTCGAAAATGAACACCATGTTATTATGTCAAGTAATTTGTATAAAAACATCAGAAGTAACGTGTTTCAATGTATTCAAAATGTTTACTCGGATTTTAATAGTTGGACTGACCTGGAAAAGTTTTATAACATCTTATCAAATGGTGAATCGTAAAATACAGTGCCAAAGCTGTCATGAAATTCTAGTCACTAGGAGAAATGTATTACCCAGCAAATAATGACTAAATACAAGTTGGTTTACTAACATTTATTTGTATATGTTTGGCATGAAGTTTGTCATGGCTGTATCTATAATTTCACTGAGAACATATTTACACAAGGTTGCAATTTTTATCATTGTTTTAAACTGCCCCGTCAACGGTTGCAAGTTTGAATGATACCTATGCCACCAAAAATTGTCCGATCCTGTCCTGTCAACAGGAGCAGGTAAAGTTCATGGTATATTTGTTCAAACTTTGAGCGGAAGTCGTCATAAATAGATGAAACCACGTCTAGTTCAGATACTGTCCAGCCACGACGATTGTTAAACATCCTGAAATTATAAAATAAAACACCAGAAAAGGGTATAGGCTCGGTGGGTACTTCTATGAAATTGTTTTAAGCTTGGATTTGAAGAAGAGTACACCATGTACCTCTCCGCTGGCATCCGATTCGAAAAGAATTTGTACTCTATTTTAATGGTCTCATTTATCCTCGCCACCGGATAATCATCCATATGGGCGAGGCCCCCAGAAGAGTTTTAGTATTTTTAGTTTTTGGGGAGTAGTGCATGATACAGAAGATGCCCCAATTCCAGAAGCATCCCTGGTTCTTTTACATGGCAGTGTATAGCACCATACATGGGACCTCGGTTTTAAGTCTCATTCGAACCCACAACCCCGAGATCAGTAGTGACTACTAGTCTCGCGCTCTACCGACTGAGCTAAGCGGGCTGGTTAAATTTGTACATGATTGTTGGATTTATTTACCCTCGCCACCGGGATAACCCATATGGGCGAGCATTCTCTATCTTTATAGTTTGCTTTCTTTATTTAGACTATATTAAAATTATCTATTTTAGAATGTTTGCGTGTGTACTAATACTATTTAGAATGAACGCTATGTTTATATATATCTATTTGTATAATTAAAATCTATATATGTATGTCTTTATATCAAAAACTAATTATATTCTATGTATATATATTTAAAAAAAATCATATTCTATGTAGATATGTTAAAAATATTTCTATGTATTTTGTCCGAGCCGAACCACCCGCCGTAACGGCGATTTTCATTGGTTCGATTTCAATCCGTTTTTTGAAACGAAATCGAAGCCAATGATGCGTGAGGACGGGCGGCCAGGTGTCGGACATTTTGGTTGGCCGCCCACTTCCCTAACTGCCCGCAGTAAGGGTGATTTTGATTGGTCCATTTACTATCCGATTTTGCAAACGAAAATCGCCACAAAATCAGACAGTAAATGGACCGTGAAGTGAGCGGTCAATAATGTAATGTTTTTGTAGTCCGATCAACGGAGATGTATGCTTTTGTATACTGTCCTGCAGTATTTATAAATAGTATGGTGTTAGTCCTCTCTGTGCAGTATATTAAAAATAATACGTTATTAAAATTATTAAAAAACATGTATTTACAGGTTATTTGTACACAGGGAATAAAATGCTTATATAGGTGCTAGTCACGTGTTCAAGTGGAAATGGGCGGAGCTAGCGTCATTATTGATGGGTAAAAGGTTTAATCGCTTAGTGCACTTAAACTAAATATTACCCAGAAAATAATGACTAAATACAAGTTTGTTTACTAACACTTATTTATGTATGTTTGGCATGAAATTTATCATGGCGGGATCTATAATTTTACTGAGAACATATTTGCACAAGGCACATTTTTATCATTGTTTTAAACTGCGCCGTCAACGGTTGCAAGTTTGAATGATACCTATGCCAATAGGTAAGTGAAACAAGCCTTCCGCCAACAAGGTGGAGTATCATGAAAACAATATTTAAGGTCCATGTGCAGTCAAACAATTTGAATACAAACTTAAACTGTTCTGATGTTTTAAAATAGTATATTGATATATACAAAAGCTTCATGATTGTAGCCTATAACATGTTTTATGAAGCATATCAGATAAAACCTTAGTGTGCACTGCAACTGGGACTTTTTTTTCTTTTTTTTTTAAGTTTGAGGAACCAACTCGGTTAACCCCGTTTATTCAATAAAAGAATGGTAACAACATGGTTTATGGTATTGACACAATAATACAATACAAGCAATACATGTATAATAATCACTACAATACAATAAATAACAGTATTATTACATGCAAGCTAATTTAAGATTAATTGATATGTTCTTTTATTTTACTTAATAAATGATCGGTATTATTTTTACAATAAGATTTGCATAAATTCCAAAATTCTGATTTAAATAATTTGTAGATATCAAAAGACTTAGTTCTGCTTTCACTTAAAAAGTATGCTTTGTAAATACAAAATCCGAAAAGTGTTAAGATTAAATTCAAGTAGGTATTTGCAGGATATGATAGTCTATCTCCTATTACAATACTCTGGAGAGATTGAAGGTTTTTATTTACTCCGCATTCACTTAAGCAATGAGTTAATTTGATCCAGGGATCTGTAACTACAGGACATTTTAAAAATGTATGATCATAATCTTCAAGTACGTTGCATAGGTTGCAATTCGGCGAATCAACCATTTGCCATCTAAATCGTATTTGTTTACATGGAAATATATTGTGTATTAATTTGTATTTATATTGTTTAAGTCTGTTATCTGGTAAGTATCGTAAGGAATTATAAAAGATTGACCAATCAATACGTGTGTTAAATTGTGAGTTCCAATAGGTATTTATATATGGCTTTACGAACTTATTTTTGATAAATTCGTCATATATATTTTTGTTGGTTTGCGTGTGAATACTGCGTTGAAAGACAGTGATACCAAGTTGTGTTTTCACTAATGTCAAACGAGACTGTTCTGTTTGTATTTCTTGAATCCACTTTTTGGGGATACATTTCTTTAATAGTGTTATTTCGGCTATCCAATTTGATTTATTATTTAGTTTGTTATATATCAAATTTTCCTGTAATACACCATCATTATTTATTAAGTCATTAATGAAAATAATTTTCGAATTTATCCAATTGTTAAAGAATAAACATTTATTTTTAATTCTAATGAACCTGTTACCCCAAATTATTTCTTTTCTAATGTTTACTGCTGATTTTGGAGATTTGTGTTCGTTGATGTTTTTTGCTTTTATCCAGATATCAAGAACATTTTTATAAAATTCCGGTAAAAATGACGTATTTAGATTTTTAATGTTATCAATATTAGACTTGAATATGAAAAAATTTTGTCCGAATTCTTTGAAGAAGAATAGGGGCAAAAGCTTCCAACTGGGAAATTTATGGTCTGTTAATGATTTTACCCATTTAAGTTTTATGGACGATATAAACGATTCTAAATTGATCATGTCTATTCCACCTTGCGATCGGTTGCCAATTAAAGTTAATCTTTTAATTTTTTCTCGTTTGTCGCTCCATAAAAATTTGAATAAAATGGTATTTATTTTATCTGATATTTGCTTCGGAACTACTAAGGACTGAAACATATACGTAAACTTTGGTAATAAGAGGGTTTTAATTATGATGATTTTCCCATAAATTGTTAGTTTACGTTTTGACCAGCTATTAATCAATTGTTTACATTTTTCTAATTTAGTTTCCCAGTTCAATTTGTTACATTCAATTTTGTTGTGACCAAAATAAATACCCAGTGCTTTAATAGGCTTTCGTGGCCAACATATGTTACCGATGCAATCTATACATTGTTTACTTTTTCCTATCCACATTGCTTCTGTTTTATTTTTATTTAATTTCAGTCCAGAGACTAAGCCAAAATTTTCAATTATTTTTAAAGCATTGAGGATATCTTGTTTTGCTCGAAGAAAGAGCGTTGTGTCGTCTGCTAGTTGAGAAATTTTTAATTTTCTTTTCGAATTATCGACTTTTACGGATATACCATGAATAATATTTGATTTTCTTATATTAGTTGCCATTAAGTCTGCAGCCATTATAAAAAGTAGGGCGGATAATGGACAACCTTGTCTTACTCCGCGCTCTGGAGAAAAGGGTTTAGATACCCATCCGTTATTAATAATCGAAGTTTGAGCATTGTTGTATAAAGTTTTGATCCAGTGAATAAACTGATCTTTGAAGCCAAATTTGTTCAAAGTTTGTAACAGGAATTTATGTTCAATAGTATCAAATGCTTTACGGAAATCTAAAAACAATATGGCACCATTTAGGTTTAATAAATTTGTATATTCTATTACGTCTTGTATTTGACGTAAGTTGTAGCCAATAAATCTATCTTTGATATAGCCTTGTTGGTCATTGCTGATTATTTTATCAATAACTGTATGTAGTCTATTAACTAATACTTTAGCAGCAATTTTGTAATCAACATTAAGAAGTGAGATGGGTCTCCAGTTTTCAAGGTTCGTTGGATCGCCTTTTTTGTATAGAAGAGATAAAACAGCCGAACGTTGAGAGTTAGATAATTGAGTTTGTTCATACCCCTCATTAAAGACTGATGTTAAGATGTATTTTAATTTATGCCAAAATGTTTTATAAAACTCAGAAGTAAGTCCGTCTAAACCTGGACTCTTGTTGTCTTTCATAGAATTAACTGCAGTTGTGCATTCTTCAATAGTAAAAAGACCTTCGCATTTATCGGCCTCAGCTGTTGTAAGTTTTCTGTCTATTTCAACATTATGAATATAGTTATTAATTTGTGTGACATCGGGGTTAGTTGAAGTATATAATTTAGAATAAAAAACAACTTCTTGGTTTAAGATATCTTCTGTTTTGTCATAAATTGCATTATTTACTTCAACTTTTGTTAAGTTTTTTCTAGATTGTCTGCTATTTTCAAGCTGTAGAAAATATTTCGTATTTTTTTCGCCATTTTCGATTATATCTATTTTTGATCTAATTTGAGCTCCTTTGGCTTTAATTTCATACAATTCAGTAAGTTCAGATTCTATAGTTTCAATTATTGAGGAGTTTTCGTCATTTATTTTAAGCAAGTTTGGCAGTTGTTCTTCTAAAACTTTTATTCTGCACGATCTTTTATAGCAGATAAATTAAGAGTACTCGATTGTTTTCTCTTTGATTTCATTTTTAAGAAGCTCCCATTTTGTTTGTGGTGATATGGAGTTTAAAGTATTGTATTTATCTATAATCATATTTATTGTTTTCAAGAAATGTTCATCGTTTAGATGTGAATTGTTTAATTTCCAGTAGCCAGGACATTTTTGTGTGGAAATCAATATTTTAATGGATATAGCTTGGTGATCTGTGTATTTAATGCAGGCTGGGCGGATGTCTTTGGAAAGTACAGTGGGTATTATGTCGGATTTAATAAGCCACATATCAATTCTACTTTTTTCTTGATTATTGTGTCTTTTCCAGGTGAATTGGTGATTAAGTAAATTCATTTCTCGCCATATATCTATTAGTGAGAATTGAGTCATCAATTTATGTAGATTGATAGTAGTTTTATGGTTATTTGTGGATTTGGTTACTCTATCTTTAGAATCTAAAATATCATTGAAATCGCCTCCTATTGAACAGAACAGAACAGAACATATCCTTTATTTTCAGCACAGATTACATAGTAATGACAAGTGCATTAAATATATACAAAATGATATACATGGATAATGGCGGTGTGATATGTAATAAGGATTTTCAACAGGAGAGAACATATTTCAAGAAAACAACAACATTTTATGTTAAAAGTAATGTAGATTCTAATAATTGTTTATAAGCGGGTGGGGAAAGCAGTTGTTGATGGAATATGTTACAAATTTGATTTTATGACAAGTATACGAGGGTTGTTCATTTAATTCCCGGACGATCGATATTGCTGAAAAACGATTGAACGGATATTGATGAAAACTCACACTAGCACATTCACATCATTCCTTGATGCACATACAAAATTTCAACTTGGTATAATGAAGAATTTTCATAATATTAGCGTCTTAGTAAGCGCGTGTAACGTTAGTCGGCCCAAGTCGACGTCAAAAATGGCGACGCTACGTCGTTTTCGCATCTAAAACGCTACTTGTTGCATCTTTTGATAATTATTTAGGGATCAAGTAGTTGCCTTGACACGTATGTGTGCCGTGTTAAGATGTTCAGTAATGATGTAATATGCTATAACTACGATAAAATCGCATATAGCTGCAATTTATACAGTAGTTATTATTCTGTTAGTGTCTACCGCTTCACAAGCCTTGAATCTACGACATTTTCTGTTGATGACAGTATGTTTGCCCGGCCTTTGATCATCACATGGTGGTGCTATGTCATTGTAGAACGGTTTATTTGATACATAAACAACAGTCCACATTTACGATAACTGTCTGAAGGGTTTTTCTTAAAGAGAGTCTTAAGTTTTTCAGGTGTACGGCCAATATTTTCATGAAATCGTTTCATTACCCGTTTTGTATAAACGCATCGCGATATTCATAGAAGCACGCTCTTCGTCATTAGAACGCAAAAGGCTACACGAAATCGACATTTAATGTTATATTACACGACATAGATACATACATATTGTCTCCTGACGTTTTCTGCTTAAAAATATGCGATAATATCACTACCCCTACCTAATTAACAATCTGCATACCACTTCAAAATTGGGTTGGGCCGGGTAGTCGTTTGTGCGGTTACTATAGTAACCATAGTTTGTGTTCGGTTGGATAAAATTATTTCATGTTTTGTCAAATAATCCAGTTGATGACTAAGTCTTATGAAACGAAATTTTACTACAATCGCATGTTCCAATCAATCGCTATGGCGATCGTCCGGGAATTAAATGAACAACCCTCGTACATGGTGTATATACACAAATTAGATTATTAAATTTAGCAGAAGTATTTAACGACGGGTACAAATGACAGTATTAACATGGATGAAACACTTACATAGTAACATTAATAATGGATGGAAAAAATACATTTAAACAAACGTGTAGTAAATATTACAACAAATTAATGAACACGGATGAAAAACAAAACAAATTTACAATCTATACACAAGGCAGGGTTATGAATGACATATGTACAGTGAGTGTTTACTCAATCAAAACGAATAATGGAAAATGTACAGGTAGATTAATCAATGGGTGTTTACTCATTTGGAACAAAACACGATTTTGGACTACACGTGGTTTAATAAAACAAAACATAGTGCTGGTGGAGACCTAATAGTTTATATAATTAATTGAAATGTGGCTGTACGCACGTATACATTTGGATGATAATACAAAAACAGTAAGTAACATTTTTTACATGTAAAGTTGTACAATACGACGACTTGTTAGAGAACATTTAATAAGGAACAAAACAGATACAGCTGGTCATAGAGTAAAAGCAAGTTTTATTGATGTAATTGGATATTAACATTTCTCGAAAAGAAATTCATGACAAAATTAACGTAAGAACTGAGATTTTTTAATGTCAATGGATCTTTTACGGTTAGAAGCTGCTTAAATTTGAGCAAGCTTGGTCTGTAATTGAATCGGCTTGGTAAAAGTTGTCTACGTTTTTCATTGAAATACGGACAGATTAATAGGTAGTGGAATTCGTCTCCCCGTCGCTCGACTAAATGGCAAAGGATGCACTTTCTTTGATCTACAGGTATGAAAGAGTTAGCCCATCGACCGCATTCAATTGGGAGTCTGTGATTCGCCGTGCGAAAGTGAAGTAGACGTAATCTGATATGTGATGGTAAAATGACGAGATATTTCTCAAATTCTAGGTTTTCCTTGAACGAACTATAAATTTCACCTTTACTGGAATTCCGAAGGCTAGCGTGCCAAGTTTGGTTAAATTGGTCTATCAGGGTTCGTTTAACGAGTTTGTGTATGTAGTTAACTTGGACGGTTCTTTGATTTAGCCAAACATAGGTATTCCCGGTTGAGTCTAAAATACTTTTAATAGATGATAGCCATTTAAAAGTGTGTGGTGATCTTAGCATGTGTTGGTAACAGATAAAAGAGATTTTAGAATCTTTAGATAAAATAAGCTTATTCCAGAAGTTAATCATTCGTGTTTTAATTAAAATTTCGATTGGATATCGACCTAACTCACCATATAGCATATATTTAGGGGTACTTTTTCTGGTCTTAGTTATTTTTCGTAAAAAGTTAACATGACATTGTTCAATAATGTCGAGAGATTCATAACCCCATATATCACTGCCGTATGTTAAGATAGGTACGATGGTATGGTCAAACAATTTAAGTTGCAAATTTATAAATTTGCATACAAATTGTAATTTTATGAATTATATATACTTACCTGACATTACATTCTGGATTTATCCTTCGTCCTACATAATAACCGCTGTTTGGAGTGACGTAGTGTTTATCTACCCATAAACCTTTGCGCACTCCAAAAACAACCAATCAAAACACCTTCCGGTGTCACCACATGTTATTCACTTTCCATTTCTTCGGCGACTACAAATCGCCATGGAAACTTAAAACAGTGGGGAAGGATAAGAGGGCCCATGTAATGTCAGGTAAGTATATATAATTCATAAAATTACAATTTGTATGCAAATTTATAAATTTTATTTCATACCATACTTACCTGACATTACATTCTGGATTAATACAGATTTCCAAGCAATGTCACAAGGAGGTGGGTAAGTTTCCACAAAATAAACTTAACAGTATCACAAAAAGAAAAAACAATGCAAGCAAATAAATCAAAAATACACTTACCTCAAGCAAGTGTTTGCATTGTCTCCATGATTGTGATCCTCCCTCTATGTACAATGTAATAATACACCAATATACAACTGTCTGTTGTTCAATATTTCAATACACACACATGTTCATAACACAAAGATCTTGCTCCTAATTCACTTAAGGCAAAGTCTTGAACAATACATAATATAGTAACTTCAAAAACACAAACTGTTCCATGTCCCATCTATATTACACATGCATTTCTTGCATTAACCACACAAAATTCACATATTCACTAAATTTCAGTTTGGCAAATGAGTTCTTAACTTAAGAAATCAATATTAACATTTTTCAAATAATGTTTGATAAATGTATTTTCTCCTGACCAATCAGCAGATTCCATAATATTTCTCATTGAAACCCCTTTAAATAGTGCCCATGAAGGACCTATACTTCTCGTTGAGTGACCTCTTACTTTCATAGTCTTATCTTCCTTATAAGCACACATTACAGTATTAACAATCCATTTGGATATAGTTTGTGATGAAACCGGTTGATGCGGTTTCTTGATAGACAAAAACAACTGAGGAGTATCTTTGTCATCCTTCCTCCTAAATTTTTCTGTACGTATCAAGTAAATAGCTAAACATCTCTTAGGATCCAATTTCTTGTTATTGGGAAAACTTGGAATAAAAACTGGAGAGGGAGCATGTCCCGGTCTATCTTGCTTAGATAGTCCCTGTCGTATGAATGTAATACCTTTCTGTTGAACATTTACACAACCTTCTCCTAGTTTCAAAGAATGGAGATCACTGCATCTTCTAAATGATGTAATGGCTATCAGGAAACAAGTCTTCCACGTTAAATACTTCAAAGGAACTTCACGTAACGGCTCAAACGGTGCTTTCTTAAGGCAATATAAAACGAGAGGAAGATCCCATTCAGGCAATAGCTTCTTAGAAGGCGGTCTTTTATTAAAAACACCCCTAAGAAGCCGTATTACATATGGGTGTTGCCCAACAAGATAATTATCTATTCTAGGTAACACAGAAGACATCATAGATCTATAACCAGCAATTGTTCTGTAAGCATTTCCCTGATCAAATTTATAAGTCAAAAAATTTACACAATCTTTTAAAGATGCTGAAAATGGATCCATTTGTTGTGTATTGCACCAATCACAGAATATTCTGAATTTCGATCTATAATCCTTCTGTGTCCCTGAACGCCAGGAAGCGGCAAACAATTTTCTAGATTTCTCTGAAAATACATCTGCTTTGAGACATTTGTCGATATGAGCCATGCAGTCAGGCTTAGTGTTTGAGGGTCCTGGTGTAGGACTCTGCCCCTGGCTTGTGACACTAGGTCTGATTGCAATGGAAGTTTCAGTGGCGTGGCTATCAACATACTCAGTAACAGTGGAAACCAATGTTGTCTGGGCCAGTTCGGTGCTATGAGAACTAACGTACAATGGAAGTTTTGCATGTGATTCAGAACTCTCGGAATTAGCTTGATCGGCGGAAATGCATAAGCAAACATGTTCTGCCATGCAATTGACAGGGCATCCAATGCATAGGCTTGTGGATGTGGAATCCATGAACAAAACAGTTGGGTTTTCTTGTTTTCCTGTGTCGCAAACAAATCCATTATCGGTCTCCCCCATAGGGAGAATATTTTGTAAACAACTGTTTTGTTCAGTGACCACTCCGTATCCCTGATTGACTGCCTGCTCAATACATCCGCTAGACAATTCTTTGACCCCGCTATGTGGGCCGCTCTCAAGACTATCTTGTTCTCTAAGGCTAACATCCAAAGGTCCCAAGTTTGACGGCATAGACTCACAGATTTTGTCCCCCCCTGTTTGTTGATATATTGGACTACTGTAGTGTTGTCGGACCTTATCAACACACATTGGTTCATTAAATGTGGAAGAAAATGCTTCACTGATAATAACACTGCTTCCATCTCCAAGCAATTGATGTGCTGGAGTTGTTGCAATTGTGACCAACGGCCTTGCACAGTAAGGTTTTTCATATGGCCACCCCAGCCCCAAGAACTGCTTGCATCTGTGGTCACTATAACATTGGACTGTGGATACTGAAAATAATGACCCTTTTGAATGTTTGCTTCCTGTGACCACCAATGAAGATGTACCCTTAGAGTAGGAGTAAGCAGAATTTGATGGGACATAGACATTTGTCTCGGACTCCAATTCTCTAGTAAATGGAGCTGAATTGGCCTCATGAATATCCGTGCATTTGGGACTAAATCTATGCATGATGCTATTCTTCCTAGGAGAATAAGATAGTCTTTTGCCGTGTTCTGACCATTGACAATGCTTTCTACTGCCTTTATCAGACCCTGCACCCTCTCTGGAGTAGGGCGTACAAACCCCTCGACTAGAAAAAAGAGACCGCCTATGTACGATATTTCCTGTTTTGGTACTAGACACGACTTGGTTTTGTTTATTATAAAGCCCAGTTCGTAAAGAAGGTTTAGAAGAATTTCCCTGTGTGCCAAAATCTGAGCCCTGCAATACCCTAGAGTTAGCCAGTCGTCCAGATATGTGGCCAAACGAATGCCCTCTTTGCGTAGATAAGATGTCACTACCGCAGTCAATTTGGTAAACACCCTTGGAGCTACTGTTGGACCGAAACAAAGGGCCCGAAACTGATACACTACCGATTGGAAACAAAACCGTAGGTACTGACGGTGTCCCTCGAAAATCTCTATGTGAAAGTAAGCATCTTTTAAATCTACGGTTATGCCCCAATCTCCTTTGCGAACTAGGTTTATAACTTTTTTCATATTGTCCATTTTGAAATGTGTCTTCCTCAGATACCTGTTTAAGGGTTTGAGATTTATGACAGGGCGCATTTCCCCATTTTTCTTTGGCACCAGAAACAATGTGCTGTAAAAACCTGTTTTTGTCTGAGATACTGGTACTATCTCCACTACATTTTTTTCTAAAAGTCCTTGAATTTCTTTTCCAATTAAAACTTTCTGTGAGTTCTTTACAAACGTCTCTTTTATTCCCCGAAAAGGTGGTTTCTGAATAAATTCTAATTGGTAACCCCTCTTTATTATATCTAAAACCCATTTGTCTGTTGTAATTTGCTGCCATTTTCTCAAAAAATGTTTCAGTCTCCCTCCTACAGGTATCTGAGTAAATTTTGCAATAATTCCTACCTTGTCATTTTTTCTCTGTTTTTCCACGTCCTCGACCTGTTGACCTTGGCACAAAAGTTTCTGAGCGGCCTGGTCTGTTGTAACCTGACTTCTTGTCTGTCTGGTACGAAGACTTGAAGTTGGATGAGTACCTCCCATCTGAACCTGGCAACTTTGGGATACGAAAATTATCACCTGCTACAGATTGTTTATCATAACTAAACCTTTTATTTGCAGCGTCCTGAGAACTAGACACTGAAGTAAATTTGCGTTTAACAGCACTTTTCTTTTGAATTTCCGGAACCAAATCATCTATTTGTTTGTTCTGTTCCTTCCTAGTCTTCAAAAGAGTCTCTAGCTCTGAACCAAAAACACCATCCCCAGACAGGGGTAAACTACTGAACTTGTTATAATCGTTAAGCTCATTTAGAGCAGTATCAGACATACACAATGTTCGTCTTATAATATGGTGGAATGCACCAGCACGACCAATTTGATCAAGACCTTTTGTCGCCATAGCAAATATGTCTTTCACCTGTTTAACTGCAGTGTCTTTCTGAAAAATATCAGACTGTAAACTCGCAAGTAAGCTGCCTAGACTCTGTTGAATATACAACTGAATGACAATACCAAGTCTGGCTGCATGCGAACCTTTGTAAGCTATTTTCTCAGTCATTTTACAAGGTTGAGTATATAGTGACTTCCCTTTAGACTTACCCATGTTGAAAGCTGCATTCGAACCGTGACGCTTTATCAAACATTTTTCGATCAATGGGTCAATTTGCGGTACGTGCAAAAACTTCTCAGCTTCTTCATCAACTGGAAAAAGTTCTGAATTGTTTTCGTTATAAGAAGTCAAAAACGATGGAGACGACGAACGATAACTATTTAAAAGAACCTCCTTTTGTGAACTGTCAAGAGAAATGCCATCACTTTTTTGTTCACTTTTTATCTTGGCATCATCCCCAAACAAATCAAACAGACAACGCTTAGTTTTCTCACTAATATTTTCCTCCAAATCTGAGTCAGCGTGGTCAGTGTCAGAGCCAATCTTACTCCCTTCTGACGGGTGTAAAGATACAGTATCATGATCGTGCTGGTCCGATTCATCCCCAGAAATTTCGTTCATTCCGTCCTTGGATTTTGAATTTGACAAGTTTGTATTTCTACTGACTAACTCCAACAAACGATCAAATTTATTGTCAAACATTACAAACTTTTTATTGAAGCTTTCTTCTAGTTCGTTATATTTTGACTTGCGTTTCTTATGAGGCGTTTTCGCCTGAAACGACTTCGTAGTTAACGAAGAACCAGATTCGCCATTTTAGGACACGCTCCCCGGCGATAAACACTCGCTAATTTCCCCGTCTTCTCGCTCGTTAGAGCGTCTGACAGCTTCTTGCGACATAATGTCACCAACTATAAAGTTCCACTCGCGTAAAAAATACACACACTTCAGTAAAATAAAACTGAATAAATTCACAGCGATAAAAAACACAACCGATTTGTAGGCGCCGAAGAACGAAAGTGAATAACATGTGGTGACACCGGAAGGTGTTTTGATTGGTTGTTTTTGGAGTGCGCAAAGGTTTATGGGTAGATAAACACTACGTCACTCCAAACAGCGGTTATTATGTAGGACGAAGGATAAATCCAGAATGTAATGTCAGGTAAGTATGGTATGAAATAAAATCAAGCGGTAGATCAAGGTTGTTTATCCGGTTATACAGCAAGTGCATTGCCTTATTTGCTTGTTGGACTACGTGTTGTCTACATTTGAGAAAAGATCCGGAACTTGAAAATATGACACCTAGGTACTTATATTCGGTTATGGTTTCTATTTCTTGATCATTTATATTGAACTTAAATAAAGACGGCTTGTTCGTTCCGAAAACTATAGTCTTTGTTTTTGAGAAATTTATTTTTAACTTCCAGCGCTCACAATATGCATAAAAATTATTGAGACATGCTTGAAAAGAGGCTTTGTTTTCACCAATTATAAGTGTATCATCTGCGTAAAGTAGAACTAACATCTTAAAGAAATGAACAGCCTCGTCCGTTGATAGGTCTATTGCGATACCATTATCGTCTCTGGTTAAAGCAGATTCTAGATCATTTAGGTACATGGAAAATAGGATTGGGGATAAATTCTCCCCTTGTCTTACTCCTGAGAAGCTAGGAAAATATGCCGATGTTTGACCATTCATGTTAATACATGATTTTATGTCGGAATACATATTTTTTATGACCGTTAGTATTTTGCCATTTATGTCAAGATTTGATATCTTGTGCCATAAACCCGCACGCCACACTGAGTCAAATGCTACTGAGAAGTCTATAAATGTGCATATTAATTTTTTGCGTTCGGCTTTCATTTTTTCAATGAGAAAATTCAATGCAAATATGTGGTCACTTGTAGAGTAATTGGGCCTAAATCCAGCCTGATTTTCATTGAGTAAATTATTTTCGTTTAAAAATTCATGGATGCGGGTATGTAGGACCCCGGTAAAAACTTTACCAAGACAGCTTAAGATTGTAATTGGCCTATAGTTCGCTGGGTCTAAAGGGGATCCTTTGTTTTTATACAAAGGCTTAATTGTACCTATTAACCATGCTTCTGGTAAAATACCCGTGTCTAAAATTGTATTAAACATTTTTTTATAGATATGAACCATTTCATTTTTTGTACATTTCAGATATTCGTTTTTAATGTTATCTATTTGAGAAGAGGCTTTACCGTTTTTAGTTTGTGAAATAACTTTAAGTATTTCGCTTTCCGTAATTTCCCTGTTTAAGGCACTTGTATCGTTCACGTTGATCGTGGTTTCAGAAGTATTACTAGTATTAGAGTGATCTGACTGAGAAGAATTCACGTTTTTAAAGTATTCGTAAAAGTCTGTGATTGTCGGCGATTGCACGGATTTCGTGCGTGAAAGGCTATTTAGGTATTGCCAATAGTCTTTGGGCTTATGCGAGCTTAGGTCACGAAGTTTTCGCTCTTGAGCGTAACGATGTTTACTTATGAAGGTGTTCATAGTTTGTTTATATGACCTACTGGCCGTCTTTAACCTACATTTAGTAGTGTTATTTTTGTGTTTTTGGTAAGTTTTACGTGCTTTATGATAAATATTTCTAGCTCGTTTGCATTGAGGCCCGAACCAAGGTTTATTATGGGAACCTTTATAACTTATGTATCTAGGTTTCGTAGTTTGGTTTAAGGTTGATGATACGGCCTTCGAAAAAACATCAGCGATTTGCGATGTTATTTCATTAATGTATGTTTTTGTTGTCATATTATCTGGTTGGTTTTCAGTCAGGGACGTTAGTTCATTTATGGTATTCATATCAAGGTTTTGCGGAAATAGACCTTTCGCGTTTTCAGTCCATTTTAGATTTTTGCTCGCTAGTGGTTGGTGTTCTTCACCATGTGTTAATGTTCGGTCTAAATTAATATTAGGATTATTCGATGTAGATAGGCATATGTCTAAGAGGCTGTGGCCATCAGAAAATATGGAATCTAGTTCTACAATAATGAGATATTTCACATATTTAAGAAGCTGGGCTGAGGTTATCGCATAATCGATCACCGACGAGTCTTTGAATGTTAGTTTACCACTATTCTCACCAAATCTACCGTTTAATATAAAAAGATTGCTACCTTTACATAAATCTAGCATCCTACGACCCACCCTATTCACCTTTTCGCACTGCGATGAACGGTCTTGGGGAATATTTAAACCTTCTAACATATATATTGAATTCAAAAAGTCAACTGAGTCAACATCAATGTTAAAATATTCACATAGGAAGTCGTCAGATTGTACATAGTCCGGCAGTGATGCCGTGTGACCGTTAGTATCTCCTGTAATCAGAACATTGTCGTATTGACTGTGCTTCGTAATTACATCAGTTTCAAATAAGGAAAACTCGTCATCATTGAAAAAACGTGATTGTTGTGGGGGTACATACATACTACCGATAACAACAGAGTTTACAGATCTATCAACACTAATAACACAGTTATTTACCTTAAGCCAAAACACGTATTCACAATTTGATTCTAGTATATCACAGTTGTTTATAATTGAGTTATGTATAAAAAAAACAATACCCCCTGATTTACGTTTAAACGTTTCAGCCCTAGGTTTCGAATAAAATGAATAGTTAGGAATATTTATTATGTCATGTTTATCAAGTTTTGTTTCTGTAACACAAAGTATAGAATAATTTTGTACCATTTGAATAAAGTCCGGGTACTTAATTCTAGTTTTGAGCCCACATACATTTATACAGCCTATTTTTAAATCAGTTACATGTTTCACATTGTTTACAGTGTCTTGTTCATTTACAATTCGAGAACTAGCTCTAGTAGGTACATCTAGCACATTGTTTGTACGGGTAGTTGACACATCATTGGAGAGTTCAAAATGCTCACATATTTTGAAATTTGATGAACATGGAATGTTTATACATTTATTACATAAATATACTTCTGTCCCCGGGTCTTCCTAGGTGAGTGTAGAGCTTTTCCCACGACCTTTACCTTTTGATTGAGGATCAGTTGGTGGACACTGAAGAGGTGTATGTACCTCCAGTAAATACCCTGGTGCAGTACCAGTACGTTGACCTTGGTAAGTAGGCTTTTTCTTTGGAGCGCTTCGAGTTGATTTGTTGCTATCTACACTGGGGCCTTATTCAGCAACGTTATAAGTCTAAAACTCAGATTTAGACTTAAAATTGACAAAATTTATAATCAATGCCATTTCTTCGCATTTAGATTTAACCTTTTGAAATTTTAACTGATTAATTGTGGTTACCCACTGAACATGTGTACCAATTTATTTCAAAATCGGTACATTTATAACAAAATGAAAGTGAATTGAACATTTGGCAATATTAAGTCCAAGTCTGAATTGTAGACTTATAACGTTGGTGAATAAGGCCCCTGGTGTGGCTGGCTACAGACTCTACGTCACTTACGTCACCGGCGTTGAAATCCATATCAGTAGGCTCAGTGGTGAACTCAGGGGATACAGACTTGGAGACTAAATGTTTGAATTTTTGTCTAATACGGGCCTCAACATTCGAGTTCCTGGAACCACTTAATATAACATACCAATCTGGGAAGTGGTTTTTCACTATATCGCCATTGATTTCCAATGCAGCGGGGAATCGGATTTTCACATGTTTTGCACCATACAATTTACGGGCTTCTTTGAATTCTGACCATAGGTCCTGTCTGGCCTCCCGAATCTCACGCGGGTAATCACGAGAGATTCCATATACTGTGTCCTTTAGCAGCCTCGAACTATCCAAGATGACGTCTGTATCCGACGGGTTTGCAAACGTTACCTTAATTGGACGAGGGCGTGGTTTCTGGGGACCAACCTGGCGTCTGCGTTTTCCTAGCCTATACGCTTGGGTTACTTTGGTGATGGACGGGTCTATCGACAGAACATCCCTGATTATGTCCAAGACTAATTGTAGACACTTGTCCGAGCCGTCATCATCTAATTCAGGTACGCCATTGAAAATCAAGTTTCCGTATAACTGACGGGCCTCCATGTCGATGCTTTTATACTCAAGTAATTTCATTCGAGAGTCATTTACGTCACCTTTAGCTACTGAGTAGTACATGTTTTGGGTTATATTGTTAATTTTTTGGTTTAACGAACCAAATTGTACCATCATATCGAACATACTGTTCATCTTATCATCTATATTCATTTGAACAAATTTCTCTTTCGCCGGAGCGACATTTTCAGGTGGGTGGGGTATACCTGGCGACGTGGCACTTGAACTTCGTCGATATCGCTTTCTGTTTTGCTTCATTTGCCAATCGTCATCACCTAATGCGGCGTATTTGCCAGCATACGAAACCATTGTAAGACTTGAACGTGCAGTACAAAATTTGAAGAGATATACCAATTTTTTTGTAGATTTCTCGGAGCGTTTTCAAAACATGTCCGCCATTAACCGGAAGTTCTATTATTAATATACCTTGCGACAATAGTTCGATTTGTTCCATTAGGCTGTTAAAATAAATATTTCTATTATGTTTATCGTTCGGTGCGTATATGTTAACTAGTGTAAATGTGTTATTGTTGATAATAATATTTAGCAAACAATATCTGCCTTTTTGGTCTAAGTGAAAATCTATAATTTCGTTACAAAATGTTTTTTTTATAAAAATTGAACAACCCCTACTTAGGTTATTCCCATATGAATGAAAGCAGTCCCATTCTAAAAATTCATTAGTTACTATATGGGACATGTCTGCTGTAAAATGAGATTCTTGTATGAAAACTATGTGTGCTGTTTGTTGTATGATGTATTGAATAAAGCGTGCGCGTTTTTGTTTGTCTCTTAAACCTTGGCAGTTAAGGGATATGATGTGAAGGTGTTCAGTCATAAACAAAAATAATAAATACTAAATTCATTATGAAAACAATATAGTATTGGGAAAATTGAAGATGCATGGAGTTTCAACGATATGTAATTATAAAAAATGAAGAAATAAAAATTAAAGAGATACATGTATATGATAACATAGAATAATGCGTTATTTGACAATATTGAAAATACACCATAATAGTACATGTAAAATAAACAATGTAACAATTATCTAGTGGTATTGGTCTAATATCGACATAACATTTACTACTGCTGGTTAAAACACATAATATCATTACATTATATTTATAGCATCGTTCGTTTGCGTAAACTATGAGGTTGGTAAAGTATAACGTGCATTGAAACTTATGACGATGTAAGCAATGGTAGTAATGGTCTTTACGATATATAGTCTTTTTGCGATTAACAGTGTAATAAGGTATAAACAATAAGTTTGTTCCTAAAAAAATGATTCACCACGCACAAAGTGGCAACCATAAGTACAAGACAATGGGTATGTTACCCGTTCTTTAATTATACTAATAATGCAACTGGGACTTAGATATTCAATTAACAGCCATGACAAAAATGTCAGCAATTTATATAATATCAAACATTGGATGCTAATGTTCTACTGCAAGCCAATGCTGCAAAATAAACTGCAAATGTGTTACGACAAGCATCTGCTGCACAATAAACTGTTAATGTGTTACGAAAAGCAACCTGTTACAAATAAAACAGCTAATATGTTATGACAAGACATCTGCTACAAAATAAACAGCTAATGTGTTACGACAAACCATCTATACTGCGAAATGAACTGCAAATAAGTTACATCAAGAACATTCACTTCAACATAAACTGCAAATATGTATCAGTAAGCCATCTGCTGCTAAAATATTTGCGAATATGTTACAACAATTAATGATTTCAAAAAGAAATGCAAAGTTATCACCTCACACCATCTTCTGAAGAATGAGAGCCAAATGTGTTATAGGTCATCTGCTGCAAAATAGACGAAGCATACAACAATGTGTTACAAAATTCGTAAAATATAACGAATATAAATTGTTTATTTCTGTCTCATACACATGTACAATTATGCAAACAACATCATATAATACAACTAAAATATGTGGTCATTCTGACTAGAATTATAAGAGACCAGCATCATAAACCAATAAAAATATCTATTTTACAACAATAAATGGAAGCTATCTAACAAGTCCATAGCTTAATTATTTTAGATACTTGGTTTAGGTAAGTAAAAAGCTGTATAATGACACCAAAACCCCCACACAGGTGGTGGTACTTGTAATGTACATTAACTAGAAAAAATTTAGAAGAAAGAGCATTTGCTTTCAATACTATGGACTTATTAGATGGATTGCATACAATATACAATATGTATCACAATAACTTGCATATGACATTTAAAACATTACATAATTGATAAAGGAAAAGATAAATAAAAAGGAAATATGATCAATTATATAGAAAATCTTTTTTACTTTTTAAGATATTAAAACAGGTTTTGGCACTGACTTAAATCATGTTCATATTGGACAATACAAATATTAACTTATCTTGGTCTGTAACAAGGGGTATAACCTAAAACATGGAGAATGGTGGTTTAAGTAAGACTTTCCATGGAGATTGGTGCCAATGGCCGATATTTTGATGTTTTTTGTCACTTGACGGACACATTTCCACCAAAGTAAGTTCATTGTCTTGTTTTATATGCGGCGTGTATGCGACAACCACCTAGCCATAAGTTTAAGCCACCTATCGGCGGTCTGTTTTAGTCCGTCAGTGCAGCGATAAAAGCCTGAAAGAAGGGATGGTGACATCGGGGGTCCGTGGTCCGCATTTATTTTTATTAATTCTGAGGTATCCGGGGCATTCTGGCTGGTTTTATTGTGTTTGCTAGGTACTTCATGCATGATTTTATGGTTAAATACTGTTTCTGCTTATTTAGGACGCTCCATGTGCATATTTTTAACGTTTAAGACGATTTATTGTGTTTGCTAGGTACCATAGTAGTTGAGTTTGTGGAGTAGTCGCTGATGCGGTACCTTATCGAAGGCCTTTGAAAAATCAAGCAGAATAACATCTACTTGATCCTTGCCCGACTTCATCTTGCTGACTATTCCCTGGATGGTGGTGACCAACTGGGACTCACACGAGCGTCTTTTCCTGAATCCATGCTGTTGATCGCAGAGTACCTTGTTCTTGTCGAAATGTTTCATGACGTTTGAGTGGATAATAGGGGATTAAATAGCCAGCGAAGCTGGCTATTGTAAATACCCATACCAATAATGTCCACGTGCGTATCTTCGTCGAGTCTCTGCCGGTACTAATGCTTTCAGAAAAAGTTATTTCCGGTCAAAAATTTCAGGCAGTTTTCCGAGGTGAATGGTCCTTTGAAAATAAAAAAAATAGTAATCTGTAAACGGTTGCCCCCTATCATTTTCTTTCGAATTATAACCATCTTTAAAAATATTCAATAAATAAAACAAACTATTTAAATAAGCATAGTGAAGTAAGAAATACGCAGCTGTACTGCATACACGGCGCCAATACTAGACGTGATGTCATGACGTCACAAATAACAGGAAATGACGTCATACCAAAAGTACGCCAAATAGACTCATGACGTTACGTTGCAATGTATAACAAATCAGTATAATATAGGTAAAACTCCAGGTTAGGGATGCCTACACTTATTCAAAACATAAACCACAGATAGGCTACATAGCCAATCTAAAATTTGAATAATTATTATTTCTGGTCTTAAATTTAAATCAATAATTATCTATGTATAGGCCTATTGTATAACATCTAAATTCAACTCATTTTTAGTCAGTTTCTATCTGAAACATAGCTTAGCAGATATCCAATGTGTATTTAATCCCTCATTTAGGCGGTGCCTTAGTTCATATTATGTTCCATTTCTTCACAGGATATAGATGAAAGAGAGAGTGGTCTGTAGTTTGAGGCTTGTTGTTTGTCACCTTTCTTGAAGATTGCAACGATGTCTGCATCCCTCCAATCGCTTGGAACTGTGCCGGTGTCGTATGAAAATTGGAAGATTTTAGTCATAACTGGAGAAATTTCTTGTGCTGCGGTCTTAAGGATAAATATTGGGATGGAGTCTGGTCCAGCAGCCTTGTTTGGTTTCAGTTTTTGTAGTAGTTTGGTGACACCTGGTGAACTCACTGTTATTTTTAGCATTGCTGGAAATGGGCTTGGTCCTTTGTTTGGCATGTTGTTGAAGTTTTACTTGGTGTAGACTGATTGAAATTGTTGATTTAGGATGTTGGCTCTTTTTGTTGTATCACTCTGGAGGTAACCGTCCTTGCCTATCAGCGATGACACACCAACTTATTCTTCTTTCCTGTTCTTGATGTATGAGTAGAAACGCTTCGAGTTTGTTTTGAGATCTCCACTGACAACGTTGTGTAGAAACTGTCGTTCAGTTTTTCTGGTCGTACTCTGGACTTCCTTCTGAAGGTTTTTGTACCTGATCCAGTCGACTTCTTTCTTGGTCTTTCTTGCCTTTCTGTGGGCTCTTTGCTTCCTTCGCATCAGTCGTCTCAGTTTCGTGTCCACCCATGCATGGGTATGATAGATATCTTTTATTCAGAAAAAGGCTATTAGCCTATCATTCCACAAACATATTTACAAATAATAAACATAACATGTCAATGGTGGTTGTATATACACAAATAATACATATATATAAACTTTTTTCAACGGAGACAAACAATTTCATCGTGTAATCATGAAACTTAACACATAATTAGTATAAAATATACTAGATATATTGCTGGGCATCTTTGTTGGCACAAATTGGTCCACTGCTAATGAAATGGCTGACTTGAATTGGGTCCACATCTCATCGATGGAACTTGATGGGTTAGTACAGAATTTTGTGGCAAATTGTTTTAAGTGTTCTTTGATCTCTGGGATATTGGCTTTCTTCCACAGGAATATCTTTCTCCTGGGTGGTTGCGTTCTGAATGGTTTGATGGCTGTATCAAGAAGGACGATATCATAGTCTAGCTGCTTTAAATCCAATTGGTGGTAGTGGTTTACATTTAATTTTCAAGCTTGGATTTGACATGAATATGAGGTCAAGTGTGTTGTTGCTTTGTAGTCTGGTTGGGAAATCGAGTATTTGTTCTAATCCTTGGTCTGCTGCTATTGTCGAGAAAAGTTTCACTAACCCGATGGGGGTACTGGTTACCTTTGATTGTATAGTCACTCCAGTTGATGTCTGGTAAATTCAAGTCACCAGCTATCTAGAATGTATTCAGCTCTTTTATATTTACTTTTCAACTTATTGAGTTCACGTTTGACAATGTTACAATAATTTTCACTGTTCATATCTGGTGGTCGGTAGAAAGCAGACAAGACTAGTCTTTTCTTCTTTAATTTGAGTGTACCAGAGATTAGTTCAATTTCCTTGTTGATTTCAATATTTTGAAAGTCTAGGTCCTTCTTTGTGGCAATCAATACTCCCCCATATGGTTGCGATGGCCGGTCGGCCCGATGTACAGTGTAGCCAAGCTGTGGGTTGAAGAAGCGTGTGGTAGGAATGACGTCGCTTAACCATGTTTAAGTCCCTATTATGACATCAGGGTTGGTAGTTTCAATGAGGACTTTGATGTTAGGTCCACGGTTGCGCACACTAGAGAAATTTACATTAAGAATTCTGAGGTTCTTTCTGTTAATAGTTTTTGGATTAACAGGTTTAGCCATAGGTGATGAGGCTGCGGAGGGGCTGCCAATAGATGAAATGGTCGAGTTCATGAAACTGCTGTAGCTGTATTTGCTTCAAGATTGTTAAGAAGATGGTTAATACTGCTCAACCTCTCCATAGTGGCCATCTGTAGAGCGATAACCTCTCTACAAACAAACCTTTACAATTATTTCCGAAAATTAATTTTAGTATATTTAGTTAATATCGTTTTAGGGAAATTTTGAAAATTACTAAAACATAAATAATCAAAGTACTGAAAGTACTGACAGGCTGGCGAACTGCTAAGGAACAATAGCTTTTCAAGTAATATAACATCAAGTGGTTTTCTTAGTCGAAAGAGAGGTAAGTGCTGGACTCAACAACAACAAAAAATTTGGAGCCGCCGTGATTCGATCGCTGGACCTTAGCATCAGAAAATTACTAAGCGAGTTGCTCATCCACTCGACCACGATCTCGTTGGAGAATACTGACCTAAATAATTTAACATAATAAAATCATTTATGCGCGCGCTATATCGCGTTCGTAACGCGTAGTAGGGGAGACCGGGGCTAGTCCGGCCCTTTTTTAGAAAAATAACAATTTCCAGACCGTTTATCTAGTTTGATCTCAGAAAATTTATATTCATGTAAGACTAAGTTAGGCGGAACTGTCCGCAATCACTCCTACAGCGTTTCTCTGTGTTTATAGGAGTAATTGTTGCTAAAAGTGACCACATCAAGGTGGCCGAACATGCCCCGTCTCGGGGCAAGTCCGGCCACCCATGGGGCAAGTTCGGCTAGCAGGGACTATTTGGTACATTATTTGTTTTTTAGGGTACCCATTTGAATACTAGTATCAAAAAAAGGAATTTAGAAAATCTCGTGATGTTTCCTGGACATTATTGACTTGTAGCACTAAAATTAACTGTGTTAGATCACCAATTATTTTTGTAATAATAAGTCACTTCAACTGTGGTTAAACAGATCACATCAGATCATACCGACTGTCATTGAACAGGTCATAATCAACACTATGCTACTGCAAGTTCTGAATGACCGTAATGTATGGAGAGAACCAGCTAGAACTTATTACATGTATTCATTTTACTAGGCGATGAGAGGTCCAGGATTTCATCCATTGCTTAATTTCTATGAACCAGTATAACCAACTTGCTCCATTCTACCCAAGTCTGTGAATGGATAGGCCTACCCGAATGGTTGTATCTGCCAATAGCGCCGTGTGTAATTCAGACTAACCGCAACTTAAATTATATCGGGTTCGTAGATGTCCAGTGAGCTGCACTGAATTCTTGTCTGAACAATAATTTTACATAATGTACTTTGTCATAGCTCTAACATTTCATGTTCATATGCCTTTCCTGTCCATGCACTTAACTAATGTCCAACGCCGCTTCAACAAATAAAATGACGATGAATGCTGTAAATGAACATGTATTCCATATATTATAGACTTAGATAAACAGCAACAACCAATCATACAATATTCCGACCAAAAAATTGTTATAAGGCTATAGGCCCAACTTGCCCCTTCTACAAGGGCCGAACTAGCCCCGAGCTATAAATATAAAACCATCACGTGATAACTCCTTACATGGTGCATAAAGTGGTACCTCAATGAGGTGTGCGCATGCGCGGCGGTCAAGTTGAAAATTTTTCGAGAGCATAAAATTTGTTTCTTTTAATTAAACTAGAGTACAAATATCGACAATTGTGGATCATACATCGTTGAAGTAAATTCTAGATGAACTTTGGCCCGATCATTGATTAATCAAGACCAAGGAAAGTATCATACAACTTTCTTCACCCGTAGCGGATACACTACACGAGTTGAAACCAACCACAACACCGGCGTCAGTGAAAATACTGCGGGAACCCTCCGATAGGAAACTGAATGAAAAAACCAGCATCTTACAGCGGATCAAGGACAAGGAAAGTATAATACATACTTTTTCATCAATAAAGCAGCTGAAATACTGGTGTCAAGGCCCAATACTGACGGCAACCCTCAAATTGGTGCATCAGTTGGCCACTTCAGGTTGAAATTGATTGTAAACAAACACAAATCAGCTGTTCAAAATGAAATATTGGACTCTACGAATCGCCATCCAGTTGTGCCTAATAACTATCAAGTGTACAAACGATTCAAATAACCCAGCGAATGTGCATTTCTTGTTCCAAGATGATGGGTTTATACCATGTTTACCCACTATTGAATTCACAGAATCTACATCATGTTTCTTCTGGCTAAGGGAGTGTTCCTATCATAAACCTTCTTACAACATTGGTAACATACATAAATGCAATCTTCTGTTATTGGTTATAGGTGGCATAGAGCTGAACCCAGGCCCCTCTGAGACAACTACATCAATATACCCTTGCGGTACCTGTGACGAACCAGTGACATGGGATGATAGAGGTATTGTATGTGATACTTGTAATCAATGGTATCATGCTCATTGCCAGTCTGTTGATACCAAACACTATCTTGAACATGTTAATGACTCTGCAATTGCATGGGACTGCATATTGTGTGGATGCCCGAACTATTCAACCTTCTGTTACTCGCTTGTCTTCAGTACATCAAACCAATTTAGTGTACTCTCTGATACGACATATACGAGTCCATTACCTTCTAAAAAGATGCTACCAATGCACTCATCAACACCAGACAATTCAAAGAAGTCTAAACCAAAACCTCAAACCACCTTACGGTTGCTGAATGTTAACTTTCAGTCAATAAAGACTAAGCAAGGACAACTGTACAACCTACTAGACAGTACTAAACCTGATATCGTCTTCGGCACAGAGACATGGATTGATTCTACCATCAAAGACCAACAAATATTTCCTGATGGTTATAACATTTATAGGAATGACCGAAATCTAAATGGGGGTGGTGTGTTAATTGCCATCAGAGACAACCTCATAAGTTCCCCAGTACCTGAACTTAAAACAGACTGTGAAATTGTATGGTGTAAACTAGAATTAGTCGGTCACAAAGCAATATACTTGTCATCATACTACAACCCTAAAACATCTAATGTAGACAGTTATACGAACTTGGAAAACAGTTTGGCGAGAGCAACACAGATACAAAATGCCTTCTTAGTAGTTGCAGGGGATTTCAACTTACCTGGTTGGGACTGGAAAAATAAACATCTGAAACCAAATACCCAACATGTCAACATCCACCATAAATTCACCGACATTTTGGACGATCATGGACTTGCCCAACTAGTCGAAGAACCTACAAGGGAATCCAATGTACTGGACCTTCTACTCACGAACTACCCTGAGAGCTTCAGAAGAACTGAAGTAATCCCAGGTATCTCTGATCATGACATTGTGTATAGTGAAATTGACAAGATACCGGCCAAAATAAAACAAAAACCAAGACAAATTCCTTTATACAAAAAAGCTAAATGGGAAAATGTGGAAAAAGATTTGATTAAGTTACATGAAGAAATTGTAGTGATGAATGAATCAGATGCTAGTGTTAATGAAATGTGGGACCTATTTAACAACTCTTTAAATGACAGTATCAACAGAAATATACCACATAAAACAGCACGACAAAATAATGGCTGCCCATGGATAACTACGGACATCAGAAAACTAATCAAGAAGAAAGACCGAGCATATAAGAGAAAAAAGAAATCAAACAGTAAACAAGACATCTCAAAATACAAGGAGTTGAAAGGACGCACACAGAAGGAGATAAGGAAGGCATACTGGAGATATATAGAGGGTCTTATAACACCAAGCCAGGAACCTGATCACCAAAACCAAAACTGCATGAAACGATTCTGGACTTACATTAAACATAAAAAATCAGATGGAAGTACTATACCACCTCTGAAATCCCAAGGACTACTTCATGAAGACCCAGTAGAGAAAGCTAACATCTTAAATTCTCAATTCCAACAGGCATTCTCAGGAAAAGATGAGTTTTCTAAAGAAGAATTCAAGCAAAGGTGCCCAATGTCTGGAAATTTTAACACTGCTCCAGATATCAACATCACTGAAAATGGCATCAAGAAGCTGCTCATGGGACTAAATCCACACAAAGCAACAGGACCAGACAAGATAGCCCCCCGCATTCTCAAGGAAATGGCATCAAACATAGCACCCATTCTCCAAATCATCTTCACAAAGTCGTACAATTCTGGAGAAGTACCCAACATCTGGAGATCTGCCAATGTATGTCCGGTCTTCAAGAAGGGAAAGCGATTTGAAGCAATCAACTACAGGCCTGTCTCACTCACATGCGTGTGCTGTAAGTTAATGGAACATATTGTTACCAGCCATATTATGAACCAAGCAGACAGAAATAACATCTTATATAAACTTCAACACGGATTTAGGAAACAACTTTCATGCGAAACTCAACTAGTGGAATTTATTGATGACGTCTCCAAAAATTATGATCAAAACCAACAAACAGACTGCCTGATAATGGACTTTTCTAAGGCGTTTGACAAAGTAAATCATAGCCTTCTTACTCACAAATTAGACCACTATGGAATAAGAGGTAAAACAAACAACTGGATAAAGAACTTCCTAGCAGACAGGACACAAAGCGTTGTTGTAGAAGGAGAACAATCTAGTAACATAGGAGTCGAGTTTGGAGTACCACAAGGTTCGGTGCTAGGCCCAAGTTTATTTCTCTTCTACATTAATGACATGCCAGAAAACATCTCCTCAACAGTAAGACTCTTTGCCGATGACACCATCGCATACCTGACAGTTGCAGCTGAAAATAACACGCTCCAGGAAGATCTCAACAAACTAGCTCTTTGGGAGGAAAAATGGATGATGAACTTCCACCCGGACAAATGCCAAGTACTTACAATCACAAAGAAAAGGGAACCAATTCGAAAAGACTACATCCTACATGACCACATACTTGAACACGTTACATCAGCTAAATACCTGGGAGTTACTATATCATCAGATCTAAAGTGGGACCACCATATAAACAACATATGTCAAAAAGCAAACAGAACTATTTGATTTTTAAAAAGAAACTTGAACATTGCCAATCAGAACCTCAAAGAGAAAGCATATACATCACTTGTTAGACCAACCGTAGAGTATGCCAGCTCGGTTTGGGACCCAAACCTTCAAAAAGACAAACATAAATTGGAAATGATACAGAGAAGATCTGCCAGATATGTCACAAATCGATACCACAACACCTCATCTGTTCAAGGCATGTTACAACACCTAAATTGGCCAACACTGGAAGAAAGACGTAGGCATGCACGACTCTCCCTGTTCTACAAAATCACAACAAATGAAGTAAAAATTGATGCTAGTCTTATTCTTATACCACCTGACAGACTTACTCGGAACATGAACTTGAACTCTTTCCAACTACCATCTTCAAGAACAACCTTGAGGAAAGAGTCATTCTACCCCAGAACAATTAGAGACTGGAATGCATTACCAACCACTGTAACCTCGGCTACCAGCCTTGATTCATTCAAGGGACTCCTGAAGGACCAGTAATTGGTGAACTTTTGTTTTTATCCGCACAGTGTAAAATAGTGTACAGCACAAACTGTTGATGCAGTGAACTTAGTTCTTGTTTTTTTGGACAATTTTAACTAGTGTTTTTTATATACATGCGCACACCAAAGTGACAGAATAGTCAACCTGATGACGGTGGTCACCAATTGGTAGAAGTAGAAGTATGGTTCTTTATTAAAGCCTTTTCATATGTATTGATACACGAATAGAAATTAAGTTGGAATCTTAACGGATCACAAGAAAAACAAAAACTGAACTATATGTAAAAAAATTACTCAACAATTGAAAAATTGAAGTTTTGGTCCCAAACCAACACATACCATTACAAGGTGGTCATATTTGTATGTACACAGATATAATCATCAAGTGTGACGTAACTATATCGATGGCACATCTATATCTTGGTTCAGACGTTTTATACAACAAAATGCCGAACATGCCCCGAGGCCGAACTAGCCCCGGTCTCCCCTATACGAACGCGTAGTAATAATTATCAACGCCTTTAAACACCTTTTCTTTTAATTTCATACAATTTCCTTCCATTTCAATATTACAATCGAACAGAATAAATGAAACAAGGAAAGTTGAATGTTCTTATCTTGCAAAACTGATTAACGAGGAGGAACTATTTGCATTGGGTGTATAGATTCTGTGTTGTCAGTTTCGGGAGTAAATTCATCTTAGTGGATTTCATTTTTTAGGATTGTAATAGTCTGGCGCAAATCGCCAGCCTAAAAACAGGGTCTTGTCTTATAAACATCCCTTCTTTAAATAACCTCTGTGTAGAAACAACCTCCGTACAATGACCAGTAATTGCAGCTCGTAGACTTAACGGTTGTTGCTTTTTACAGGTAGTTCTGTGTACGCTATGGTGTTATATGCATAATTTAAAGGAATTTCAAGTTCACGTTTCAGATAGATCAGGAAAACTTGATTTATAGAGTGGTGCCTATACAGGGTAAATGGGTAGATCTATTTTCTGTCTTGGAACTATTTTTACATTAATTTTGATTTCTTTTTTGGAGGGACAACATTGCTATGAAATACATACACCGTATAGTACAACTGGTCTGATAGCTACATGTACGTTCATTGATTTCCGCAATTGAATTGAAGCTCACAGAGTTGAGACGACAGCGATGAATTAGAAAATCCATTCGCGGTGTGACTGATGAACGAATTGACAAAATTCTATTTTTTATGATTTTACGTTAAAAATGGAGGCTATTTTTCACGAAAAGGTATTTTGGTTTTTATATCCTTATAGTAGCTCTTGATCATCATGTAATTTTCTGTCAGGTATTCCCATTTGACATAGAAACCATTAACCTTAAAACTGAAGACAATTTCGGATAAAAAGTATTCGGATACTTCATAATTTTGGTAATCAGCCACGCTTTATGCACGTAATTATAGTTTTATTGGACATGCTTATCCTTTGTAGGCTTTACTGGCTTTGTACCACTGTGTTTTTCATTATAGCAAGAAGGGTCACTTTGTGCACAGCACTGTCTGAATGCTCTGCTACAGGGTCCTTATTTCTCAGCTGTTGACTTGGCAGATATAGCTAGGCAGTTAGATGAGACAGAAAGATTACAAATGGCCGAAGCTGGAACAGAAACAGAGGGCTACCAGCATTTCTTAAAGGTTAGAATAGTTCATAACGCCCATTTATTTTTACTATTTTCTGAAATCTAGCAAAATAGGTCATACTTATTTTTAGTAACAGGAAGACATATTTCATTCTTTGATTGAAAATAAAGAAAATAAAATGTGAATATACTAAAACAAAAATGATATCACAGCAGATCAACTGACAACAAATTAACATTACTTGTACAAAAAGTTCATTTGATTAATTGATTCATTGCAACCGACATATATGAAGATTTTAACCATGAACTTTGTCTTGTTTTTAACCTCTCATGGCTTATTGTCACTGATCATGAACTATTTATAGTCAAGTAAGTTCCCTCTAAAGAAGATTGAAACAGAACCCATTGTGTGATACAAAAAACTGCACAGGTCGACTTAAGCTTGAATAAATGACTAACGTGTGGAGTTAAAATCATGTCTCAGGCGAATTTTCAAGTTTTAGAAACAAACTAAATTAATTTATTGTGCCAAGTGTCAGAACTGATTGCTTATTATTTGTTAGGTCACTCTGACAGGTGATTTATAGGTAACTTGCACACATTTGGATCTAGAATCTTTGTGAGAACCCTGTCCGTGCCACTACTCATATATAAATCTCTGTCAGAGCTTATATATAAATAGATATCAACATAACTTGTACATGTAGTACATATTTTACATTTTGAATGCTAAATGATATTTTTGTATTTTAGCAACCTTCCAACAATTATGATGACAGTGGATTTTTTTCAGTCCAAGTGATAGATAAAGCATTACGCGTGATGGGATTAGAACTTGTATCCTATAACTCTAAAAGTCCACTTTCACAAGCAGCCAGAGCAGATCCAATGTAAGTATTAAATATATTCTTAAGACCAGGATTTTCCCTAGGAATTTTCATACGAGGGTCCCAGAACCCTTAAAGTTTATATGTTGGGGGTCCCTGAGAAATTTTGAGGGTCCCTTTCATATACTGTAATGCATTTCAAGTCCATTATTACAGTGAGTATCAAATTTATAGATAAACAAAACAGCAAATTCAGATTGAATGCACCACAAGACTTAGTGCAATAAATAGCAGAAAGAAAAAATGTTCTAGCTGAAATGGAAATGTCTATTCGAGGGATCCTATTAGGGGTCACAAGGATGCACAGTAATGCAGAAATGAGGGGCTTGGAGCCACAAAGTTGCATCAGGGATGCAGAAAACCTGCATCAGGGAAAACCCTGTAAGAGCAGATCACATTGATGTGATATAGTCTACCATATTTTCGGTCTATCGATAAACTGAAATCCATGTAAATAACAGGAATAGACCGGAATCAACTTACCATAACCGGAATAGGACTGTATTTCCTTAATAAATGGTAGTTTTGTGTAAGTTTTGGTTGCAACCCCAAACTTATCCAACTAAACAATGATGTGAGATATTGACTTGAAACTTTAAATTATATAGGTGGCAACTTAGAAACTTGTGCATTGTCAGACCAAGAACAATGACTCTATATACCGGTAGTCCAGTTTTGAAATTATCTCCCTTTGTTTTATTCTAATACTATAATGTATATTTTTTTCGTTCAGAGCAAAACTTAAAAATTGTTTGCTGTATTCATTTGAAATTGAATGTAGACCTGGCAACTAGGAGAAATGCTGTGACCAAGAACAGTTTTCGAAATTAGGACTCGCCCGCCAGCCTTGGCTGGTAAATTTGATTGGGGCGTGTAACATTTTCCATCAATGTCCCCAGACCTGGCAAGTATAAATTTGCCAATTGACATGGCCCTAAACGTTTAAAGATAAAAAGTTTTGAAATTATCTCCCTTTATGTAATTTTGAAATATATTTTTGTCCAGAGTATTACTTCTGAAATATTTAAAGAGTTAAAACTTTATATGAGAATAGGTTGAACTCATTCTCATAAGTCAGTGGTTAGTCAAGTACCTAGACACCATATGAAACATACGCTGGTTGAACATGATTTGGTGGAACTTAGATTGTATAATGTTTATGCATACACATCGTGACAAGATTCTACATAATTATTTCCAGAAAGATGAAATCCTATATATGTAACTTTGGTGAACATTGGCTTACTGTACGCAAGTTAGGCAATCAATGGTTCAATCTGAATTCCCTATTGACCGGTCCTGAACTCATCTCCGACACATTCCTGGCCATGTTCCTAACACAACTCCAGCAAGATGGTAAGCTTTTAGTTTATCTTTACCTATATTTCAGTCGGTATAAAACATGATACTGTAAAATCATTAATATTTGTGTGGGATTAAATTTTGTGGATTTCATGGTTCACAAAATCAAATACCATTGAACAAGAATTTTGACCCTTGTATTTATTACCTGGAATGCAAAATCCACGATTTAACGTCCCATCGGAATAGTCATTTTTACCAAAACCAAAAAAATCGTTTGAAATTAAATGATTTTACAGTACAGTACATATTTGGACGACCAATGTCATTTTAAGCCTTATGTGTAAGAATGGCACCAAGCATGATTTCATCACCATTGGTCACTTGGTTGGGGAGTGATGCCTGTCTTTCCCCCTTTCCAATCAGATATTCCAACACTAGATTGTCAAGCTAGTTTAAGCTGTTGAGCCTTTACTTTGCTGTGTAATACTTGTAACTCTTGATAGTTGCACAATAAGAAATAGTAATAATAATAAGCCTAAAAAATATCCCATGTCAGGACCATACAGCTGTGGTCTTGATGGTCTACTCAAACAAAATTATATTATTTCAACATTACTTGCTGTTTAATATGTGTTGTACCATGCAACATTTAACTGTTGGGCTAAAATTCTGTGTCAAATTTAGTGACTACTGGACTGGGTGATAATTGATTGCAAACAAATCCATTTTCTGTCAACAGGCCACTGCAATTGACTGAAATATTATAGAAAACACCATATACTCTGTTAAATCATAAGGTTTGCGGGTATATAAGTGGATACTGATGTTTATTTTATGAGTGAACAAGACAGTCATGAGTTATAATGTTGTTACACTTGTGTTCTATAAATTGTATTGCAGGATATTCAATATTTATTGTGAACGGTGATTTAGTTGAATGTGAAGCGGACCAGTTATTACGTCTATGTCCAGCAATTCAGCCAATTAAACCACAGTTAATACACGACAATTCTCAGTCCAAGGCTAACAAAACACGGTCATCACCGGGGGCAACGGGAGGAGAAAATGATGAAGATGTTGAAACAGCGCTGAAAGAAAGTAAAAAATTAGTTGAGAATGACGACCTTTCTCTACAAAGAGCGTTACAAATGAGCATGGAGGGTTAGTACCATGTGGAGTTTTTAAGATTTTTATTTTCTTGCCTTTTTAGCTCACCTGTCACATAGTGACAAGGTGAGCTTTTGTGATCACTCTTCTTCCGTCGTCCGTCCGTCCGTCGTCCGTCAACAATTGGCTTGTGTACACTCTAGAGGCAACAGTTTTGATCCAATCTTCATGAAACTTGATCAGAATGTTGTTCTCCATGAAATATAGGCCAAGTTCGAAACTGGGTCATGTGGGGTCAAAATCTAGATCACTAGGTCAAATCTTAGACAAATCTTGTGTACACTCTAGATGTGACCAATTTGTTCCAATCTTCATGAAACTTGGTCAGAATGTTGTTCTCCATGAAATCTAGGACAAGTTTGGAACTGGGTCATGTTGGGTCAAAAACTAGGTCACTAGGTCAAATCTTATTAAAACCTTGTGTACACTCTAGAGGTCACCAATTTCATCCAATCTTCATGAAACTTGGTCAGAATGTTGTTTTGCATGAAATATAGGTTAAGTTCGAAACTGGGTCATGTTGGGTCAAAATCTAGTTCAATAGGTCAAATCTTAGACAAAGCTTGTGTACACTCTTGATGTGACCAATTTGTTCCAATCTTCATGAAACTTGGTCAGAATGTTGTTCTCCATGAAATCTAGGACAAGTTTGGAACTGGGTCATGTGGGGTCATAAACTAGGTCACTAGGTCAAATCTTATAAAAACCTTGTGTACACTCTAGAGGTCACCAATTTCATCGAATCTTCATGAAACTTAGTCAGAATGTTGTTCTGCATGACATCTAGGCCAAGTTCGAAACTAGTTCATGCCAGGTCAATAACTAGGTCACTAGGTCAAATCTTAGAAAAACCTTGTGGTCACTCCAGAGGTCGTGGTTTTGATCCAATCATCATGACACTTGACCAGAATGTTGTTCTGTATGAAATCTAGGCCAAGTATGAAACTGGGTCATGTGGGGTCAAAAACTAGGTAGCTAGGTCAAATCTTAGAAAAACCTTTTGTTCACACTAGAGGTCACAATTTGATCCAATCTTAATGAAACTTGGTCAGAATGTTGTTCTATATGGAATCTAGGCCAAGTTCAAAACTGGGTCATGTTGGGTCAAAAACTAGGTCACTAGGTCAAATCTTAGAAAAACCTAGTTTTCACACCAGAGGTCACAATTTTGATCGTATCTTCATGAAACTTGGTCAGAATGTTATTCTCTATGGAATCTAGACCAAGTTCGAAACTGGGTCATGTGGGGTCAAAAACTAGGTCACTAGATCAAATCTTAGAAAAACATTGTGTTCACTTCAGAGGTTGTGGTTTTGATCCAATCATCATGAAACTTGGTCAGAATGTTGTTCTTTATGAAATCTAGGCCAAATTTGAAACTGGGTCATGTGGGGTCAAACACTAGGTCACTAGGTCAAATCTTAGAAAAACATTGTGTTCACTCCAGGGGTCACTGTTTTGATCCAATCTTCATGAAATATGGTCAGAATGTAGGTTGTACTGATACCTAGACCAATGTGCAACAGGTGAGCGCCCTAGGGCCTTTCAGGCCCTCTTGTTTACTGTTGAGTTACTGGCTGATTTTCACTCATTATTTGAACTGAACATTCAACTCATCAATCAGAGGTAGGGATCTCATTTCAAATTGAGATTTTGCTCCAAACAAAAACCTGTTTTTGAGATCGATGTTATTTGAGCTGTGGAAATTTAATTGTAAAGTACTAAATCTAGACTAAATGGTGTGTTAAGTGGTTGACTGGTCAAGTAATGTTATATCTTTGTATTGTTATATCTTTGTATTGTTTTCCCTCTAGGGTATTTAGAAGAGACAGTGGGACGAATAGAGACAGCATGTGCCACGGGGTCACAGACCGGAGTCGATCAAGGTCAAGGTCATAATTCACAATCTTCATTGAATCCAAACAATCCTTCCACCAGTGCACATAGTTCAGGTTATTCATTAGGCGGAGCAGGAGCGTCGGGCGGAGCAGTAGTGTCGGGCGAATCAGATCAGAAAGGGCAGCCTGTGGATCCCGTGCAGCCAGACGTGGATGAGGTTAGACAAAAGAGACTTGCTTTTCTGAACAGACTCAGTGATACTGCTGCAGGGAGTAATGACTGTAATAAACCATCAGATAAAAATGTTACCATAGATACGTGTAATACCACAGATACGGTAGATCAACGTTCTAGTGATGTCACTGTTAATGGCACAGATAGTTCTACAAATAATGCAGGTAAGAAAGTGGATGCTAGTTCATTATAAACTAAATTCAAGATATTTATCATTTTTTTGTTTTCCTCATATAGTGGTGCAGATATATTGATTTTGTTATGGACCATTGGATTGACGTCTGTTTAGATGAATGTTCGCTTGTTCTCCTTAACCACAGTTCAGATTTTAATAAAACTTCACATGAATACCAGTATCCAGCCTAGTGATGCATATTTCAGGAACATTAATTCTGGTCTAATGATTTCTGCTGAAGTTATTGTCCTTTACAGGGAGAAGATGTTGGTTCAGAAGGTTTCAAACCCTTGTAGTTTTATCTTCTTGTTTGATGCCACCTCAACCTTTCATGCTTGTTATACCCCCACTACCATAGGTACAGGCCTCGACAAATTTTTCAAAAGCCACTCGTCCTGCCGAACGAGCGGTATCAAAAAACCACTCGTCCAGCAGCAAAATCAACTCGCCCGTATTTTTCAGTCAAAGAAAAATCTGGAAATCTGTTTTTGAACGATGTGATTCTCGTCTCAAACTGTCAATAAAATTGTGAAAATATAAATGTGTTCTGCATTTCCGCTCCTTTCTCCATTCTGAAGCAGACAACTTTTGATCAGCTTGATTGGTAAATACACTGTGTCCATACGAACTTTATTCTTCACGTGATGACCACTATGTTGGCATCAAATTTTGTTCTTAATTACGCAAACCGATGGAAGGAGTTTGTTTGTTAATCCATACATTCATACATAATATGCATTTTGCGCACTGTGACGAACCGAAAACGTCGCTTTAACGCTAAAAAATTATGTTTCGGTCGATTAAACTAAGAACAGTGTCATTCATTAATCGAGCATAACCGGGGAATTCCCGTGACGTCACAGCGCTCTCATGTTTTGATTCTTCCAACTTTCGTTTTTGACTGACAGATGATCTGGCGTTTGTATCGAATACGAGATGGTTTTTTTATCAAATTATGTTGTTTAATCATTAATGCGCAATTAATATTATTGAAACTTGATTGTTTTCTGCCAGAAATTGCACTCGTCCTGCAGGACGAGCGTTGCTGGATGTTGACTCGTCCGATGTGAATTTCTACTCGTAATTACGAGCAGACGAGTGGATTTGTCGAGCCCTGAGGTAGAGGGGGCTATATAGGAGTCACTTTGTCCGTCGGTCTGTGGGTCAGTCGGTCTGTTGGTCGGTCTTAAAAGTTTGTCCAGGCTGTAACTTACCCATACATTGAAGGATTTTAAAATAACTTGCCACAATTGTTCATCATCATGAGACAGTGTGTCATGCGCAAAAATCACATCAATATGTCAAAGGTCAAGGTCACACTTTGAGTTGTAAGGTCAGAAATGGCCATAATTTAGCTTGTCCAGACAATAACTTTGTCATCTATTGTGGGATTTTAAAATAACCTGGCACAATTGTTTACCACAATAAGATGGTGTGTCATGCACAAAAATTGTGTCTTTATCCCAAAGGTCAAGGTCACACTTAGCCTTTAAAAGTAAAAAATAGCCATATTTTAGCTTTTCCAGACAATAACTTTATCATCTATTGTGACAATTAAAAATAACCTGGTACAATTGTACACCACAATGAGTCGGTGTGCAGCAGGAAAAACTCGGGATGGAGTTTATAACAAAGCTGAAGTTGCAACAGCTTTTTAAGAAATGTGTAGGTACTAGTATATAAATCATTTTACAGATTAATAAGAATGTACTTATTTCTATTACCATGTCATAACTTTTCATCAAGTTTTCTTTTTTCTTATGGTTGCAACTTGCCATACTTCTGTGGCAAGGCAGTATTGTGGGGGTATTATTCGTCACTCAATGACAGTTCTAGTTAGTTCTGTTCTTAAACCCTTAATCCATGGAAGCACACATTGACGTGAGAACACTATCTCCATGGAAGCACACATTGACGTTAGAACACTAACTCCATGGAAGCACACATTGACGTGAGAACACTATCTCCATACTGATACTCTTTATTACTTTGTATGCATGTGTTATACACACGTCTATCACCAATGTTTCACACACTTGGACAACCAAAGGCTGAAAAACAGCTGTCCTGTATCTCCATGGAAGCACACATTGACGTGAGAACACTATCTCCATGGAAGCACACATTGACGTGAGAACACTATCTCCATGGAAGCACACATTGACGTGAGAACACTATCTCCATGGAAGCACACATTAACGTGAGAACACTATCTCCATGGAAGCCCACATTGACGTGAGAACACTATCTCCATGGAAGCAGACATTGACGTGAGAACACTATCTCCATGGAAGCACACATTGACGTGAGAACACTATCTCCAAGGAAGCACACATTGACGTGAGAACACTATCTCCATTTGGAGGAGGTCCCAGGTACAATCCCAGGCCATTTCATTCTAAAGACAAAATAAAAAAGGTTCCACTGGCTGCCTTACTAGATGCTCAGCTTCAAAGAGAAACTGGCCTCTCTGTCATACCCTTGTAGTAATTGACAACCTCAGGTTTGAGGTGTTGAAAATAAATAATGAGAGTTAAATAAAACAAAATTGCAATAACTGAACTAATGATATGATTGATTGTATTTACTTGGTAGTGTAATGTTTATTTTCAGATCTTACAGAAGAGGAAATGCTAGAACAAGCCATAGCTATGTCTATGACCCAGGAGACGTAACAGTACAGTGATAGAATATTAGAAGCATACTTACATTGGATACAACTAGCTGATTTACAAAGCCTATGTAGTCATTGAATGAAACTTTTATAAGGAATATATTTAGTTAATGATTCAATTAGTTATCTGATATTTATTAATATCACCAGAGCTACAGATAAGCTGCATATTGGGGTAATTACCCAATTAATTTTCTTAAAAACCCAATAGATTTTGAGAGGAAGGAGTAAGAAAAAGCAATGTTAATCTGAAATACCCAAAAAGGAAAGGATGATATAGTGAAAAACGGTACCTAAAAGATCACTTACCCTATGAATTTGATTAAATACCCAATTAAAATTTGTGAAAACCCAATCAAAATTGAAACTTGGGGGTAAAATACCCAATGGACTAAAACCTTATCTGTAGCTCTGTATCACCATATCATTTGCTGTCAATTTGAAATTACAATAGTTACATAAATATACTTCATGAATTATATTGTTTGAATGAAATAAAACGAAAATGCTACTTAGAGAAATTCTGAGAAAATGACAGGTTATACTTAGATATTTGTGTATGTAATTATCATAACACATGTATCCATAGTGTATTTGTACCAACTAAATATCTTCTCCATATTTTTGTAATTTCTCGATTATCCACCTGTGGAATACTGTTAAATCATTAATTTTCGCGGGTGATTAAATGTCTTTGATTTATTGGTTCACCTTCAAAAACGAAATCAAATCCCATCGAACAATAATTGTAACCCTTGTATTTATTACCTGAAATGGAAAATCCACAAATTAATGTTTCATCAAAAATGGTCTTTTTTCCTAAACCATGAAATTTCGTCCCATCGGAATCGTCCCATCGAAATTAAATGATCTTACAGTATGTAGCTAATGTCTTTAAAAAAGTTGATCTGTGAAGTGATTTGTATGTGGATTAATGATTTAATTCCAATTTCCTGGTTGCATTAGGTCATACACTTTTAAGAATATTTGACGACTGTGTTGATTTAACTCAGTACTGGCTGAAATACTGTCCAGAAAAAAACTGTTTCTTAGGTATATAACTAAAAATTGTTGCAAAGTGTTTGACTCGAAAAACAAATCTGAATGCAATTTTCTTTCACACTTCAACATATCTTGCCTGTGCTACTTGCCTTCCATTGACACAGTGTGCAGATCATCCTCTCAAATCAGTGGTTAGTCAAGTCAAGTCTCTATACAGTATATATATGAATAATCAATTATTTCACATAAAAAATGCTGCTTGAACGAGAATGTGTGAAGATTTGAACCCTGGGCTCTTTTTCTATCTAACTGCATATTTTCATTAAATCATCCAAATTATTTGCAAGCTTATGTTTTATTTTAATACTGGTAGTCACTGTTGCAGTATTACATGTATGTGGTTGTTTTATATGCTAGAATTTGTTTATTTGTTTGTCTGTTTACTTTCAACTGACACACTCGTGTAAGTCTATGTTCATTCAGTTTTCCATGCTAGATTGGCCATTGACCTGGAAGGGAATTATTATAGATATATAGCTGTTACAATTCTGTGTTTATTGGATTATAAATCTGTTATATTGATTGTGTTTAGTTTTGTTGTGTAGTATTGTTTGACATACTAGTAGTGTTTCTGCCAAGCAGTTGTAACTGTTGGTGCCTAATTATATATACTGTAAAATTATTAATTTTTGCGGCACATAATTATTAATTATTATTTCAAAATCTACTCGAATAATTAAAATCAGAAATATGAATCAAGAGATTATTCTGACAATATTTAATGTTCACTAATTCAAGTAACCACCATCAAATTACCATTTTATCACAATCTGAGAAATTTAATATTCGGGAAATTTAATGATTTTACTGTTTGAAAGCAGGCATACATGAATTTTGTTTGTACCCAGTGAGGTCTCGATATAACAACATCTGATATGATGATTATTTCATAAAGTGATATCATTCTATGTGGACAAATGTTTTAAATCCTTTGTATCAATTCAGTATGCTTATATTTTTGTTTCACCAACATTTTCTTGGGAAAAATATTGTACCGGGACCTGACTGGTTTGTCTACATACGTGTTTCCCTATCTTCAGTATCTTGATAAAACTTTCCAGGAATGTTTTTATGCATGTGATGATGTGTATTGGAGGTTTGTTTTGCTGGAATCATGTTTTAGAGGAGTGATTTCCCTTTATTATAACTGTGTGCACCAAATAGAGGATATTTGTTGATTTTGGTGTACCGTAAGATCGTATTTTATTTCACAGAGTGATCACAAAAATCAATATTTTCAAGAGTGGGGTAACCACAAATGAAAAAATAATTTTCTGTGATCACAAGTGAAATGAAATAAGATCACTCATAAAAATCAAAGAAAATGTGTTTATCTTTTGCTCCGTTGATGTTACGTTTCTTTTTCTCTCTGCAGTACTGGAACCAGCTGTGAAAATGTGAAATTATCAAAAGTTATTTTTACTGTTACTTTTCGCTGTTGTATTCTCTGAAAATCAACATAATCCATTGAAAGCAAATAATAAAGTGCCATGTTACTTATTCTTCTCTTGTCCTTGGTTGATATTCAATAGTGCATACATGCCAGATCTCCTGCATCATGCAGGAGTCTGCATTGGAGACTCTACTCCCACATGATTTTAGGCAAATTGATCAAATCTCCTGCATTTCTTGGAATACTGGAACCTTGACATTTTTTGTTTGCATGATGAAAATAATAACAAATATTAATTAAATAGCTTTATGAAGCATGCATGGTTATATCATACAAGTAAAATAGGTGAAAACTGCATATTAACCTCATTAATTTAAGTTTAAAGTTTTAGCTAGAAAAATCTAATTTCATTGAAATCTCCTGCATTTCATTCACCAATCTCCTGCATAGGCTTCAGGAAAATATGGCATGTATGATAGTGAGTTTATTTTATTTGAAAATAAGGATAGCCAATCATATCGCCTGTTACTGACTAAGATTTAAATGTCATGTGATCTGATTGGTTGTTCATTAAATCAAGTAAGATTTTTATTGGATAGTAAATAAATCCCTTGATATGTCCTTAGCCTCGGCATGATTATAAAACATAATTTATGATAAGTGACGCTACTGTTGTCTACAATATAATACTCTTTCTGCCTGCCATAAATGATGACGGACCCTATTGGCACAAAATAATATACATGAAGTCACTCAGTGCTGGAAAGAAAGCAGTGTCTGTTGCCTAAGTAAAGTCCACGGGATGTAATCCAAGCCTTCTATATTGATTGTGAGATAACTGAATGAAGGCGCTCGGTAGCGCTTTTCTTTGTCAACAGACATCCGGTGTTACGTTTTGATTACTCTTTTATTTGTTCTATGCTTAAACATGTTACTTGATCATCCTGCCATATTTGACGTTCATTATGTCCTTGTTTGATTGTATATATTGTACACATCTATTGTTATTTATTACATATTTTGTAATCAAATAATTGTTCTGCATTATTTCGCGCCAACAAAATTTAGCCCAGGGAATTGTGAGCTTTCACTGATTTGACATACAATGTAGTCAAAGACCGTCTTGTTCATCCTTTTGGTAGAATTGATAGACTGTTGTGTTAGTGTTGTTAGATACATGGGCCGGTATTTATAAAGCATCTATGTGGTAAACTTTAAAATTGTGTACAAAATCTTCGGTTTTCTCGCTTTTTAAGATTTTGTATAATATTTTTCACTACTGTATGGAGAAACCATAAAGTTAAAAATTGTGACTGAAAGTTCATAATTTGTGAAGCATATATTTATTCATGTTTGCATAGTGGTTATTGTAGCTTTCCACACTATGCATAAAACATTGTACACTTACTACACAATGGTATTGGTTGTCTTGTTCAACTGAGGCACTTATTATAATAAGTAAATATCAATATTTTAAAGAAAATTTTCAGTTTTTAACTAAGATGCTTTATAATTACTGGCCCAGGTCCAATCTCCCGACGCTGTTGTGGTAGTGTTGCCCAACACGTACATGTTTGATACCTGGCCCAATCTCCCTCAACATCTGAACAAAAACTCTCCGTATCACTCAAACCATAGTAAGATAAATCAGAATTTCAAGCTCTTGAAATTTAAGTGAAATAAACAGTTTTAATATATTTCTGTTTTGTGATGCCAATGTTGAATCCAGCCTCCTGTGGAATGTACCTAAATGACACATGACAGTATTTGCGATGATATTTAGCCCCGCTTCAGATGCTTTGGGTGATGGGAGCCTAATTCGGACTGTCAAATATATATGTCCATTAGAAAATACGTTTTATCATCTTTGATACGGAACATGGTTTGTTGTTAGCGGCAACAGCAGAAGTCATGAACTCAATATCTTGTTCTATTTGTTGATGGTGAAACAGATTGTTCCATCCGAAGGCTGTGATTGTGTCGGCCAACGTTTTATATGGATCTACAGTCACCTCTGATCTTACAGTAGCACCGTCTGGACTTAACATCTTCACAGCCATCCAGTTCCTACACCGTATACTGTACGACAGCGCAGTCATTCCGGTAGCGTCCATACTGTCTGTTGTACTGTCGTAGTTGATGAGGAGTTTCAACATCACCAGGAGTGTTTGTGTAAGTGTCGGCTGCTCTATGTACAAATAACCTTGAGAGAAAATCACTGGTGGTAACCTCGCACAGAGTACAATCAGCGGTGTTTGACCTTCACCGTTTGTTGCTGTAACATCAGCTCCATGAACAATCATATTTACCAGACATTCGTACTGCTCGCCTGGAATACCTCTCCCGCGTTGTCTATCTCGCTTAATATCGACCGTACAATTTCTATACATGGACAAACGTCTGGTTATACCAGAGAAAATGACGAGTTCATCCTGACTGATTCCGTTGTCTACCTCTTCCAAATCTGTGTCACAATCTGTCACCAGGTGGTGTAGTGGTGTGTTCTGCATATGGTCACGTACGTGAAGTGTTTGGTTGTCAAGGTGACGTAGAATATCAACCAGCTCAGAGTTATAGTTCCAGGCAGCGTAATGAATAGCTTGACGGCCATATTTGTCTGTGATGTTGATGTCAACATGATGGTTGAGTAGAAACGTGCATGTGCTAGTATCGTTGTTAATGGCAGCCAGTATAAGCGGCGTCATGCCGTATTTGTTGTCTTGGCAGTTCCTCTGCGCGTGCTGTGACAACAAATACCTAGCCACACCTTCATGACTGGTTGCACACGCCAATGCTAGCGGCGTCAAACCCAGACTATCACAGCCATTTACATCAACGTGCGCATACTCTATCAGAAACTTCACAACGTCCAGGTGTCCTTGTTGGGCCGCCACCATCAACGGGGTTGTTCCAATGAAGAAACCAACGTAACTCTCCCGACCATAAAACTCACCCACGCTCTGTCTTACTTCTTTGAGAAGTTTTGGTCCGTCTTCAATCCCACTGTCTGCTTCCATTTGTGAATCTTTGATTAAACGTTTAACAGAAGAAAGATCTCCACAAAAGGCCGCATAATGTAAATCGGGGACAACTTCTGAAACGTAGGTCCAATCTGAAAGTAATGTAACAAACTGTTACAGGCTGCAAAAATAAAAAAAATAAAAGAACAACATGACGAATCAGTCTAAGCGATGTACTGGCAATTCAATAAAGGAGCATCGAAAGGTCATCCTGATTCTGGGTAATCTGCAGGGAAATCATTTGAAACTGTGTGAAATGTCTGTTTCTGATACCTTCCGAAGCTCATTTATTTCTATCTGGAGCTAGTACATCGCCGAGGCAAAAATGTTCATTTGGACCTAGGTTTTAGTCTATTTTGTATAGTGAAGTAAATCTAGAATGGCACGTACTAATTTAAGGGTTGACTATATGTTAATTTACACCAAGTTTAATTGTAACAGCTGTTGACGACATTCTGAACCCTAGTGCGAAATACAGTATCGGGTTTCAGCTAGCATCACGCGCATAGTGATTTGCTAGCAATGTAAACTATACTTTATGGTGTTTTTACACCAAGTTCAGGACTGATGTCGCTGACTTCGGGATATACTGTAGTGGTGTCGTAGCCTATTGGCAGAAATATATTGAGCTAAAACTTTCACCAACAATATGTCACATTACTAGCCGTAGAAATTTCGTGTCAACGTTTAAAACACTATAAGCACGAACACATGCATTTTTAAAAGTCGTTCTTAGAGCAATGTTAAATCTTGTAATTTGCACATACCATTTGACACAGCAGTATCGTCTCCCTGGTAGATTTTCAGTCGTTTCAGTTCACTTGAGATCATGGACATCTGTACCGCTCTCGTCAACTTTCTACCTTCTGATAGGTCACGTGTATCTGACGTCACATGGTTCGTCACGTGAAGATGTCCTTCATTGCGAATCTCCTCATTATTTCCCATGGCTACCTAAATGTTCCAATCAGAACTATAATTAACATGATTTACATTAGACTACTGGAAGTGCCTACTCTTTAGAAATGTGATGTTAAGAAAATAATTACTCTGAGTAACGCCGGAGAGTGGACATTTCGTCAAACGTGATCTAATGGATTTTGAAATTTGGAACTTTTTCGCTTTTTTAAATACAACGTTAATTTTTAAAGAATTTACATAACGCTTTTAAACGTGTCTATGAATTGATTAACATTGAGCTGATTAAAATGTTTTTTTCCATGCCAATACCTTGTGAAAACTTGTGATACTTAATACAACTGAAGTATTTAACTCTTTGAATCAACTAACACACAGAAATGTTGTTAATTCCAAACTTATTCATTGGAACAATTAAAAACGTAAAAAGAATTGAATGAAATCACTATAGAGATTGCATGCAATAAAAATATATATACGAGTACGTGCAAATATATCGCTGACTGAGAATTATAAGGTCGTAACTACAAAATCAATAGTTTGAGAAAACGAGAAAAACTGTCTGACAATCACTCTTTACATATGGTAAAGTAACTTTTTCAATTTCAGTTTGGTCAACATGAAGTTCCGATTTTCATGAAAATAGGCTCATAAGAATAATTATTAAGGCAGCTTACCTGACGTGAAATATCCACTGGGGTTTAGTTGCAGCGCTAGTTCGTCAATATTTAGTCACAATGGATGATTTTCAACAACGTAAAACGTCTATAAAACTTATCATATACGTGTATATTCGTATATTATATATAATTATGCAACCATCTTCTTTATGTCCGTCATTTTACTATCAAGGTGAAAAACATAGCCATCAGCGAAAATTGTCCCTCATCAATAGATACATAACAATGTATAACATGTACACTATAGGTAGACACAATAAGACTTACTATCCTTCCTCGGTATACGCGACTTGGTACTAAACTTGCCCAGCGGGTTTCTATTCCCTGTCTTTAAACAGGTTTGATATCATAAAGTATACAATATTTATTTATATATTTATCATCCATTGAAGTGACAGAAACGTGTTTTATAAGTTATGTATCGTTGGTACAGCCACAAATTTTCATACAGTAACTGCCTCTGCCAGGATGCAGTGTACATGTATTTGGTATTTATAAATAGCCACATTTATACATTATATTGTTTCTGCCAGGATACAATATATGTGATATTTATTACAAATAGGCTTATATTTTTCAGGCGCGTACCGAAGGAAACTGTCATTTTCAAAATTAAGGTAGGCCTATATTGTGTCGCTTAAAATTAAGTAACGTCGAATTTATTTCTTAAATGGTAGGGAATTTCAATTTTCTAATTATGATTTTGTTTTCTTTCCAGTATGTCAAATGTTTTTTTAAAAAGCCTTACTATTTGTACACGTACATAATTTAAATGGTTGTAAATGATTACTGTCGTACAAGCTTGAGAATTATGCTGGATGGTACATGTATTCACAAAGCATCTTAAGGGAAAATTTAATATTTCACAAATAGTATGTCAGCTATATAGGACAGGCAAGATTATAAAATGTGGGTTATACTTAGTTTTTTTGCGAAATAGGTACATTTTTTTACTTAAGCCAAAAAAATTTTCCTTAAGATGCTATGTGAATTTCATTCCTGGTAGGCCATTATAGTTACAATCATTATGATCGATTTCAGTGTAAATTTATGCCTTCTCCTGATTGACAATGTGAGTTTTGCTTATTCTGAACACACTCACTTTAATTCCAGACAGAATGCATGCGAATGGTTTCAAGTACGAATACGTGTGTAGATTGTATCACAGGCCTAAGAAATTATATAAAAAACTACAGTTTTTACTTCTCCATATCTATTTAATATAGAATTCTTTTTTTCTAATGAATGAGTAAAACATTGTGGTTGTGTGATAAACAATGTAATTTCTTAGGCCTGTGGTTGTATTTGACAAACGGGCCTACGCCTAATTGTTCAGCTACGCGTCTGGTTGTAATTGTCCGACGCTATAAGATAAGATAAGATAAGATAAGATACTGTTTATTTTCCAATTTTGGGCCCACATATGGGCATACAATTTTGTAATATACATGGCCTAAAGTTTGAAATATACATGAACAAATAACAAATAACGATTCTTACACTACTAAACAACACTAATAACTACAACTAAGAACATATAGAACAGTAAACAAATAAATGTTAAATCTAAAGCAACAGGAGGTATATCGATATCATTCTAATTTAAATTCAATTTTACAATCTATCGTATGTGTGTAATACTATTTCTTTTCTGAAAGCAATATATAATACACTAACACATTTGGCGGGAATATTTATATACAATGCATTATTCAGGATGTATAACAGCTAAATTAATCTAATTACTTGATGAAAACAATGTATCGCTCTATTATTGATAACCTCATATTTTCATGTTCATGTATTGAGCGAAATAAAGGTTACGTTTATGTTAAATGGTATGATATCCAGTTAGGATTCTAGGCTTAATAAAATATTCCCATTGAACAAATCATCTGTCCAATTTGACGCGACCAAAATATAATTTGATTTGTTTTATACTCGTTCGTGCACATAACCCCAACTACCTAAGTACGGTAAAACCTCACTGACATTCTGCTAACCAATACCTCAGATTTACGAAAATATATGCGTTTGCATAAGTGTGTGTGTGCAGCCAAACATCGAGATATGGAACCTGTACAGACACTGCCCGCAGACATTCCGATTCATACATTATTCGTGTCAGGAAGTTATATAAGTATATACGTATTCAGTGTATACGGTCCTTGTTCGAGTAGACCAAGCTGGTTATTCTTGATGAGATACATTAACCAGTATTCCAGACGTGGGTCGAACCCGGGACCTCTTGATCTACAGGAGTACCCTTCTTTTAGGCCGTCAGCTTACTTCACCGTTGTCTTATGTTACCAGTGGTGCAACCTTGCTACGTTAGTTACCCCCACCCCCAGGACCATTCCAGCATTTGGGCTTGAACGTCCCACCTCGATGAACTTTAATACTTTGCTTCACTACATTAACTAACAATAAGGGGAAGGGGCGCTTTTGTGATTTGGCTGATATTTCATTAAACTACAGCTTGCAATACCACTATTGCTTACTGAACGCGGCTTGGTCATTTACGCCATGTACATATAAACCGTTGTGTTATATAAGCACAAATTCGGTTTGTCATAAAGTCGATGATTTATTAAGATAATGATAAACATAATGCTTAAATTTACATTATATTGCATATCAACAATGACATAACAGTTTGGAAAGGATAATTATTCAACGACGGTATATAATACAGTAAACGATCTAAGCAACGATACGTTTTCAGTTTGCTTTTTTTCATTGCTACAGCACTGCTACATATATTATGTATATTGTTACGTAAAAATGTCAGCATATTGCAAAGTTGGCAATACAAATTATTCAAAAAGTTTAAAGTGGTCGTTTTCATTTTGTGACAAATTACATAGATTTGCAAATTTTAGTATCAGTTAAAACGTTTGTTTATGATGTTTTAATACTTGTACATCCAAAAAGAAGATTTGATAATAAATTTTGACAGTGAAAAATAAAGCTGCGTTTATTTTCCCGCTCAGTATCACAATTTGTATTGGTGTCATTGTCCTTGTTTTATTGACGTCAATAGCCTACCTAAATGTGAACACCACAATCGACGTCCTCCAAGTTGAAGACGTGATACGAGTTATATAACTACATACTAATTTACACCACGTGTATGGTTCATACAATACAGAACATCGTGCGACTACTGTCGTGATTGTCCTCGCATTTCTCCAACCAATTACCTCACTAGAGTAACAAACAATTATTTTCTTATATTTATTTACTTTATTGTTTCAAATGACTGTAATCGCATATGTCTGCATTTAAAACAGCATAATTGTTTCCCATGAATTTCATAGATATGTTTTGTACTCGTTATTGCATTGACGTCATTATGACAACGACGGTAAGTGCGCGAAGGCGTCTGGAAGGGCATATCGAAATGGCATGTCGCCTTAAGAAAGGGAAGCTACCTCTACAGTTAATTACTCCACCGTCTCTAAATGAGTAGGACATGACGTTAAAGAACTTAGAAAATAACACAAAAGGTTATGCAAAAACATACGTAAGCTGACACAATAAAGTAAAACTCAGATGCCATTAATAACAATCAGACTGATAATTACAATGTATTTGTAACACAGACTTTATATGATAACCATGATAAAATGAACAAGTAAAGATGCACCAAATGTTATGTATACATATGATTAATGAACAGCCAACGGGCAAACACGGCGCACATTTTTATACAAACATGTAAAATACAATTGTTGATTTGCAATATGTGCGTATGCGTATGTATGGGTGTTTTGTGATATATAGTCACAATGTTTTCTTATATTCATTCATGATGTTGATGATGTCCTTCAGAATTATGTAATGATAAAAACAGCTTTTTCTGTTTACATGTGTAATTTTGTCAAACGCGGTCAATGGCTGACGTCAATACTTTTGGTAAATAAATATCCATGGAAATAATTTGTTCAGGAATGAGCGATGGGATACCGAGACACTTTGATTATAAATTCAGAAGGGAATATTACGCTTAAATTCCACACACTCACAAAATACACAACACTCATATTGAACACTACATTAACGTGGTTGCTCGGCGAGCTTTTAGTCTGTTAAATGTCGTGTTTTCTTTGTTAAGTCCGAGTGGTAGGCCAAGTTCGCCCTTAGTAGCTCGCCGTATCTTTAACTGCGGTAAAAAGGATTTCGACATTGAATCCTGGTCAGAGTTTTTGTCTGATATGTGCTCTTTTTTCGCGGTTATAGGAGGAAGATTTAGTCTTTGTTGACTTCCGGTCATATTAGCCACTGTGACGTCACTAGGAGAACACACACGTGACGTCGCGGGACTTATTGTTCTATAGTCGTCATCAAGTCTAAGTTTTTCAACGCGATTCGAAATAATGGTACTCCGCTTGCTTACAGGTTCAGACGGGCTGTTGCTCTCAGAATCGTAGTCACGTGCTTGCAATGCTCGATGATCGTTAAGTCGTCTGTAATAATCCGCTATTTTGTCCGGCACAGCTTTCGAGAAATAAGGCCGTGTTAGAGTATTTTCACGACTCATGAATTCAGATTTTCTATCCTTTGACATGATATAATTGAACTGTTCCTTGGCGTCATCATCGTTTATAATCTTTCCGCGAACTTTGCCCATATTTAGATTGTAATCCACTTTTTTCTTTCTCCTACGTTTTGGATGTTTAGACTCAATCGCATTATCAATTTCTCTTCGATAAGAATCTAGAGTTTCACCTTGATACACACCATACGGGTATTCGTCTGAATCTTCCCAAAACGACTGCTCCCTTCGTGCCCGCAGAACCTTCTGTGTCCCCCTAACTTGTGCTAATCTATGCGTCAGCCTAGTGCTGCGTTTTTTGTATTTTCCGTCGAGCGCTCTTTGCGCTTTGCTCAAACTTTTCACATACACGTCCAATTTTTCCTTTTGCATACCGGTGGATATTAGAGAAGACTTGCGACTTCTATTCAACTGTTTGCCGAGCGCCTTAAGGCGTGGCTCGTCCATATCCGGTAATACATTCACTGACATGCTGAATTATTTGGTAGATCAATTTAAGCACACATGTTAGAATTATAACTTATCCATTCCAAGGAAAAGTGTCGCGACGTACTCACATTTGGACTGCTTTTGTTCTCTTCGCCTGAAATACATAAAGATATTAATTCATACACCGCGCAACACATGCCACAAGTGGATATTAATCAACTACTTTTTTATTCAACATTAAAAAGGTAAACAAACACTATTCTCTTAATGTGCCAACTTGAAGTTTCGATCTCGAGATAAGGTTGACGTCAATTAGCAAATTATGTCAGTTTAATACCAGTGAATACGAGAGTCGAATAACTGTGTCACTTGTTTTTCGTTTCCATTTAATAACTTTGAAATTGCCATTAATTTTGATCTACTTCAAATTTCTCAACGACTACAACCGATTATCTAAAATACATTCTGTCATAATAGTTAGATAACATTACCCTTTGTTTAACTCTCTGTGTATCAACTCAAGAATTGTCTATAATTCGATCCAATATTGATATATGTCACAACCAAATTTCAGTCCGCTGAAAATAACATAATAAACAAAACTCTCGCCCGGTATTTTAATTACTGGCCAGCAAAATTTCGATTTATAATTCGAATAATCCTTCATAAACGTCATGGCGGATTAACAGACTTATTGTGTTAATGCCCTCGATTATGAGATCAAAGACCAACTTTAGAATTATGTTAAATCATTACCTACTCCAGAATTGCATTTAGTCGGTCAATAAAAGTTTATAAAGTATATGGCATGCAAGTTGTTTAGATCTTGTGGTATTTAAATCATTAATAATGTTATGTATAATAATACACTTTGTGCAAAAAGAAATGTACTACTACTACGTCATATTCAAACGCACATTATTTAGATTTTGAGGCTTCGACTGTTTGCAATTTGTTTTATTATAATTCAGTAATATACCTAGTCTTTTCAACATCAATTGACATTATGCCAGTTGTCAACCGAATAGATTTAAAGCAATCTAACGGTAACTTATAATGATTAGCTTGAAAACCTTCGCCAAGCAACCTTAGACAAACAATAAGGCGGGGCGACATCTTATCTGGCGTAATCGTCAATTACACCAGAATGAACTACTACATTCAATATCAGGAAAAAAGAAGAATGAAAAACATATTTTTCCACGAGTGGAAATTCGTTTCTTTTTTAACTTAGTATATATCGCATTCTTCATTAAATGTCGATGACATGTACAATTTTATGTATTTGATTATGAAACGTAGCACACTTATAAAAGTTATAAGACAAATGCGTCAACCCTGGTCTAACAACATAGCAATGTATGAATGTAAAAGGTCATGTAGATATTGAAAGTGTCATAATGCAGCGTTTCATTAGTTCAATACAATGATTTATCTCTTTGTTGATTTGATATTTGATGTGTATAGCTGTATGTGACCAACCCCTTCCCAACAACGCCTAGTGTGAGATGGGACTTTCATGTTGTTGAAAACAAGATAAATTACTCTATAATATGTCATCTTGGATTGGTAGGAAAGTTTGAATATTCTGTACCCGATAACCCGAATATCCACCATAATCATAAAAAAATCAAGAATACATAAAATGTATTGTATAAAATACGTTTTGTTGCGAACTACGAATACGTTACGGTATATTATGTTATGCTACGCTCTCGTACGTTACACAATGCACCAGTCAGTAGCACCCACACCCCACCCGTCACAACCTCGGCGATGGACGGTGGAAAGCCGGGGAAACGGTTGTGTTTTTACCTCCCAACTTTCCCCCGCACTACTGGTGAAATATTAGGGATTTTTTCTGCGAACCAAAACCCCGGGAAAATATTTAGTTGTCAGGGGCCGGGGAAATACCGGAGATTTTACCATCAGCCGTCACCTGCAGGGCGGGGAATAGTAGGATTTTGACAACCAAAGAATGAAAATCCCCGCCCATCCCCGGGGGTGGGGCCATGGATGCCACTGACCGGTACATAACGTTACAGTACACAACTGCTTCCCAGTGTGGATATTATTCTTGGTCCATTATTATTATGTAACTTGCTTGCTTTGATAACAAAATGTCCTGGTTTGTCCCATGTTTGGATTTTTCTGGTAGAGGCCCATACGAATACAGAACAGTTTGAGTTCAACTTGATGTGATCCAAAAATACGAGGGGGTATCAAAAAGTTTGTGCAGTGACCCGTTCATTTTGATATGCGTAATACAATCGAATTATTTCTTGTGAGAATTCTGTACTCAGAAACAGGTATCAAGTTGATTATATCAATAAAAAACTATTGTAAAGATGTTTAAGATGACCGATAGCAACCTGGGGCACTTTTAAAAAATGGCGTCATCCAACGTCGTCCGAGGAATCCAAAATTCCCACATTTGGATTGAAATGTCCTATAGCCTATATCAAACTACTCAGTTCATATCGCATTTTATTTTCTCATACAAATCTCATGTCAGTAAACATGATCTATTTGATAAATTCAGTTATTTCATCATATCATCATTCAACTCTCATCGCTACAACTCTCATACCATTTTTAACAACTAGCTGTACCAGTTTTGATTTTCGCAAGATACTCGTACTTTTATATACATAAATATATTTCTTTATTTCCGTCTCATTTATGTACATACTTATACAATATATCTAACAGAACAAATAAAATAAGTACACAACCATTCAAACTTGAATTATAAGAGACTCTTAGTGAAAACTTTTAAAACAATCTGAATATAATAAATTCATCATATCATTATATACTAGTAACTGAAAAAAAGGTATTGCTAATCACAACTAATAGGTGATATATACAAAGGTAAAACTAAGAGATTGTCATTAATACGTTGTATTAAAATAATGCTAAATCATTTATATACATATGCTTGAGTGGTGGGTACTTATTTGAGATCAGAAATGGTGTGTGTCTGAGTAAAAACAAAAATACAGTAGGGTGTCTGGGGGTAACGACATTTGGAAAAAAGGAAATGTGACGAAATTCACACTACACAAGTTGTTTTAAAGAATGTGTCTTTTCAGTGAATTTTGTTAAAATTAAACAAATGACAGCATGGACAGGCCCAACGAACGAACTGTTTGATACCCTAGTATATACACATGCAAAGGGAAGTAATCGCCTTTTTACACGTACACGTACCGGGGAAATTGAACATGCGCAGTTATATCTCTTCGAACGCTTTGACCGGAGTGATTTTGACTATTTAGAGTAATAACTAGTTGACTTCACAAATTATAAGAATCTTTTTCAAGATATAAACACATTTTTTTCTTATCGAAAATGCCTATAATTTCGGGTAAATATGTGCACAGTATCGATTACCGTTGCTGTCGGTCTATATCGGTTTCAGCTTTGTCAACATTTGAAATCCCATATAAACATGCACATAAAAAGCAACATTTGCCATAATGATCGAAGAGTAAGCACTTAATTGTTTCAATTAATTCACGTTTTGTCGTTTAGAAAAGAAATACAAGTTATCAAACTGACGCGCATTCCAAATTTAATAAAACCAATTAGGGTATTTGATATCATTTCCCCCCATAAACCGTTGTTATTTTATATTTGATTGTAAGTATACTGTATATAAAAAAATAAAAATAATTCCAATTATTAAGTATACTGTATAAAATTTTGGATAGAAAACGCCTCTAAACGCATATTCGAAACTGTACGTCTTGAGATTAGTATAATTGTATTATATCACATGACTTTCCTTGTATCCAGGTTAGTATAGCCAGTACGTTTGAAGTTATACGTACCACGTGTAGTATAAGGTATTGAGTTTTTCCAATAAATCAATGCGTTTTTTGTGTTTTAGTGTCATGTTATTTAAAGAATCTATTACTCGTTGTCAATTGATATATTTATATTAAACTCGTTCTGGAAATATTATAAAGGTCACGAGAGGCTCGCTTAAATTTTTTTTCCAAAACTCGTTTAATATAAATTTATATCAATTGACAACGAGGGATAGATCCTCTATATATTTTTCCTAAGGATGGTGAAAGTATCACCATTTGTAACAATTTGAAATAAATTGCATGAACGCTAAAGGTATGCTTTTAAGACTGATTATTGCACTCAATGAAGAAAAATGCGCTTTTGACTTGCGTGCTTAATTTTCAAAACGAAATTTACGCCTTAATATTAATTAACATCATAACTTGAACATGTAGACGAGTTCAGTAATACAATTTAGTGTAAAAGTTTGGTGATTAATCTAGAAATAATTATCCAAGAGTTATCGCACTTGACTTAAACATTTTTCTTACATCCTATGATTTCCAATGCATTCTTATCTTTCTTAACAGATGTTTTTTATTCGATCTTGTGTTAAATGAATGAAATAATGATTTCGGTAATTTAAATCAGTGAAACTTTGATTTTTAGTGCGAATACCCCACATTTGAGCATAACGACCGATCGTTCGTAGTCTTCCTTTGACATATGCAGTTTTCTACTAGGTATCTTGTTTTTCTATCCATATTCTTCAAAATGCTTCCACAATATGCGTGCACATCTCTAGCCACCCATCAGCACGCGGTTAAATGCGGTTTAAGGCTATTCCGCTATGGACGAGTGATTCTTAGATTCTTAGTTAGTATTTTCACGGAAAAGGCTGATTTCTGTAGATATTATATATCGAAGTGAGCATACAAAATTTCAAGTTTGTAAGTTAACGGATTACGGAAATATTCAAGATTTAAAAGTGTTGCGTTTTTATTGCCGCTCAGTGTATTTGCAACATTTATTGCCGCTCAGTGTATTTGCAACATTTATTGCCGCTCAGTGTATTTGCAACACTTATTTTCTAATCCATGAATTATATGACATTGGGTAATTCATAGTTTTGAACACTACTCAAGTAAAAGAATAGCAGCCTGTTCATTATCTATAAAAAAAATTAAAATGATGTGATACCGTGATATTCTAATTTCTAGCTACTTTAGAACAAATATACCTCTATAGAAAAATATTAATTTTACATTTTTTTGCTTTTCACTTTAGTCTTTATTAGTCTTTATCAATGATACAGTTACCTGTGACTAGAACAGCATTCGAAAATTGTAAAGGTTGGCTGTATGAAGATGCATCTTGTGATTGGAAGTTGAACTGTTTGGGTCAATGTCAAGGCGGTTGTTACTAAAATTTCAAAACCAGTTTTAAGGAAGTAATAATGAGTTAGGTATAATGAAATTGGGATGAACCTTTTTGTTTTGTCAGTTTATTTGAAGATTAAGTACTTTTCAAAATAGTGACAATACGGATGGTTGGATGTAGGTCTTTGTTACTAAAACTAGAAAGTACCAGATTCTGACAATGTGCTATAGTCGAGCATGGCGTTCGTCTTGTGGCGCTTATGTTTTGAACATAGAAATAATTATTGAAGTGAGTTAGATACAATGTTAAGAGTACATATTATTCGTGTATGTCTATTGAAAATCAAAACAAAAGGGTATTGGTGTCCCTTACAACAAATGTGTTAAGCATAGTTATGTACATAGCATTCTTTTCTTATGAGTCGTCTAAGTGTATACCAGCATTGTATCGCATCTTAATGTTTTGTCCAGACACATTTGCAAATTTCATTTTATTTGAACAAATGTAAATCGAGCGTGTTAATGGCGTGTTGCAGGGCATTTTCAATTTTGTCAATTGCTTATAATTTCCAACAATCTCGGGTACGATGTTTGAGTTGAAAGACCGTTTCAATAACTTATTCTTGTTTGAAAATACCAATCATTCAATATGGGTTAAAAGAATACGTGAAATATATTTAAATCTAAATCGCTGATAGTCATGATATTCATTTTAGACACATTTGGGACTAGTTATATCCAACTTTCAATAAAAAATGTTCGTTAAGTTGTTCAATTGGAGAACTGCTGTAAATAAGTTTAGAAACAGTTTGACCTTATGCTTTGAACTATAGTATGTAAAATTTTATTACTGCATTGCATATGATGTCGCACATACTGGCATTGTGCTAAGAACAAAGTAATTGAACAGCAAGACTTAACAATAGCCCCATTTACTAGTATTTATGCCGCACTTAAACCACAGAGGTATATGTATTCAATAGATACACACACATACTGGCCTGGCGCTAAGCACAACCACATTGAAGAGAGAGAACGAAACATAGCTTTATTTTCCAGTATTTATGCCGCACTCTAACCACAGAGGTATATGTATTCAATAGATACACACACATACTGGCCTGGCGCTAAGCACAACCACATTGAAGAGAGAGAACGAAACATAGCTTTATTTTCCAGTATTTATGCCGCACTTGGACCATAGAGGTATATATATTCAATAGATACACCGTATACTGGCCTGGCGCTAAGCAAAATCACATTGAAGAGCAACAACAAAAGACATTGATTAAATTACAAACTAGTATTTATGCCGCACTTAAACCACAGAGGTATATGTATTCAATAGATACACACACATACTGGCCTGGCGCTAAGCAAAAACACATTGAAGAGCAACAACAAAAGACATTGATTAAATTACTAACTAGTATTTATGCCGCACTTGAACCATAGAGGTATATGTATTCAATAGATACACACACATACTGGCCTGGCGCTAAGCAAAAACACATTGAAGAGCAACAACAAAAGACATTGATTAAATTACTAACTAGTAGCTATGCCGCACTTGAACCATAGAGGTATATGTATTCAATAGATACACACACATACTGGCCTGGCGCTAAGCAAAAACACATTGAAGAGCAACAACAAAAGACATTGATTAATTTACTAGTATTTATGCCGCACTTAAACCATAGAGGTATATGTATTCAATAGATACACACACATACTGGCCTGGCGCTAAGCACAACCACATTGAAGAGCAACAACAAAAGACATTGCTTAATTTACTAGTATTTATGCCGCACTTAAACCACAGAAGTATATGTATTATAGATACACACACATACTGGCCTGGCGCTAAGCACAACCACATTGAAGAGCAACAACAAAAGACATTGATTAAATTACTAACTAGTAATTATGTCGCACTTGAACCACAGAGGTATATGTATTATAGATACACACACATACTGGCCTGGCGCTAAGAAAAAAACTAATTGAAAGAACAAATGTACCAAGTGGCTTGGCTATCACAACATACATCGTGTAAATGATCTGTAAACTAACATACACTGCATTACAGTACATACAGCTCGCACTTGCAGATACTTGAAGTTATTCACCAGTTAACATTAAGGAACGAAATAATATGCAATGCAGTTATTAACGTTTTCAATACACAATATATTTCAAAGAATAAGTTCGGACTGCTCCTTTACTTAAATCCAACAGTGCACCAATTACATAACTTTACAAAAAGTCTTTAATTGAAATTTGGATGTAAAAAGTCCTAAACGTTTCCCAAACAAACACCATGACTAAGGGCAATTTAGATTTAAATAGATTCCACATACTTCTTTAACCCACATTAAATGTTTGGTAATTTCAAACAAGAATAAGTTATTGAAACGGTCCTTCAACTCAAACATCGTACCCGAGATTGTTGGAAATTATAATCAAATGGCAAAATTGAAAATGCCCTGAAACCCGCAATTAACATGCTCGATTAACATTTGTTCAAATAGAATGAAATTTGCAAATGTGTCTGGATAAAACATTGAGATACGATACAATGCTGGTATACGACTCATAAGAGAAGAATGACATGTACATAACTATGTTGAACACATTTGTTGTTAGGACACCAATATCCTTTTTGTTTTGGTTTTCAATAGACATACACGAATAATATGTACTCTTAACATGGGATTTAACTCACTTCAACAATTACTTCTGCATTCAAACCCAGAGCGCCGCAAGACGACGCCACGCTCGACTAAAGCGAATTGACAGAAACTGGTTTTCTATTTTAGTACCAAAGACATACATCCAGACAGCCCTACTGTCACCAAATAAAAGTACTTAGGGACTTCAAACAAACTACCAAGATAAAAAGAGGGATCATAATGCCACACAATTAACTAAATATTATTGAATTGAAATTGAGTTTCAAATTTTAGTAACAGCAACCTTGACATTGACCCAAACAGTTCAACTTTCAATCGCAAGATGTGTCTTTATGCAAACAACCTATGTGTTTACAAGTTTACAAGTGTATGTACACAGCAAGTTTCGTTCAAACATTTCAGACATTTGCCAATTATAATCGAAAAGCAACTGTTACCTTGACCTTGAACTCATCATCTGGTCTAACTATCGATCAAACCTTGAACACAGCGGCTCCACAAAACAGCCAAAGTGCAATAACTCTGTAAAGACAAAATGCAGTATTATCTTATTTTGCTTATTCAATGGGTTCACCACAAACAAATTATGTACTTATTTGTATCTGGATTTTAGCATTTGACTAAAAAATATAAAAAAATATAATCATATCGATCAGTTACTCATTTTGTTTACCAAATTTGATTTATGTAATAATACTGTTGTTAAACGACCAATTACAATTCATTTACAATTACAAAGTAATTATGTGGACATACCTTGATTATAAATGGTATTGTCAGTAGTTTACGAAAATTACTAAATCTAGTGTTGAATGTTATAAGCCACTTATCAAACCTTACTAAGCAAAAGATTCCCATCAGTAGGATAAAATTGAAAGCATACAAATGCCGCCAGATTTGGATGCAATAATTATGGATAAAAAAGCAGTGTAACAAACATGATAAATCAGCTAGGATGGAAGTCACTAAAGGATCGTCGACGAAATCAACGTCTATCGTTCTTCCAGAAAAGTATCCACCTTATGACCATCCACGCTTAACCAGGAACTCAACTAACGTCAACAAAAACATTGAAATTCAAAATCGGTGCTACAGATAGCAATGACATAGATTCAGAAATGACTAGTGACAAAAGCAAATATTTCGTAAGTGCTCTTTGGGACTGTAGATCGAATTCGCGCCAATAACATTCATCTGTCCATAACACCAAGTCGCACACACAAGTTTTGCTAATAAGTGAGTTTCTAGGAAATTCAGATTCGAGATATATAATAAAGAATTTTAAAAATATGAACATGAAATAATCGCTAAACTATCACTTACCTCATCAGGTCTTAGCCTCATTCAGTGACCCTGCATACTGCAATGACACAAACCCATCCAGTATAACACAAGAATGTCAACACGTGAAAACACGGTGAGCTAAACATCACGATTTACTCGTTATTTCAAGTCACGTGACATAGTGGTCATTGTTCGGTTTTATGTTCAAGCATTGAACCAAGACGAGGTTTAATATTAGAGTGTTTGACTATTCAAATAATAATTACCGTTAGGCATAAACAGAGTAACAATGTGGTTCTTAATTATAACCCGGCCTGCCCAATTAAGTGTTTGTTGCAACCCTAAACGTTTCGTTGGTATTTTGCTGGAAGTCTCTGCAGAATGTTACTTTTCCAGTGCATAAAACTTATCAATGGCTTTTTTAATCGATAGTTGTCCTACGTTCTTACCAACATGTTACTAGAACTACAATGTTAAATTATTTCGGCCTTAAAGAAAAATCTATTTTTCAGGTTCAACAATCCGCAGGGCGTTTTCATCACCCACCAGGGATTACAGATCATGACATGAGGCATGTGCGTAGCTAGGACCTTAGCAATGTGAATGCCCGTAGGTAATGATGAAATGACTAGGGGTCCGGGGGCACGCTCACTCGGATTTTTTTTATTCCTTGAAAGGTAATAGTGCGTTTTCACGTATATTTAGGAATATTGAAACGCCTGAATCCTCATTGTCTCGATGACTATGCTGACCAGAGAGACGGTCATCAGTCATTGTTGAACGGAGGTAACGCTTGACTCTCCTCATAACGCTGAAGGATCGTTCAGCAGTTTCCGATGTTGTTGGCATTGCCAGCATAACAATGAATATTGCTCGTACGGACGGGTAGAGTATGCGATTAAATCGTACAAACGCCTCTAGAAGTCGGCACGGGTTGGTGGCATCATCAGACCATTTTTTCTATGATATTGGAATATGGAAATAAGCTCAGACACACAAAAATATGTAATAAAAACGAATTATTACGTAGGCCTACATTAACAAACTTATAGACTATTATAACCACTCCCGCCAAATTCTAGAGTGATGTTGCAAACGTCATTCGAACGTTAGTCATAGATATGACGTAACTTTATCAGTCGTTTCATTAATCCAAGTCTACTAGATCAATATGTATGCAATCTTTACCACTGGAAAAAAGTATGTTTTAAACAGTCTTCACTATTTATTTATTAAGTTAATAGCAATCATGGGTGGGTTAAATCGACTTATAAAAGTTTAAAATCTAGATTTATCCAAATTTTAGAGAATACCTGGTTGGGAAGGTGTACAAGTGACAGTCACTCCAATTTCCTCTTAAAATAGCTTCCTTCGTGCTGTCATCTGGTTGTAATATCAAAGCCAAATCTGGATACGAAGAGCCTTCATTAGATTCCGACGGTTAAGTTGGACTTTTAGAAGGTACCGGAGAGATGGTGCTCAGGCACGGATCCAGGCAGTGGGCACGAGGGCCCGTGCCCCCCAGTTGGCTGAGATGTTTTAAAAAAAACTTTGAATAAATAATAAAACAGATATTGAACAGACACACTTTATTTTGTTCCTGAATGAAATGGAAAAAAATAACTTTAAATACATATTACGACTAGTCTAAAGAAAATGAAGTAATTAATACGCCCTATTCCCACTTTAATCAAAGTTTGCGAATGGTACTTCTTACGACGAGCCCAGCTTGTTCATTATTGCAAATATTTATGTCACATTTGTGGTTACTTGTGACGTAACCACTGGTGGCCGTTACACTGATTCACGGGGGCCCCAAAAAACCTAAAGAATAATGTGTTGAAAGCGACTGCCACAGACTTTATAGGTGTACATCAACTACTATTGTTTGAAATGTGTTTTTATTCTGTGCCCTTTGAAGAATGTTATGACTCTGGCGATAAAAACAACGTTTCTAAAAACGGAACTGATATAATTCTGTCTGAAAGACATAAAAATTATTATGTGCATGTACATAGAACAGCATAGGTATCATTGTTCTATCGTATTATATTGGTTAATTAGCTGACTGTATGTCTACAAAACTTATACTCATAAACTGTAAATATATTTCACCAGAAAGAAATTGACTATTTTGACTAAGCGAATGGGCACTTACAATATACGAAAAATGCTTCTGAATGTCACAATTCATGGGTGTAGGAGTCATGGGACCTGCAGGGGTCAGGTCCCCGATGTCAGAACAAGGAGTCATACATAGTTTTGCCTCCTCAATAATTCATATCAAATGTATAATGTTCGGCCTAAACTAGTCTTACATATCTCTAAACAATATTGGTAATTTTTCTTATGTTCTAGATGAAAAAGTATTTGTAAGATGGGCATTTTTCGTGCTCGCTTCGCTCGCAGAATATGTTTTAATATACAATGTACATGTATGTGTTAATACGTAGCAGTTGCATGATAGAAATCAATTACAAGAGAAATTTTGCCCTAGCTCATTATATTACCTTTTGACTTTTAAATAATCATTACTAAACCATTAAGGTTAACTCGCGGAATTAAGAAAAAAAGATATTTCAGGGCTCCCAGATAGGCTTAGAATGCACTAGATTCATCCATTGTCTGAAAATTTTCCCGGGGGAGTTTCCCCCGGACCCCGTACTTATCTTATAATATTCCAATGGTCAAAAGGATGAAAGCTGCTATATAAAATACTGTAAATGAACACTTACTAATATGCACGAACAGACACAATGTACGTGTTGACGCTGATAACATAAAAAGGTAACTATGGATTCCCCCACATATACAAATGTATCCCCTTCCTGTGCATTTTCACACACATATTAAGCAATTACCCCCCCCCCCCCCCCCCCGGAATCCCGTACATACCTCGTGCCCCCCACTCAGAAATTTCTGGATCCGGGCCTGGTGCTGGCGACATTGTTAGAACTCGTATTGAAGTATTCGTTTATTTTCTTGAACATGGCCATGCATTTTGTTTGTTTACGTTCAAATTTTCGCGCTTATAATTCAACAGTACAGTCCAGTAAGGATAAAAATACAGTGACGCAGTGGACCAATCCATTAGTACGGTGTAAAAATAAGTTTAAAACTTATACCAACATTTTAATACCAAACTAAACTCTACCTGTTTAAGCAATATTTTGTGTATAACATTAACGATGACGTCACTGTCAGATTACCCAAGCTGGACTTTATGTACCCATATTTTGATATATTAATACGTTGGGATCAAATTTCAAATTAAACTTAAAAAAAAATAATCTGGAAACGATGTGTAGGCCCGGCAGCTACGCTACTATGAGGACCAACTAGACCTCTTCCCTCTACAAGACAGACGTCGCCACCAGCAATTGACGTTTCTGTACAATGTGGTGAAAGGGCACATACCTGCCATTTATCTAGAACACTGTCTAAAGTACGATGTTCCGTTTGGACAAACGTATTTTTTTGTGTCTCCCTGAACCGCGATGCACGATGGTACGATGGTGAAAGTACGATGGTACGATAGTACGATGATGAAAACGCGATGGTACGATGGTGAAAACGCGATGGTACGATGGTGAAAGTACGATGGAACGACGACACGATGGTGAAAACGCGTTTTCGTCATCTACCATCGTGTTTTCATCATCGTACCATCGTACCATCGTACCATCGTACCATGGTACTTACTAAAGCCACTATATATCTATTTGTACTGCTCATGCCCCTTTCGAGTGAACTAGCAGGTGCGTGTCAGGTGCAATATAAAAGTAATTAAAAGTAATGAAAGAATACTTCAAAATGAGAAAGTGAGAAGAAATATCGTGTTATATTCACTGGTACTCAGGGTTGTTTGAAATGAGAGTGGACCTTAGGCCTAAGTGTACTATTAGGACTAAACGCTTTAAACTTTTCGTGTATAAAAACATTGTTGAAAAGCAAGCTACCACCAACAGACAGCGGCATGAACAGACAACTACAATCATTCATTCTTTGTAAGAACAGTGTCTGTGTGGAATAATCTACCCAACTTAGTTGTTGAGGCAACTACCATCGCAAGCTTTAAAAATCAACTACTTAAATTTATTACTTAATACATGCATCATAAGGGTGACAAGCATCCGTAAATAACCCATGGTTATAATCACAGGCTGTTGATTACATCAAGTTCGCAGCTCATCCAGAGTGACTTTATTCACCAACAGTTTAAGCTCAAAAGTCACACTTAGATTTCAAGCTATTTCAAAATTAAATGATGTTTCTCTTTTTGTTATTAAATGTCTACCTAACCAGGTTCGACATTGATATATTGAAAGTTGCTAAATATAGAAACGGAAATGTCGTTGGTTATCTTCTTGGTCTTCAACTATACTTAATTTTCCATTTTAACTTTATTTTTGACTACATGTACCGGTCTTGCTAAATTCCCTGTCAGGTGTTCTGTTGTCTTTTTTATTTCATAACGTATCCTATTCTGACGCAGCTAGTATTTCCCCAGCACCACTCACATGTATGACTGGTGTACGGGTGGTGGAACTGTCATTCAATTTACCCATGAACGTGAGGCCTAGCCTAGTACACTGAATGTGTACATAACACCGCATTCATGGTTCAAGTCTCAGCCACAACAGGTTTTAAAACTCCTTCTATGAAAAAGGTGACACGGTGATCTAGTGGGTGGTGTTCTAAACCACCAGCAAAAGTACCCCCGATTCGAATCCGGGTTCGGTGCTGGACATTCATATACCGGTACATGTGTATATATATGAACACTTCGAACGGTGTTTTCATCCTAACTAGAGATGGACGAAACACGGGAATTTTGCAATAAGATAATTATATACACAAACAAAGATGTCCGTTATTTAAGTCAGACACTACTTAAGTCTTTAGATAAGGTACCATATCTATTAAGAGCATACTGTAATTATATGCAATAATTTGATTTAATCACCAAAATATGCTGAAACCGAAAGTAACGTTACAAGCTGGCGCAACTTCACCGGTTAAGTATTGCAATATATTTGCTGCAACACTATGGCCACAAAGTAAGTGTTTTTATTTTTCTAGCATTATTCCTATTGATTTATTCCTTTTTGTTTTATTAAAACTAAGTTACTCATTTTAGATGCAACAAGTTCATTTTGTCTTTTTGACGTACTGAAGTAAGAAATCTATAATTCACAATTGGACCAGTCTTCGGGAAAACCTACTTATGTTAAAACTATATCAATTAAGATTTTTTTTTCATAATTATAGAGAGTAATTGCAATGAGGCAAAACGAAAATGAAGTAAGGTCCGTACCCTTAATTCTATATAGAGGCAAAGTTTGGAGTCGGTGTTCTATACTAACCCTATACTTGATTGTACATGCGTCATTTACACCTTTTTATTTATTAACAAAATCATTTAATTCTGCGTCGCAATATTTTTATTGGTCCAAAATTTTGTCTGTTGATAGTATTGCCTCGTTTGAAGCTGACCTGTTATAGACTATTTCATTGGTCGAGTGGTAAAATAAACCCTCATATTCTTGCGCGGGGTATCTATACATAGAATAACCGCCTAAAGTAACAGTTTTCCTACACCTCTTTGTTGATGGAAATTTGGGGGGGGGGGTCTAAAATTGAGGTAAAATTTGCAGCTGCATTATATCTTAATATCTGTGTTTAGTCAAATTGACAGTAATTTGAATATTGATACTAATAGTGTCGGTGTAGCAATTAAAGTTATATTATTATGTAAGTCATTCATTGTCATTCTTCATATCAGGGGCATAATTTTAACTCTCAAGTACATGATATTTTCCAGTTTGTACTTTTAAGAAAAATACAGTAAACCTTTGTAACCTCGAAGACTAATCGGGACAAACTATATGCTCGACATCTCCGAAGTTAATGATGCATAGTTGTTCTGACCGAGTGTCATTGTGATAACCATAAACTTTGTCTTTTTCTCGACATAAACCGGGTGCTCGTTATATCGATGCTCGCATTAACGAAGTTTTACTGTATACACTTGACCCTCTAATGGCTAAGTTAAATATCAAGTGTAAACCAAGATATTTATTACAGAAACCTTTCGACATCAGGAAATAACTGGACCTCTAAAGTTCACGCTGATGGACGAGAGTTCATTGTCGACGACTCCATTCACCACCTCGAGGAAGCACTAGGGGAGAACATACATGATCAGGTTGAACGGGTTATAATCTATAGAGTTCCCATCAGCAAGTGGCGGGGACTTTCTCACCTAGCCAGTGCCTTCCATCATAACTTTATTGTCCTGGAAACCACAAACGGTTGGTGGAGCATTGAGAAGAATAATAAAGGTATCACCATCCAGAGCAGTAAAACACGCGCGAACGTGACCGACTGGTACCGGCGAAGGAGAAGAGACAATAGAATAAAAATGGTAATTGAGGAGACCGCAAAGTCAACAACAACGGTGAAGAGTTTGTTACAGTATTTACACGGTGAAAGCGAATTAAACAAGCCGTATCATGGTGTTATGAGCAATTGTCAACATTTTGCCAACGCTGTGTTCGGTTATTGTTCGGGACATGAAATAAGTCGTCCGTACGTTTTTATGACACTCAATGCAGATTTAAATTTTGAAATGTAAACTGTCGATATATTAACCAGACAACCTGATTATCGTGCAGTGCATATTGCCAAATGTAATACAGGCTCTACACATAGATAATATCGATGGCTTAGAATTAGAAGGACGACAGTGCCACATACATATTTAGAATAAGCATCACAAGGCGCTTCAGATCTTATGAGCCCATTTTCATAAAAATCTGAACTTGTCATGTTGACCAAAATGGAGTTGTAAAAGTTTGTATTACCATAAGTAAAGAGTAAATGACAGTGTTTCCATGTTTTCTCAAAATATCGATTTGGCAGTTACGACCTTCTAACTCTAAGCCATCGATATGTCGTATGGCTCTTGGTTAATATGTTTTATTGGTGTACATCAACCAAAGAGTTCCAGCCATAGAATATTTGGTAATTCCACATCTAACCATTGTTGAATATACATGCATGAAGTTGGATATGATCTTGTAAAATCGTAGGCGTAATTTATATGTATAGATTTATGTATTTTTCTTGAATAAAATGCTATCATTGTCTAACGACTTATGCATATTTTGTATCATTATATTATATGGTTTTGTATTTTCATTGATCGTACAATTACTGATAATGTGTAAACCACATACGGGTAGTACTGTTACTGCAGTTGGTATAGTGAAAGCATGGCACCCAACTAGTTTTGCATTTAATTGAAGTAAATTCTAATGTGCAGGAAACTATATTTAATCGCTATATACACTCAACCGCTTTAAAAACGCACCACTATTGAAAATAATAAAAAATTGTCAAAAATTATTTTTTGCTAAAATTAATAGTTTACAGGGTTTGATCAGTTCATAAGCTTGACCTAATTAAAGAAAACGACTTTATTTTCATTTGGAATACCCAACCCAAAAAACTGTTTTTGATTTTGCATGTTTTGCACGTACAGCCCGATCGCGTGGACCTATGTGGTCAATATTGACTTTAAACTGTTCGTTGTTGGTTTACACATTGAAAAAAACGACAGGAACAGTATTTGTTAATGGCATTTTTATGCTGAGAATATCTCGAATATTTGTTCGGATGATTGGGCCTACGCTTCCAACGGAAAAGAGCATCGGTGCCTTAGCATGGCGGTTCAGCTGCCTCCACATGTTGATGTTGACAACGATTGTGGGCTTAAAACATCGATTCCTAGCGAATGACACAGTCGAAGACCGACCTGGATTAAACAAACTAAAGGTATTGAACCCGAGCTATGAGGAAACATGACACAGGTTGTGCCACTGTAATTGGTTCCGCATGACTGCACACAGTGTCAAATGCATTTCGGGTGTCAATAAACAAGCCAAAAGTGCATTATTGCATTTTCATAACTATTCTTTTCATAATTGTCAATAAAAAGGAAAATCATTTTAGTACACTTTTTAACGAGTTTTCTCCCTGTTAGAGCCGAATGTCCCAACTTTTTGTCTTCAAGCTTCTTCATTTTGTTGATTTGAGGTTTCATATAAGCACCACGGGGAATATCCTGAAAGTCTGGTGTTCATAACCAAGATTTCAAGGTTAAATCAGGCTTGAATCCATCTTAGGTTCACATAATGCGCATATCTGGACCACACTCGGTCGTATGGTATTAGCCAGACAGCCAAAGCCACATAACATTTATAACTCAAGTTAAGCTTAGCTTGGATGGTTAGAAACATGACGTCGAACATAATTATATCCTATTACGTAATTAATGTTATTTTTAGGAGGAGAAACCACGTACATGCATCAATGTAACGGGCTTTTACAATTGCTTTTCAAATTGTGACTTTCACTTTCATGGGTCATTGTGTTATCTATATCATAATTTATTTTAATCTCGTAATAATGGCATGAAAATCACACAACACGTTGTGTATAGACTGAAGATTATTAATCCGAAAATAAATAACCATTTAGATTGACGTTTTCATCACTAAAACCGATATTTCATAGGTGGTGCGTTTTTAAAGCGGTTGAGTGTATGGCCATGTTCTACTCATTATATCCCCGTATACGACACATATGGGGTGTATTGGAGTATGTCATACATGAGGTCGGTTTGTTGGTTGGTTGGCTCATGCGTAATTGTCTGCGCTATATTTCTCTGTACACACAAAAATTAGTCAGATATCATTTAGATATTGAAAGAACCATCAGTAACAAGTGTAGTTGTGCCTAAATATCGTCGAATCAGTCCTTAGGAAGTAATTGCTCTCCAAGTGTTGATGATTTTAAGATTGCTGGTGCAGGTTTTTGATCAATTTAAAGGACTTTAACTGTAATTTGTTACCACAGTGTATTATTTGCCCAGGCTATTTCAACGTTCTTGGTAACCATAGGTTAAATTTAAAAAAAAACATGACAGTACCAAGCCTAATTGTACATATCACTGACACACAACAAAAGGTTAGTTTTGCTGATGGTTCAATGTGGTTGTTTTAAACAAAATAAAATCGTTGTTTTTAAACAAAACTGAAGGATTCATCAGAAACAAGTCTAGACAAAGTTGTGCACAATATCTAGCATCAGTTGAGACTAAATAATCTAATCACAAATTATACTCAACTCTATCTTGTGAAACCAAAACTGCTACATTAAATTAAGAACGAAATAGATGGGATATTGGGAACAGTGACTGATACAGACGTTTTGCGTAGGCTTACTATCAGTTGAAACTTAAGCCTACTTACTACAGACATGATTGTACGTGTAATAGGATAGAGATAATAAAGAATGATTATGTAATTGACACATCACCTTTAACTTCTATAATTATAATATTATAAACAGCCGTTTTCCAAGTTAATTAGCATACACGTGACACACACCATTTACAATAGGATTGAGTTTGATATTGTTATATGACCAAAGGTAGACCAGTGAGTCTGAATGACGCAGTTACCCAGTAAGTATCAAATGTCATAAAACGGTACAGTTTGTCCTAGAAATCGCGGACTTTGAAGGATTTAGTTACGAGTATGCAGGCACAATAACAACTCGTTGTGTTTCTGGTGCAAGTCAAATTAAAGGACAGAGATTGTGATTGGTCACATTAAGCATAGTGCTCGAGCAATTGAGAAGATAAATAACGTGTGAAGCTATTGTCCGGTATAATATCGCTTTTAATTGTCAAGGGGTGGTATTCGCAAAGCATCTGAAGGGAACACTTTGCTTAGAATTTGCACAGAATTTTACAATTGCCCTATAGGATGTATCAGCTAAGAAACAAAATAAAGACTATCAACTTTTTACTCAAGTTATTTAAGTTTTCCCTTAAAATATGCTTTGTGAAAACCGGCCCCGTATATTAGTACCACTGAAGTTGATTCACATAACCAGTTTCCATGGACACCATTCTAACAAGTATAGTTTTCACCAACTTATTCTAGACTTTCTCAAGGGACGGATGTGAAGGCAAATCAACATTGAAGAAACAGATTAGAAATAAGAGGTTGTCTCCCTTACCACAAACTTGATCATAATATCAGAAACACCCGAGCACGTATGACCCAGTTTGGAACATGTCTGAGCTAAATTTACATATGCAGGCCAAGTTGCTAGCATATGGCTACAACAATGATTTGTGCGCTTGTCTGGTGACATAGTTTTGGTTGCCACATCACTTATTATGAAACTTGACCGGGACTTTTAAAGACTTGTTACTATTCTGACAAAGTTGAGTAGAAGAATGAACTTCAAATATGGTCTCTAGTGGGTTCACAAGCAATATTGGATGGATGACACACCTGTGGCCTGTAGATAAATAGCAATCACAAAGGATCACCTTGTAACAAAGGTAAGATTATTAAACATTCAAAATTATTTTATGCATATTAAAATACACTTTATTCAATATTGGAGCTATAACAAAAAAATGAGATCTGGTGTCCTGCACTAGATGTGTCCAGCACTAGGTTAATGTGTTAATGATGACCAATGGACGACACTGTTATGACATGAATGTGTAATATACAGCTACAATAATTCCAAGTATGACAAATGAGAGGAATGTATTCTTCCCGTTTTCTTTCCGTAACGTCTGTAGTTTGGTTTCTGAAAAAGAAGAAACACAGCCATTAAATTAGGTATGAACAAAATATCTAAGCTGATTTGCTGTTGATGTTTAGTCCCCATTTCAACATAAACAACAACATCAACAGAGAGTTCACATACTTCTATTCCATTTTTCTTAAAAACTGCAACCCATTTTATAATGATACCACTGATGTGTGAGGATTTTGTTTATAACAAACACAACTAAAATATAATTTACCCATGGCATTGACCAACCCTGCAAATATACTCATTGAAGCCATTTAGGGTAGTTAGTGTGGAAGGGGACAAAAACAATACTTGAAATCAGGCCAAAGAATCAAAACAATGATATTTGACTTATGTACCAGTCAGTTGTATCCACAGCCCCCACCCCGGGGATGGGTGGTAGATAGCAGGGGAAACACCTGTGTATGTACCTTCCAGCTTCCCCCACACAGCCTGGGAAATGTTGGCAATTTTGTCTCCAAACCAATACCCAGGGGACAATATTTAGTTGTCAGGGGGACAGGGAAATACCAGATATTTTACGATCAGTAGGGCCGTGGAAGGGCAGGGGTTTTGACAGCCCAAAAGTAAAATCCGGGCCCATCCCTTGGGGTGGGGGAGCATGGATGCAATTGACTGGTGCATTAGCTAATCTTTAATTTATATCATAAATGGTATTTATAAAAAGCTTTGATATCTCTATTAAACTTCTGCATTGTCAGTAGTGAGTACAGTGACTTTACTAATAATGTTATAAATGTACTTTTAGTGATAACAATCCACAACTGCTGATTTATGTATGGTTACATAATTAAGTTGATCATGGAATCTATAACAAACAATCATGTATGTTACACTAGAGAAAATAACTTACGGTGATTTTTCTGTTCTTTCTTTAATTCTTTCTCTTCATTCTTTAAACTTGTTCTGTAAGCAAAATGCATCATTGTATTAGTCTATATGAAAGTTACATTTCTTGTATTTATATAAGTGAATAAAGTGAATATTGTAGATATGTGGGTTTGGACAGCCAGGACTTGAGATTTTGACAGCATAAAGTTTTGTCATTCTGCTGTTAAATTTATTTTCTTGTTTGGCTGTGTGTTGGAAATTGTATGATGTTACTAATGATATGTGATAATTCAATGTTATCTGTGCTCAGCTGCCTGCTGCCTTATCTATTATCTTTGAAGTATCTATCATATGTCTCAACTAAAGGGTTTATATATATACACACAACAAACAAAAATATTTTTTCTTGTAAAATAATTTACTCCATTAGCAATATACTACTTCAACATTTCAGGAGCTTCTCTTTCACACTTAATTAAAACATCTTTTTTATCAAATCAGCAATACAGTATACTATAAATCTATACAATACCTTATATTTAAAGTGTATACGAAGAATCTAATGATAAGGACTTACAGTTGCTCCTTTGGCAAATCAGAAATTCTGATTTTTCTTTCCACTTTATCTATTTTGGATTCGCAGAGCTGTAATTCTTTCTCTACAACTTCAATCTGTATAAATATAAACTATTGCATATTATTATCATAGATTTAACTTGTACAGCAGTGTAGAATGAACTTGTGAATTTATGCTCTTTAATAACCTACTGAAATATTGTTTTGAAACACACCCTCCACAAGAAACTTTACGGAAATGTTGATGACCAGAGACAGACCACATTGGCACATTCTGGTCATGTACAGTGACGCAAGTATAAGTAAGTAGTACCACCATTCAATTGAAACTGGGTAAGTGCTTTGCCTTCTTGAATGTTGGTGATCTTCTAATTAACCATGTAACATCTTTCCCCTCACTTATCTGCTTGGTTTTTTAATAACATGGTGTAATATTGAACCCCCTAACTTATACACCAGTCAGTTTGGATCCACAGCCCCCAGCCCATGGGATGGGCGGTGGATAGCTGGGCAGAGAGCCCTGTTTGTACCTTTTCGCTCCCCTACACTGACGGGTGACTGCAGGGTTTTTATTCCTGAAACATCAGGGACGTATTAATTACAGTGAATTTTCCCAGAAAAACATTATACAGAATGCCTGTGCTAGGGCAACAACAATAAAATAAATCAACACATTTTTTCCGTGTTTACTAGATATATCAAACAATCACGACTTAGTGACTACCTCACTTGCAATGGAGATAAAAGTCAGAAATTAAAAAATCTCCTACAGTCTTCACGAAAAACTTTTCAAAGCACTAGCCAGTCGGGCTACCAACATGGCAGAACTTACTAGCCCGAGAAGATATTTACTAGTCAGACCATTAAATTATTAAAATTATTTTAAATTTTCACTAGACTTTTGGACTAGTCACCTAGAGACAATTACTAGCCCGACCCAGTTTTTACTAGCCTCTGGCTTCGGGCTAGTGGCCAAATTCGAAGACTGCTCCTAGCAGACTGCCCCACGTGTAGAATATATCCTGTTATCTACCTTTTGTCTACCTTTTGTCTTCTGGGGACACTTTGTAGCCCCTTAGGCTAATGAAGCCCCCTTAAACTTCTTCATTAAAACTGCTCGACTGTCTCCGGTCTGATCAATAACTCGATACACTTCAGCAACATCATATCCAGAATGAATTTACAGAAAAACTGTTGACTATACATAGATGTCTTTTGTTAAACTGTTCCATGATTTGAGTAGTCCGATGACCAAAGGAATTTAAACGTAATGACTTCTTAGCTTTAGGCTTGTACAGTTTTAGGTTATCAAAAACTAATACACTTCCACAACATCGTAACGCTTATCTGCCCAGAATTCATCTAATTTACTTTTGAAAGAATTTACAGAAATACTGTTGACAATGTCTTTTGGCAAACTGTTCCACGTTTGAATAGTGCGATGACCAAATGAATTTAAACGTAATGACTTCTTAGCTTTAGGCTTGTACAGTTTTAGGTTATGACCCCTTGTTCCACCATCACCAGCAAAACTGAAGAACGTGTCTATATTTACATCATCCTTTCCATGAATCACCCTAAACACCTGAATCATATCAAATCTTTTCCTACGGTAGTCTAGAGACGGAAGTTTCAATTCCCGTAATCTCTCTGGATAGGATTGTCCTCTAAGTTCAGGTACCAATCGGGTAGCACGTCTTTGTGTGTTTTCTATCAGCTGTTTACACTTCTTAATTATGTTTTGACATATAACTTATTAAGAGAATGGTATATCCCATGGTTTTAATTTTTAACGCCCCCACAGGGTGTGGAGGCAGGGGTTTTGACAACTCAAAATTGAAAATCCCCTCCCATCCCCGGGGGTGGGTGGCGTGGATGCAACTGACTGGTGCATTAGGCGTGAACTGGTGAAACTGCGTACCAGGGGTGTATGCGAGTTAGGCTTTTGATTCACACCAAAATAGCAGCTATTTAACTAACACAATGGATTAGGGTGATGACAATAGGTGTGATTATTTTAGCATCTGCATAGCCTCCTGAGGGGCTGGTGTTTACACTGTAGCCTAAATCGACTATCCGAAATTCGGTCGACTTTTAACTAAAAAGGCCCATTTTATAAAAAAACCACTCATTTGTCATATGAAACAATAACGCAGGTATTACAACTGAACAAAGAATAACTGTCACCTGTGAAACGATCGTCGGCATAGCTAAATCGACAAAATTACATGCACTAGACTTTCCACGTAAATAATTGATATTTCACGATGTGTAATTATCACGAACACCGGCTGTGCTTGGTTTATTGAAAAACATATTCTTTAATTAAAATCAGGAATTGTCAGGGTTATTTTGATTTAATATGTGATTCCGACTTAATTTTTATATTTAATTAATACAATTAATATAATTTTAAAATTTACTGATCAATTAACTATTCCTTTAATAAAATCAGAACATGTTCTATCGGCACTTTATTACAATCAAACCCAGCCCAATACAGGAAGACAATACTCATTTTATTGAAAATTGTTATTATTTAATGGTGTATAAAATGATGTAGGGGCTGCTTTAACTCATCATATCCATTAGAACAGGTGAGGCAATATTAGTCCATGTTTAAATTTGAAAGTTCAAGGTGGATCATGATCAATCTGTGTCATTTTTTCTTAGATATCACTGCTCATTATTTTAACTGTTGACTCAGAACTTGTCCCAGTGAAGTGACTCATTTGGTACACTCGAGTGTTTTGTGTACCCTTACTACCCTTGTTCTATTATTCTATCATATGTTGCCCGTCTATCAATATAAGGCTAACTTATTAAATTTAGCCTCGCTTTATAAATTCACATTCGCCATTTTGGAGTGTCATTTTGCGTTATTCGTCATTTCACGTCGTTTGGAATGGTTGCCCTCATACAAACCAGTGACATGATATGTAGTGTTTTTTCCAGGTCCTTTCAGCATTGCGCATGCGCCATGCCCTTTACTCCCGAACTAATGATGCGCCATGCTGCCCTTATCAAAGGTCTTTTGCGCCAAGTGCCCTTTTGCCAGCTGCTAATTGTTTATTGTGCCCTCTCAATTTCACCAGAACAGCGGATGTAGACTGTCCTACATCCTGTCGTATCATGACTGTCACCTAGGATACGACGTGTCAACGTGTATATTACACGACGGGGGTCTCGGCAGTCGGGTGAAAAAATCACGTGACTGGTTGCTTCTTTATCTTGAAAAACCGCGTGAACCAGTCGATATTTTTTACAGAAGGAAGAAATTTCCAGTAGACTGGTTGTGTCATAATTTTGCATAAAAAAGCATGAACCAGTCGACAATTGACTTTTCACGGGCATAAAACACGAACCAGTCGCTATTTTTTTCAATCAGTTGGTGAGCGTCGGCAATTAACAAATGAATGTTCTTCGCAAGATTATTCCAATTAAAAATAAAACTGCCGACGATGATTGCCTAATCAAAATTTTAATATCATAAACTATTTAATATGCTCACGTGCGTTGTTGATATCCAAGTTATGTTACGACTGACGAGAATTAAAAGTCTGTCACAAATGTACGCTCCGTGAAATTGGCGATTAAAACAGTAATCCAGTGGACGAATTTTTATTATAAATCGCATAAATCCATGTAGTTTACGCTTTTAAAGTAATTAAAAGTAGCCTTAACACATTGCACATTTATCTTGCGAGAATTTGTGAAAATATGCCGACATACAGGTCACGTGACGCGCGTGTTGAACTGTTCTGCAAATATGCCGTGTCGAGAATGTTAACTATTCTGCCGATGACAACGCTTGTATTCTACGAACTTTTAAGACGTTCCAAGGACATTTAACGAATCTATGACGGTTTAAACGCATTTATAACGAAAAATAATTTATCAAGTCAGTAATACTGTGAGTGACGCAGTTTCGGATATTCACGTATTTTCGGATAAGTTTGTTTACTTTGATTATTGGCTACACTCTAGCAGATAAGACTACACAATATGATTAAATCATGCCATTTATTGTTTAGTCTGATATGTCACCTACCATTTGCAATATTATATTGGGTTTCCACGGTCAGGGATTTTTTTCCAGGTTAGGGTTTGTTGTTCTCACAAAAAGGTCTGATCACTCCAAAACGTCAGGGAAAACTGCTGTGTTGTCAGGAAACAGTCAGGGAATTTTACCTTAGAACATTTGTGGGAACCCTGATAAAGAATCCATATATCAAGCCTACTGATGCCAACAAAGTAGGCCTATTATTATAGACTATATATATCCTCCTCTTGTAGATCTATGTGCAAGGTTGTAAATAATAAAAATGAAATAACTTAATTGATTTGCTCATTTTAGTCTTCGTAAACATACACTGGAGATGTACATTGATGCTGTCTGTCTGTCAGTATTTAAAGTGTTCTGCTCTTATATGAAAGACTAAAGTACTGGTTTAGATCCAGGACTCAATATTGCATGGTTCCACAACTTCCCAAAATGTACTGGTGCTGAATTGCCAGGAACTAAGTGGTTGCTTAACTCAGAAGGCCGGGTGCAACAAAGTGCCCTTTTTCATAAGGTCACCCGCAAAAAAGTGCCCTTTTCTCATAAAACGTCATGCCCCTAAAGGGTCCTGGAAAAAACACTAATATGATACATCATTTGGAAAATAACGCATCTCTTCGCTTTATCATACGTGTATATTATCTGATAATGTCGCTGTCGTGTTGCAATACCACAGCATTACCGAACAACAGGCTAGCTTGCAGCGCGATTTTTCTAAAATGTTGACCATGGTTTGACAATGTTAAGCCTCGTATCGCTTTCAGTTTCTTGCGATGTCACTTCGCATTGTTTTGAGTCACTCTATAGACGTGATAGCAAAAATATAAAAGGCAATTAATTAGCATCTGGATTCGGTACACTATGGTTTATTGGAATTTGGAAGGTCCCATAGTTTATTCAAAGAAATGTGTGACAGATCGGGCACCAACATTATTGTGAATACAGGGGGCCTATTTGAGAATTATTCGGTCGTAAGTAGCCCTTTCATGGCCCTCTCTTGAACTTCGCGCTTCTGAATAACTCAGTAACTGGGGATCTGCCAGTAGTTCTTGAAAGGAGACCTGTGTTCTAAAATCTAACTTCCTAAGGCAGTATTAAATTATTATAATATTGATTCTTTTTGTGTGTATGTGACTGTTAATAACTTATTTTCTGAGTGTAAATCCCCTCTTAAAATCTATTGTTTTATTTTGTGTGATTATATTACTGGAGATGCTGAACATGAACTACACTGTTCAATGTGAAAATTTGTTTGATATTCATATTGTTAATATTATAGAGTAATAGACTGTCTTGCAATTTTGATGCATGTATTTCATTACTTTAGTTAAATTTTTATCTATCTAATAATCTTGTTATTTTACTTTGAAGTTAAACACTTTCTGCTATAAATTGAAAGTTTAATAAAAACTGTCTTGTTATAACCATTGTAGTTCTTGATTGACAAGATATTTCTTCTGTAAGTAAAACATTAGTCTTGTATTACCTTGCAAGTTTCTGTACAGTCTTTGAAATTCAATTTGGAAATGTATGCAGTTACTTCTTGTCTTTGTAGTTGCAAGGATTAATATTCATTGGTGAAATAATTGACAAATAACTGCCTCTGCTCACAGGCACCCATTATGCCCCCCCCCCTGTAGACCCCAATACTACCCAGGTACCACCATCAACCCAAAATATACAACACTAGCACAAATTTTATACATATCACACCAAATAAAATTACATCTCATACTATACCACATGTTGTGTAATATATTTTGTTGAAAACAATTTTATTTGGTGTGATATGCATAAAATATGTGCTAGTGTTGTATATTTTGGGTTGGTGGTGGTACCTGGGTAGTATTGGGGTCTACAGGGAGGGGGGGTAACATGAAGGGTGCCTGTGCCTCTGCTAACACTCATTGTCAAATAATTCTTTGCCAGTGCCTCAATGTGGCCCTAAGTTCACAAAGAAAAGCAAATTATCTTTGTTTCATTGTGATGAAATTCAGAGACTGTAAAAGTTTACCCTTCTTGTTCACCATTATTTACTCAATTTCTGCTCTCCATCACTCATAATCTCTCACCCTTGAATTATTGTATGTTTCTTAATTGGATATTTGTCAAAAAAATGATAAAAAGATAATTATAAAAATGTTTTACATGACAGGACAGGAAATAAGGGTGGGTGGAGTTTGGCAGAATGTTTGCTAAAATATTAGTATTTTAGGGCTTAGAGTTTTAGTATTGTTGGTAGTAAGTAGCGTAGTTTATTAAATGGTTAAAAAAGAAGTTGTAAATTACCAGTATGTGATTGACTACTAGCCTAGCCTGTAACAATCTTAATTGAAAAAGTTCCTTAAAATAACTATCAAACTTCATTTATTGGTCATAGTTGGTGATACTCTTACTAAAAATTATGAAAAAAGACAATACCCCAGTATATCTTATAAAATCAGACCTGAAAATTGTACCTTTTTAAAATTTTCACTTTTCCTAAACCTTGCATTGCCCCTGGCTTAGAATGAGTGTTACTGGATTTGTTGCATTTTGTTTTGATCTTTGTGAAGGCTTTCTTGATTCTTGGTGTGTGAGTATTTGGTTGCATAATGTCCAGAGCTTAGGCATGAGCGGCGCCTTAAAAGTTCGAGAAATTTAACCAAAAGATGCTTTTTACGAGAAGTATTGAATGCCTCTAATAATCCCTAAAAATATTTTCCTTTGTGGCTTTTTGTTGTCTCTGGATATACAGCAGGGCCACCCTGTACAGAGTTCTCCTCTTAGTTTCTAATGTTGATGTTATATTGCAGTGAAGCTTCATTGTATGATATACAATGTATTAACACAAAACATTTATTGGAAAGGAATCATGAAGCTTGTTGCCGTGTTCACTTTGGGATCAGTTTCAGTCTCATGATCAATACAGCCATTTTTGTTTTGAATGAAGACTCCTTAATCGTAATCAGTTCTCAAGAAGATGTTTAGGTTTTCTGTAGATGATTATAAGGATAATAGCCCCTCATCCAAGCTTTAGTGATGGATGGGGGGCATTATTAGAATAAAGCCGGAGGCTGAGCATGTATATAATAGCATGTTATCCGAACTCTTGACTCAACATAACGCTCTTTAAAAAAACGAAAAATTCCGGTACGTCCCGGATAACTGGCTGTTAACCACAACCATTCAGCAAACAATCATACTTTAAAAAACAAAGTTTTGTTGCTGGAAAAAACAAATAAAGGGAAGGGTATCATAAAAACCAAATTTCTTGTAAGTATAAAACACAGACAAAATCTGAGGGTGGGTATATACATGCTCAGCCTCCGGCTTTATTCTAATAATGCCCCCCATCCATCACTAAAGCTTGGACGAGGGGCTATTATTTATCATAAAGCCTACGGGCTTTACATGTATATAATAGCATCTTTAAAGAAAGCAACAAAACACGAAAAAACCATGAAAGAGCTTTTATTCAAAGAGATAAAGCTCTATAACCCACAATATAATCAAAGATAATAATATCCAAGTTAATAAACCCAAGAATGATAATATAAATGTATGAAACTTCACACTTATATAACGTCACATATGATGAATAAACAAAACTCATATTGAAACACTGACAAGCTTAACACTCATCTCAAAGTTTATTTGTGAAACACAGCATCCGTGAAGTTACCATTGTCTGTAACAACTGATCTATAATAGAACTTATAAAAGTTCTTATCTGATGTCCAATTGACTGTTTTCAAAATGTTATTAAGAGAACATCCACTGTTGAACGCTGTAATAACAGCAGCAGATCTATAGCTGTGAGATTTAAACACAGATATGTCTATACCGGATAGATCCAAAACCGCCTTTAGCCATCTAGCAACAGTACTTGTTGACACATTATTAAATGTCACATACGAAATAATCACTTGCCTAGATTTTCTTAAACTCTTGGTAGATTCAATGTAAAACAATAAAGTATGCATAGGGCATAACTGTTCCTCGGGATAATGTTCTAATTTTAATACAAAAGAATTGGCACGTCCAACACGGTAAGTTTTTAAAACATTATGAAAATAAAAAGACACGTTATTGTCACAGATCGTCATATTATCCAAATGAAGTGAAACCAGAGTCTGAGCTCTCGGAGCTGCAGCCAAGGCTATAAGGGCTATAGTCTTAAAAGTCAACAACTTTAAACTCAATGACCTCAAAGGATATAAAGTCTTCAAGTAAGACAGCACAACCGAAACATCCCAAGTAAAGGTATATCTAGGTTTAGGAGGATCTTTAATAAAAACCCCTTTCATAAATCTAGAAATAATGGGACAAGAACTACACCAATTATTACACTGATGCAACAAAGGTAAAGTTTGTAGTAACATTGACTTATGAGTATTTAAAACGGAATATGACTTCTTGTTCAAACGAAGAAAATCCAGATATTTCACTACTGTAAACTCAGAGGTATAAATGGGATTGGAACTCCTCTGTAAACACCAAAGAAACCATGATCTCCATGCCAATCCATACTGTTTCCTAGTTCCTCTGCTCCATGACGACAATACAACGTCGATGCTTGATCTATCAAGTCCCTGTTCTTGCAGGCCCATCCTGATACAACTGCAGCGCACATCTGAATCTTCTGTAGAGGATGTCTTTCCTCGCTGTGTGCCAGAGTTAACAGATTTTTGTGTCTTGGTAATCTGACAGGAAAAGAAGCAAGGTTAGCTAACACCAAAGGAAACCAAGATTGTGACTTCCAATATGGAAAAACTAAAATAACTTTTTCCACTTCATCACCTAATATTTTATTAACTACTTTCCCAACAAGATTGAATGGTGGAAATATGTAAGGAATCAATCCTTGCCATGATAAAGTAAAGGCATCAATATGAAATGCACCTGGCTCTGGAAACCATGACACAAATTTCTCCAATTGGTTATTTAACCGAGAGGCGAACATATCAATATTAGGGACAAAGAAATGTTTGCACAACCTATCAAAAATAACCCTTTTTAGCATCCATTCAGTGGAATCAGAAAAGTTACGTGAACTAAAATCTGCCTCAATATTGTCAACTCCCCGTAAATATGCAGCAGAAACATAAATGTTATGGTTTAAGCACCATTGCCAAATATCATAAGCGAGCCTGTCCATTTTAACAGAATTCATGCCGCCCATATTATTAATGTATGATACAGCAGAAACATTATCGGATTGAACCAATACATGAACATCATGCAAATCATTATAAAAGGATTGCAAACTATAAAAGACAGCAAGCAATTCTAAATAATTTATATGAAAGATGGACTCAGTCTTACTCCATCGCCCATTTGCATGCTTTTGAGAATGTACTTCAAAACCTCCCCAACCTTGCAAAGAGGAATCAGTTCTACATGTGAACGATATCTTAAATGGTCTTATTCTTTTCCCATTTTTCTTGCTAACATTATCAATCCACCAAGATAATTCGTGTTTACTGAATGTAGACAGTACCACTTCATTATCAAAATCATAAGTTTCACCAAGCCCTTTTATCTTATCCCGTTCCATACCTCTATAATGAAGGGGTGCTTCTAGCACCGCATAAAAGGCATTAATAATCATTCCAATAAAAGATGCCAATTCTCGTACCAAAACAACATGTTTAACTGCTAATTTTTTAGCTAACAAAACAATTTTTTGTATCTTTTCTTCTGATAAGAAAACTTTAAATTCCACCGAATCTAGTATAAAACCAAAATATAATATTCTTTGAGTTGGTACAAAAATAGACTTCTTTTTATTAACAACAAAACCCAAAGATTCTAGAACTGTACAAAGTGTGTTCGTATTGTCAGCACACAAATCAAAACATCTGTTCATATTAAGAGAATCATCAATGTAATAACTACATCTAATACCCTGTTGTCTAAACCATGCATATACAGGTTTCAAGATTTTTGTAAACACCCTAGGGGCTGAACTTAAACCAAAAGCCAGACAAACAAAGGCATAAAGCTTTCCATCCCACAGAAATTTAACATATTTCTGATAATTGCTATGTAAAGGTACTGAAAAGTATGCATCTTGTAAATCTATCGATGTGAAAAAATCTGACTCTTGAACAAGATCTAACACGATCTTGAAATGTTCTTGTTTGAAATGTTCGTACTGAACAAATTGGTTCAAATATTTTAAATTTATGATAGGTCTGAATTTCCCATTAGGCTTTGGCACCACAAAAATATTGGAAATAAACTCATCTTCCTCATGGATAGATTCCACAATAGCACCTTTATCTAAAAGGATTTGAATTTCATTTTTAACAATACTCTTTTCACAGTCATTAAAACTTATCTGACTTGGTATAGAATTTTGATATGGACTAGTTTCAAACTCAATTCTATATCCCTGTATAGTATCTAGAATCCATGGGTCATTTGTAAATGTTTCCCAAATATTTACACAATCTTTTAGCTTACCTACTTTTGTTAAAACATCTATTCGTTTGGGGCACTCACAGTGGCCGTCTTGGTTCCTCGTCCCCTTTTACTGTAACCTCCTCTAGGACGATTGTTCTGGTAAGTATTAGTCTGGTAGTTGCTATACGAACCCTGACTCTGATAAGGCTGATATCTGCCTTGACCATGGCCCCTTCTAGAGAAGGGTCTATTGAAACCTCGGCCTCTAAAAGATCTAAACTCGGTCTTATCTTTACCGAGATTGACACCCATGTCACAAGTTTTAATTTCTTTTGAAATGTCATTCCCAAATAATTTGGTTGTTACAGGTGTTGTGTAGTTACACAAATTACGGTATTTTTTCCTTAAATTTGGTCTGATAAGATACCTCCTTCTCAGTGACAAATTAAATTGCACTTGGCCCAACATAGTTATAGCCTCACTAAATAAGTTCTTGGCTTCGGGCTTTGAAGACAGATTCGATTTTAACAAATCGACCAGTTTTATAAGGGGAACCATCCCACTGGCAACTAAGTTTTGTATGTCTACTAGATATTTGTCTTGACCTCTAGCTTTTTTGTCTAATATCTTATAAATTTCATGGTTAATTGTAGGGGGTATAAGCATGTCGCAATTCTCTGGGATTTTATGCTTTGTGACAAAACCATCAGTGTCACATTGTGACGTGCATGCTGTATTGATTAAGGATGCCAAAGAAGAGGCAATAGCTTTATCCTTTTCTAATGCTTTTAGTTTGGGCATAGCCCATTCTTCATCAGAAGTTTCAACTTCGGGGTCAGTGCCAAACATGGCCTCTATCAGGTCATTATTAAAGTCCTGAGACTGATGAAGGGCACCCTCAGGAGCAGTTTCGTACTCTCCTTCTGAGGAGACATTGTCAACTTCAACCCTTAAATTGGGCAGTTGGCTATCCTTAAGGAGGCCCAACTTCCTCTTTAAATTCAATAAATCTGAATTAGACAGATGATCAACAAAATCTTTTGTTGGTGGCCTATTCTTCGACTTGGAAGTGGAAGGCTTAGGGGAAGAAACCCCAGAACATGTGGTCTTATTAGACTTTTTAACTTTATTTTTGCCACTTTTAGGGCATTTGCCTTTGTTCTTAGGCTTTTTAGTGTTGTCAATGGTGACATTAGCACCAACAGAAGGGACTTGAAGTTGAGGACGATTTTCCTCATCGGAAAAACCCGAAAAAGAGGCCTGGTCGTCGTCCTCAAAAATACTAAGGACATCCTCCTCTTCCATTATCAAAAGAAACCCGTAACACGAGATATATTATATACTCGTAACACGAGAAGAAACCCGTAACACGGGATATTTTGTCAGCTCGTAACACGAGACTAAAAGTTCACAAAATTTTCGTAACACGAGGCGATGAAAAAACTTCGAAAAAACAAGTTTTCCGAAATAACAAAGGGGCAACGCCGTAACACGGCAATAAAATATAAACAAGTGAACTATAACAGACCGTAACACGGTAAAACAAACCAAATAACTCGAAAAACGACGAAACAATTTGTTACAAAGAAATATCTTACGTCTATTTACGTCAAGCGCTTGAATAACTATGATTGTTTGCTGAATGGTTGTGGTTAACAGCCAGTTATCCGGGACGTACCGGAATTTTTCGTTTTTTTAAAGAGCGTTATGTTGAGTCAAGAGTTCGGATAACATGCTATTATATACATGTAAAGCCCGTAGGCTTTATGATAAATAATGTATTTGAAAATGACTTTACAAATACTTTAAAAAAAAGTAGCCAAATCAGAATTGAGCCTGATTCTGAAAACTGATTTTTTGTGAATATAGGACCCGAGTTTGTTGTTTTAATTGTTTTCTATTTTCTGTTGAATCAACTATTACTAGTTCCAATCATATAATTTGTTTCATTTAATTGAACTTTTCCCTAGCTACAGGGTTTTCACTTGTCTCTTGAAACTGCATTATGACAAAAGTGCCTATTTTGACTCTTGAATTTGACAAAAGTGCCTATTTTGACTCTTGGATTTGACAAAAGTGCCTATTTTGACTCTTGAATTTGACAAAAGTGCCTATTTTGACTCTTGAATTTGACAAAAGTGCCTATTTTGACTCTTGAATTTGACAAAAGTGCCTATTTTGACTCTTGAATTTGACAAAAGTGCCCATTTTGACTCTTGAAAATTTAAGATGACGAGTAAAATTTACTAAACTTATAATATAAATTTTCTTGCAATATTTTGATGACTCTGAGTCTTGAAAATTCTTTGTCAGTAGTCATTTTGACTGTTCACTTTTGGAGCCTAGTGAAAGCCCTGTATTTATGGACATTCATTGATTTAAGGACAGAACTATTTCATTGCTGGCTGAATTTAAAGTTACAACTACTAGCTTTGCTTTTTGTAACCCTTACATGTAGATTTTTTAAAAATACATGTATTTAGTTTTACAAGTACACTGTATATAAAATTATATTTATTCTAAAAAGAGAAAATAACGCCGTATTATAACAAAAATATAAAAGTATAGCAACAGAGACTACATAACCCTATAAATGCATAATTACATTATCGTAATTTCTTAAATTTTAATATGTTTATTCATGATTTTGACACCAGTACATTGGGCGAAATGTATGATTATTTTCAAAATATTAATTTTATTAGAGTTTTATTATATTTTTGTTTGATTAATTCTAATGATTTTTATTGTTTGGCTACACACTTCGAAGTGTCTAACATGAAAATATACTACAAAGAAAATTTGACAGAATTATTCTTTCTGGTTGTGTTAACATCTGGAGTATAAGTGGACAGGTCTTTATGTTCCTAAAACTGCTGACATAAGGACACTGTCATAATGTACAAGTATGTCTTCAAGACACTGTCATAATGTACAAGTATGTCTTCAATTTTAGGTAACGTTGTAAGAGGTTAGGTGACTCTTGATGAACACAGAAGATTCTGACGGGGAAACACCCAGTGAGACAACACGCCTCATGTCGGGCGATTCAGGTTTTACTGTAAGAATTATCTTCATTCATAGTTTATATCACATTCACTTGGGACTGGAGTATTAGTTGAACAATGGCCCATTGGATAGTACTATGGTCTATCAATCAGAATTTTCCTGATTCAACTCACGGCACTGGAAACTTCAGAAACTCCGGTCAACTAGAGATGAACAGGTTAGAAACCAAGAAATAGTCTCTTGCCACCAGGCATGTTCAAGGACCAAGGAGTCTCTTCGGAAAGAACTAGGGCAAACAGCCCAGAGAATTCCTCACACCAACTTAATTTCTATTTCTACCCTCAATACTGGAGGTCATTGATGAGGGATTCAAACCAATCCTAGCCTAGCAATGAATTATTAAAGCTGTAACTGTTCACATATATTCACTTTATGAAAAACTATTTTATTCCAGGTCGAGACTCGGCCAATAAATCGGCATGGTAACGATGACACATTACGTGATGGAACGTTACGCGAAGTACCACAGCAACGGGAGAGACAACAACAACGTAGCGAGTCGGAGACAGGAGAGGAGGAGGAAGAAACGTTACAATACGGAGCTAAACATGTGATCATGTTGTTTGTACCGGTCACTCTATGTATGGCGGTCGTAGTCGCAACCATCAGTTCTATATCATTCTATACACTGAAAGATGGAGCATATCTGTGAGTATATAACATAAACGTCAGTGTTTTATTTTGGTGCGAGTCTTGAGTCCCTCACTTTAATTTTGGAAATACATTATTTCTGCATCGTGAGTCTAATTGATTTTTAAAGTTAAGTGGGAAAGGTTTAATTTCGTTGAGAAAAATTTCAAAACCAAATGAAGCCCTGGGCCCGTATTCATAAAACTCCTAAGGGGAAAATAGTCCTTAGGTTGATATTTATCTTAGGTTTTATAGGAATTCCCTTAGTTGTATATGATTTCACCTTAGATATATGAAACATCATGGCCTTAGATATATGAAACATCATGGAGAAGGTTTCATATATCTAATGTGAAATCATATAAAACTAAGGGAATTCCTATAAAACCTTAGGTAAAATATCAACCTAAGGAATATTTGCATTCTTCACTTTGAAAAGTGGTCAAATAGATGGTCTCCAAGTAAAAATAGCACTGTATGTTTATATTACAGCATCTACACACCATTCCATGATGAGGACAAACCAGAGACAGAAACCGGAACCAAAGTCTGGCAATCACTGGCTAATGCTTTCATATTGTTTATATTACAGCATCTATACACCATTCCATGATGAGGACAAACCAGAGACAGAAACCGGAACCAAAGTCTGGCAATCACTGGCTAATGCTTTCATATTGTTTATATTACAGCATCTATACACCATTCCATGATGAGGACAAACCAGAGACTGAAACAGGAACTAAAGTCTGGCAATCACTGGCTAATGCTTTCATATTGTTTATATTACAGCATCTATACACCATTCCATGATGAGGACAAACCAGAGACAGAAACGGGAACTAAAGTCTGGCAATCACTGGCTAATGCTTTCATATTGTTTATATTACAGCATCTATACACCATTCCATGATGAGGACAAACCAGAGACTGAAACAGGAACCAAAGTCTGGCAATCACTGGCTAATGCTTTCATATTGTTTATATTACAGCATCTATACACCATTCCATGATGAGGACAAACCAGAGACTGAAACAGGAACTAAAGTCTGGCAATCACTGGCTAATGCTTTCATATTGTTTATATTACAGCATCTATACACCATTCCATGATGAGGACAAACCAGAGACTGAAACAGGAACCAAAGTCTGGCAATCACTGGCTAATGCTTTCATATTGTTTATATTACAGCATCTATACACCATTCCATGATGAGGACAAACCAGAGACAGAAACGGGAACTAAAGTCTGGCAATCACTGGCTAATGCTTTCATATTGTTTATATTACAGCATCTATACACCATTCCATGATGAGGACAAACCAGAGACTGAAACAGGAACCAAAGTCTGGCAATCACTGGCTAATGCTTTCATATTGTTTATATTACAGCATCTATACACCATTCCATGATGAGGACAAACCAGAGACTGAAACAGGAACCAAAGTCTGGCAATCACTGGCTAATGCTTTCATATTACTCGGAGTTGTTATCGTGATGACCATTATATTACTGGTGCTGTATAAATACAGTTGTTATAAGGTAATGTATAGTCATTTTAACCTAATCTTCAACTTTATATAGCCATTAACTGGTATTAACATATATTAGCTGATGTAACATTTGCTGAGGCTCAAGGCCTACAAACTCTGTCAATGGAAAAGCATGCTCACCCATTTAGGGTGGTTTGTTACCTTATATACTCCAGAATTTCACATGTTACAGCCCACAGAGTTTCCTATGTGCATATAAGACAACTAGCTGCAAGCATGTGAACCAATTGAACCGTAATTGTCACACTGATATCTTCTTTTATTTATAACCCTGATTGTATGTTTTCATTAGCGGGGAGTATCACAAAAATTGAGATGTAATACAAACACAAATCTAAAGGATCGATATTGCATGATACGCTTGTCAAGATTGATATATTCAACACAAGAACATAATTATATTCCTACATCAAGATCGGGACCAAATTTATAGACATAACTATATCATTTAAGTGTCCTGTTGGTTATAAAATATGTGTATCTTCCAAATCAACTATTGTAACCGATATCATTGTCATTATGATCAACAGTTCCTTATTTAGTGTTTTACCCATTTCTGATGATACATGGCTGGTTAATCATAAATGCATGTTGTTTTTCAACTATTTATAATTTATAATAAACGTTACCCCTTGTACAGTTTCATGTGATACATGGCTGGTTAATGCATGTTGTTTTTCAACTATTCATAATACATGTTAAACCTTGTACTGTTGTATACTTTCAGGTGATACATGGCTGGTTAATTGTATCATCATTATTACTCCTATTCTTGTTTGCTTATTTATATCTCTGGTAAGTATGTGACCTTGTTTCTTATAAAGTTATATTTGTAATCTATAGCACAATATATTGTAATAAAGTTAAAAACATAACTGCTTCGATAGCATAACTGCCTTAAATGAAAATAAAAGCCATGAAGGTAATGTTACAAAGTGAAAAAAATCACTTTCCCAGGTATGCCTGTATGTGTCTATTAAATTGGTATGTTTACCTTTATGATTAATATCCATAAAAAATGTTTTAAAATTATACAATTGGTGGCCAGTTAGTTCTGAAATTCAGAAAGCTAGCCACGGCTCAAGTTATAAAACTTCCTGAACTCGTTTATATCAATTGACAACCTGTAATAGATCGAAGTATAAAAATAAAGTAAATGTTCTCATGTATTGTTTTACAGGGCAATCCTGCAAGCATACAATGTACCCATGGATTATATAAGTGTAGCGTTACTTATGTGGAACTTTGGTGTATTAGGGATGATGTGTATACATTGGAAGGGGCCATTACTCTTACAGCAGGGATATCTTATCACAATATGTGCCCTCATGTCTCTTGTATTTATCAAGTATCTCCCAGACTGGACATTGTGGGTCGTACTTGGTGTAATGGTCGTGTGGGGTAAGTTCTCTCACTTTCATCCTCGTTTCTGTATCTCATGACTTCATTTAGCTCTGGTACTTATTTCCGAAAGAAACTCGAGTTGAAATCTCAAATTGAGACTTTGCTCTAATCATAGTCTGAATTTGAGATGTATACAAAATTCCAACTCTTGAAATTTTACTTTAATAAAGAATAACATTTCTGTTCCATGATGCTAGTTTTGAGTCTAGCCCCGCATGGACATTAACATAAAGACATGACAATATTTAAGATGTGATTTTGCTCAGATTGCGATGCTTTGGGAGATCGGGGCCAGTTGGTAGAATGGTGACTACCTGTACTACATTTTAATGTTCTGTCTGTCTCCCAAAACAAAAAACTATTTTATATGCTTAATTTTATTAGCTAATGATCATTGTAGTAAACAATCAACTTCAGTAACAGGCCATACTTGATGCAATGGCTGCACTAAACAGCAATCAGTCTTTGTTCCAGTAAGAATATGCATTTTGGATCTATAGAACCTAAACTTTTTGATTTTTATTGATTTCAAAAAAGTTTTGTCCTAAACCATATAACAACTGTATGTTATGTTACAAAATGTTATATGTGTATATCTGTATGTTATGTTACAAAATGTTATATGTGTATATCTGTATGTTATGTTACAAAATGTTATATGTGTATAACTGTATGTTATGTTACAAAATGTTATATGTGTATATCTGTATGTTATGTTACAAAATGTTATATGTGTATATCTCAGATTTGGTGGCTGTACTTTGTCCTAAAGGACCACTGAGAATGTTAGTAGAGACAGCACAGGAACGCAGGGAACCAATCTTTCCAGCTCTCATATACTCATGTAAGTCTTGTTTATCCTGGACCCGACTCTCATATACTCATGTAAGTCTTGTTTATCCTGGACCCGGCTCTCATATACTCATGTAAGTCTTGTTTATCCTGGACCCGGCTCTCATATACTCATGTAAGTCTTGTTTATCCTGGACTTGGCTCTCATATACTCATGTAAGTCTTGTTTATCCTGGACCCGGCTCTCATATACTCATGTAAGTCTTGTTTATCCTGGACCCGGCTTTCATATACTCATGTAAGTCTTGTTTATCCTGGACCCGGCTCTCATATACTCATGTAAGTCTTGTTTATCCTGGACCCGGCTCTCATATACTCATGTAAGTCTTGTTTATCCTGGACCTGGCTCTCATATACTCATGTGTAAGTAATGATCATCTTGAACCCAGCTGATAAACCCTTTTCTCCTTGATCACATGTACCGTCATACTGTATAACTTGAGATTGTGTACACAATATAACTATATTAATATCAGAATACTAGTTGTTCGAATTGCCTGAATTGTTGAATTACTATTGCATTCAGAATGACTAGATTATTTACTTGTTTTGCTTAGAATTTGTATACAAGGAAGCTAGCCAGCTAGTTTGATAGTTTATATTTCTACCCATATAGCTGATACCATTCGGGGCAGACTATGCCATTAACTGACTTTCTTCTAGTTTTGCTTGTTTGAAATAACCATGTTTAAATAATATATGTATGATTACAGCAACTATAATGTGGCAGTTTTTGTATGATTACAGCAACTATAATGTGACAGTTTATGTATGATTACAGCAACTATAATGTGGCAGTTTATGTATGATTACAGCAACTATAATGTGGCAGTTTATGTATGATTACAGCAACTATAATGTGGCAGTTTATGTATGATTACAGCAACTATAATGTGACAGTATATGTATGATTACAGCAACTATAATGTGGCAGTTTATGTATGATTACAGCAACTATAATGTGGCAGTTTATGTATGATTACAGCAACTATAATGTGGCAGTTTATGTATGATTACAGCAACTATAATGTGGCAGTTTATGTATGATTACAGCAACTATAATGTGGCAGTTTATGTATGATTACAGCAACTATAATGTGGCAGTTTATGTATGATTACAGCAACTATAATGTGGCAGTTTATGTATGATTACAGCAACTATAATGTGGCAGTTTATGTATGATTACAGCAACTATAATGTGGCAGTTTATGTATGATTACAGCAACTATAATGTGGCAGTTTATGTATGATTACAGCAACTATAATGTGGCAGTTTATGTATGATTACAGCAACTTTAATGTGGCAGTTTATGTATGATTACAGCAACTATAATGTGGCAGTTTATGTATGATTACAGCAACTATAATGTGGCAGTTTATGTATGATTACAGCAACTATAATGTGGCAGTTTATGTATGATTACAGCAACTATAATGTGGCAGTTTATGTATGATTACAGCAACTATAATGTGGCAGTTTATGTATGATTACAGCAACTATAATGTGGCAGTTTATGTATGATTACAGCAACTATAATGTGGCAGTTTATATATGATTACAGCAACTATAATGTGGCAGTTTATATATGATTACAGCAACTATAATGTGGCAGTTTATGTATGATTACAGCAACTATAATGTGGCAGTTTATGTATGATTACAGCAACTATAATGTGGCAGTTTATATTTGATTACAGCAACTATAATGTGGCAGTTTATGTATGATTACAGCAACTATAATGTGGCAGTTTATATATGATTACAGCAACTATAATGTGACAGTTTATATATGATTACAGCAACTATAATGTGGCAGTTTATGTATGATTACAGCAACTATAATGTGGCAGTTTATGTATGATTACAGCAACTATAATGTGACAGTTTATATATGATTACAGCAACTATAATGTGGCAGTTTATGTATGATTACAGCAACTATAATGTGGCAGTTTATGTATGATTACAGCAACTATAATGTGACAGTTTATATATGATTACAGCAACTATAATGTGGCAGTTTATGTATGATTACAGCAACTTTAATGTGACAGTTTATATATGATTACAGCAACTATAATGTGGCAGTTTATGTATGATTACAGCAACTATAATGTGACAGTTTATATATGATTACAGCAACTATAATGTGGCAGTTTATGTATGATTACAGCAACTATAATGTGGCAGTTTATATATGATTACAGCAACTATAATGTGGCAGTTTATGTATGATTACAGCAACTATAATGTGGCAGTTTATATATGATTACAGCAACTTTAATGTGACAGTTTATATATGATTACAGCAACTATAATGTGGCAGTTTATGTATGATTACAGCAACTATAATGTGACAGTTTATATATGATTACAGCAACTATAATGTGGCAGTTTATATATGATTACAGCAACTATAATGTGACAGTTTATGTATGATTACAGCAACTATAATGTGACAGTTTATATATGATTACAGCAACTATAATGTGGCAGTTTATGTATGATTACAGCAACTATAATGTGGCAGACAGTACTAGGAGCTGATGGTGACCATCCTGATGGAGAGAAGAAGAAGAAGAAGAAATCAACAAGAATGTCAGAGGACAGTGATGGTGAGCCTAGCAAATATCATAGCATTAATAGAACCAGTGGGAAAAATTGATGGCTTAGTATTAGAAGGTCGTAACTACCAAAGCGATATTTTGAGAAAACACGGAAAAACTGTCTGACATTTACTCTTTACTTATGGTAAAACAAACTTTTACAACTTCATTTTGGTCAACATGACAATTTCAGATTTTCATGAAAATGGGCTCATAAGAAGCGCCTTGTGAAGCAGATTTCAAATATGTTTGAGCCTTATAAGGTCGTAACTACTACTTACGACCTTCTCATTCTAAGCCATCGAATTATAGATCCTCTTAAGTTGGCTCAAATTGGTTATCCTGGTGGCGAGGGTAAATAAATCCAACTTTCACTGTAAGTTGGCTAAAACCTTTGTGCCTGTGCGCTCACTTAAAACCTTATCACTTTCCACGCTCTGCCTGTGCACTCACTTAAAACCTTATCACTTTCCACGCTCTGCCTGTGCACTCACTTAAAACCTTATCACTTTCCACGCTCTGCCCGTGCACTCACTTAAAACCTTATCACTTTCCACGCTCTGCCTGTGCACTCACTTAAAACCTTATCACTTTCCACGCTCTGCCTGTGCACACACTTAAAACCTTATCACTTTCCACGCTCTGCCTGTGCACTCACTTAAAACCTTATCACTTTCCACGCTCTGCCTGTGCACTCACTTAAAACCTTATCACTTTCCACGCTCTGCCTGTGCACACACTTAAAACCTTATCACTTTCCACGCTCTGCCTGTGCACTCACTTAAAACCTTATCACTTTCCACGCTCTGCCTGTGCACACACTTAAAACCTTATCACTTTCCACGCTCTGCCTGTGCACTCTCTTAAAACCTTATCACTTTCCACGCTCTGCCTGTGCACTCACTTAAAACCTTATCACTTTCCACGCTCTGCCTGTGCACACACTTAAAACCTTATCACTTTCCACGCTCTGCCTGTGCACACACTTAAAACCTTATCACTTTCCACGCTCTGCCTGTGCACTCACTTAAAACCTTATCACTTTCCACGCTCTGCCTGTGCACACACTTAAAACCTTATCACTTTCCACGCTCTGCCTGTGCACTCACTTAAAACCTTATCACTTTCCACGCTCTGCCTGTGCACTCACTTAAAACCTTATCACTTTCCACGCTCTGCCTGTGCACACACTTAAAACCTTATCACTTTCCACGCTCTGCCTGTGCACACACTTAAAACCTTATCACTTTCCACGCTCTGCCTGTGCACTCACTTAAAACCTTATCACTTTCCACGCTCTGCCTGTGCACACACTTAAAACCTTATCACTTTCCACGCTCTGCCTGTGCACTCACTTAAAACCTTATCACTTTCCACGCTCTGCCTGTGCACACACTTAAAACCTTATCACTTTCGACGCTCTGCCCGTGCACTCACTTAAAACCTTATCACTTTCGACGCTCTGCCCGTGCACTCACTTAAAACCTTATCACTTTCCACGCTCACACAGTAAGAGCTCATCATGGGACTGTGGTAGAGCATTAGGTTTCCTCTCAGTTAATGTGATTTAATCAATAGAAAAATTCGGGAAATATATTACTGCATCTGTTAAAGTCGCTGGATAGTTCAGTTGTGTGAACATTTGCCCGTATGGCAAAGGTCCTTAGATGGCACATTTTGTCTTACCCAGATACACAGGTAGTATGTGAGTATAATATTCCTTCACTTAAATCAGGAGTGTTTCAGAGAATTACTTAATGAAATAAACCAGATAAATTTCAGTAAAATATCTGTTCATTTCAACCAGGTGTATTTGAGAATTCTACAACAAATGCAAACAATACCGAGGGTGCCTCTGATGACGAGGCTGGATTTACTAACAGAACTCCACGAGTCAGGAACAGGAATGCTGAGTTCACTCCTAACTCTGCCTCGAATCAAGGCAGGGGTATGGTGAATGTTGTAGCTAACCAGGATGGGTCTGTGGAGAGACAGAGGAATGCTAACAACTCTAACTCTGCTAACACAACTCAGGCTGAAACAGATGAAGAACAGGAAGAACGTATGTATGATAGTCAGGGCTTTCATTTCACTCTTGAAACTGCATTTTGACTCTTGATTTTGACAAACATGTCTATTTTGACTCTTGAAAATTCAACCTCAAGAGTCAAATTTACTATACTTATAGTACAAATTTTCTTGCAAAATTTTGATGACTCTTGTTTATTTAGAGTCAGGAGTCATTTTGACTCTTCATTTTTGGAGCCTAGTGAAAGCCCTGATAGTCTAGATCATTACTTTTCATTATGACCATGATTTATTATACACAGGATGTATAAAGTAATTTGTTGAAACAATTGAAGTATCAAATAGGTTATGATCATTTAAAATCAGTTTTGTTAAATTTGGAACCATGTAGGAATTTGTGCTTAGTTCTGACGATGCATCTTATTTGACGTTTGGGCATTATGTTCATTGTGTCATACTTATGACAGAAGTTGACCTTATACTCATGTCTGTTTGTATTTCTTGTAGGTGGTATTAAACTAGGACTTGGAGATTTTATATTTTATGGTGTTCTGGTCGGTAAGGCGTCATCTTATGGTGATTGGAACACTACACTGGCGTGTTTTGTGGCTATACTCATTGTAAGTATTCAGTTATTCACCTGTACTTGCTTCATTTGAACTTTGTTTATTTGTTTATGTATGCATGTTTAATGAAGTTTCATAACAAGGTTTCAGTTATACAATATTATGGTAGATTCAACTAACCACTTCCATTGGACTCCATATTCAGTCCACTTACCACTGAATTATGACTGAGACTCTTTGATTTAAACTCTGGTAGATTTGGATTTGTATTTGAACATGCTGTTTACTACTAGGCATACAGTACACTTGTTCATCCATTCAGTAAATTGCGTGCGTTAGGCTGATTGAAATTTCAGATTGAAATAGAAATTGTCATACCAACAATCTCTCTATTTGTAAAGTATGTCTGCCATATTGCCATGTCGATAACTGATTGACATCCAGAAGCCCCTATCACATTGCAAATCTTAACAATATTAAAGAAAATATCCACAGTAACATTTCTTATTACAATGTTTTTCTTGCCTTTGGCGCAATATGTTTGTATCTCACTATAGTCTGTACAGAGAGATACAGCCTTGTTGCACTAATGTGATAAATTGGGTTACAGTAAAGCTTTGTTATTTCAAGCAAATTTCCAGGCGATTTTGCTAATGATATGATGTATACACCACTATGTCGAGCTCCCGGTTTATTTCAATCATTTGGCTTGTCCCGATTAGTCCTTGAGATAATGAGGTTTTCCTGTATTTTATTATATTTTGCTTCTGTATATTTTCAGGGTCTGTGTTTTACGTTACTGCTGTTAGCCATGTACAGGAAAGCTTTACCTGCACTTCCTATATCTATAACATTTGGACTGGTATTCAACTTTGCTACCAGTGAATTAGTACAACCTTTCATGGACAGTCTAGCTAGTGAACAAGTCTATATATAGAACAATGAAATCTAGTACAGTAGATGGGAGCTCACACCAACTTGACCAATGTTTTATAAGATTAGAAGAAATGGATTCCTAGGTCATAGTCACCTCAAACTGGAGCTCTTAAAATATTCAATTTTGTAAACTGTCTTGTTATCAAAGTATGCATTCATTGAAGCATGTTATAGAAGATGGTTGTTTACTAAAGGGCTTGATCATTCAGTATTTAACAATTGCAACCCAGACTACTTCAAAATGTTCAATGGTCATTTACTAATGTGTTGTTAAATCTTTTTGTATTGTATCTTTTATAATTATGATATAATACATAATGTAGTTGGTCAAAGTATTATGATTGACAAAATTACATAAGAAAATGTTGGTGCAATATAGGATACTCCATTCTGTATATTACAAAAATACTTGTCTTCACCCACTAATTAATATGCTGTATGATATTTTGATATATTGGTCCGTTGTACTTGTTTTGATGTTTTATTTTGGGTCCAAGATAAGCCTTTTCTTGTCAGCTATTTTATGTTTTTAGCTCACCTGTCACAAAGTGACAAGGTGAGCTTTTGTGATCGCTCTTCGTCCGTCGTCCGTCCGTTCACAATTGCTTGTGAACACACTAGAGGTCACAAATTTAGCCTGATCATTATGAAACTTGATCACAATGATCATCTCCATAAAATCTAGGTCAAGTTCGATATTGGGTCATCTGGGGTCAAAAACTAGGTCACTAGGTCAAATCAAACGAAAACCTTGTGAACACATTAGAGGTCACAATTTGAGCCTAATCTTTATGAAACTTGGTCACAATGATCATCTCTGTAAAATCTAGGTCAAGTTCGATATTGGGTCATCTGGGGTCAAAAACTAGGTCACTAGGCCAAATCATTGAAAAACCTTGTGAACACATTAGAGGTCACAATTTTGACTCTATCTTTATGAAACTTGGTCTCAATGTTTATCTCTATAAAATCTAGGTCAAGTTCGATATTGGGTCATCTGGGGTCAAAAACTAGGTCACTAGGCCAAACAGGTGAGCGACCCAGGGCCCTTTGGACCCTCTTGTTCTTTTTTGCAATCCAATTTTCAGACTAAAGAGAATAATTATGATTTAGAATATTGAGAGGAAACTTATACTAGACTTTGAAATAGTGTTTTTTTTTTAAAGTTTGAAGATGTCTTACCTTATTTGGTTATTTGTATGTACTAATTTTGAAAGTTACTATTTTCAATCTAGGCCATGTTTCTTTGTAACTAGTTCCAAATATGACAAAAACTACATTCTGTACAAGCATTACAACTTTATTTGTCATTATTTGATTGATTTTTAATTGTTTGTGCTACATGATTTTGTATGTAAGTGTTATTTTGTACCTGATCAGGTTTTGTTTATAAGTTAATCATAATTATGTATATAAATTCATGTCTTGCTGATGTCAGAAATAAATTAATGATCAGACAAAGAATATGTTTATCTTGTATTTATGGTGATGTGAGAATGGTTAGTTGCTAACCTTCTACGGGGATAAGTTGGTATTACTGTTGTCTATAGACACAAGTTACTGCAATCGTGGAAGTGGCAACACCGCTGGCTTTCAATAAGAAGGTCGTAACTACCAAAATCAGTATTTTGACAAAACATGAAAAACTGACAATCACTCTTTACTTATGGTATGACAAGCTTTTTCAACTTCAGTTTGGTCTACATAACGATATGTTCCGATATTCACGAAAATAGTCTCCTTATGATCTAAATTTCAAATATGCAAACAACCTTATCATTCTAAGTCAGCAATATATAAAATTTACTACAAATAGTTGTACAGTAATAATAACAATAATAATAACTTTATTTAACGAAGTTTATACACATTAAGTTAATACATTTCATGTATAAACTTGTTTACAACGTGGCCTTCTGATTTACATATATAAACACAAATCAGTACAAATAAAAGACACAAATACAAATCAATAAAAAAATTACATGTACACCCGACAAACTCTAAAAAAAACATACATACAACTAATAATATCTCTTTCAATTTGATAGGAACATATTGATCATTCTAAACATGCCTGGTTCCAAATTTGTGAATTGTGTGGTGAGTACTGGTCCTTCAAACAGACGATGTTTGATTGGTTCTTCTGCTAGTAGAATATCTGCCTATCATACAAGAGGCACCTGATTAAAATCGTACAGGGTCCTACAATTGCGGATTGACTACACCAGAAAGAATATATCTAATAGGATAAAAAAAACAAGTACTGACTGGGTATGGTCATTTGAAGTTTGGTAAACAAAATAACAATGTTAGAAATCGAGTTTTGGTGTTATTGGGATGTGTGACGGTCGGATTGTTGCTTACCATTATCATACCCCTCACAAAGGGAGGTTTTTTCGTAAATAATAGCAGAGAGAGAATAATTATATTCTTATATGTAATTAAAGGGAGATAATTTACAAAGTTAACAAGGGGAGATACATTCTATAAGAAGAGATAACTGTATCTTTGTTTCTTTCTGCTGTTTTTGTCGAACCCCTTGCGGGGACGTAGCCAATTTATATCGTGTAGTTCTATCCGTTTATAAGGTAAACAAGTGTACTAGCAAATGAAATAATGTCCAGATAAGAAGAAATGGCCTAGTTATTGAGTTGCTATGTTTTTATTCATAGTCACGTAGCGATGTTCCTTCTACAATCTCCTCATAATTACATTGGAGTAAATTCAAATGATAACGTTGTATACATGCATCCGTATTCTGCACTAGCCTAGTTATCTGGCAAGGTACCTGTATACGTGAACAACTCGGACGTACTGCATCGAGCTTACAAAATCAGGTAATAGTTGCAGCTTTTCTAAATAACTGAATGTAAGTTTAGTTTTTGTACAATGTACAATGTATAGCGATTTTAAAAAATAATTAGAAGATGCTAATCATGTGCTCAAGAAAATGGCAAACATGTTTATGTTACAGGCAGTAAGTATGATCAGGAATTATACATACTGTCAAGACAAAAATGTCGTTATAATCCGATGAAGGGATAATTCAAAATGTTGATATAAATTTATGATACCGTCCGTGATACATGCTCTTGTAAAATTGTTTCAATTTAATGCTTGAATCCCAGGAAAAAAAGGTATTAGGAAATCGGACAGGGAAGGCAGCACTGAACTCAACCAGCCGAGCACAGAAATCAGCATCAGAACAATACCGAGCAACGCCCAAGCTAAACATATGATTAAACGTCCAAGTCCCCGTCGCAAAAAGCAGGATGCCCCAATTTCACAAAAGAAAATACAATTTGATGTCATATTAGGCAGTGTAATGATGTATTGTTCAACTCCTATAGATGTTCAGTTATTTCATGAATAGAAATACGCGTAGGGTGTCTGATTAAATTGGGGATGGTATTTGATCCCTTATTTGTCGAGATTATTTTATTTGAATTTTCTCTGATAACACTTATTCTATGTTACCTGGGACTAGTATAGATACGCACAAGCCTGCTGTAACATGCGATACAACTTTACAAAACTGTTCCATTTTATGGTGAATACGTGACTAAATTAAATAATTATGATAGATACATGTCCCTGAAACCATACCTTATCATATTCTGTTATAGCCACAAACCTGTGTCCATATCTAGTACAATATACACGATACCAGAACCGTGTGTATAATTTTTGTGTGACAGGCTTTTTATCAATAAGCTGTTGACAGATACCAACATTTAAAACTACGAAATTCAGGTATTATAACGTTACACACTGTTCAAAAGAATTAAAGGAAGACCAGAACTTTTGGATATATATTTGCCAGGTATGAATAATTAGCGGCAAAATAAATATGAGTATGTGATTATTGTCTCACGAGCAAATATGAAAATGTTTCATCTAATGTATACGTATTGAAAAAGTAGCGAATATTTGTGCAAATAACACTACTTTTGGTTGTCGTTTTGTATTCCACAAACACTAAAACTTCACTTCACTAGTAATGCATATGCCTCTCTATCTTGTTGATGCAATGTCTTAACCAATTTGTACGTGCTTGAGCATACCATTGTGGTTTAGTGGAATTATTCTTTACTCCTACATGATTACACAGGTCCGTTCATCAAATGTAATCATAGGGGTTCTAGTGCGTGAGGTGCACATATAGAAAAAGTTCAAAACGTGTTTTATGGAATTTAGATCATGGCACAGTGAGGGTCAGTTTATACCGATGTTTTTCCCTAGGCCAAACAAACCGAATACCGCTCAAGAATTACATAACCCATTTCGATACCTTCCTCTTGAGCACCGGACAGAGTATACGTCACCAAAGAACATACTTTCCCAAAATACAATAAAAACAATTTCGAACCCGTACCATGCACCAATAATTAAGGCAAGATGACGTTCCTCGGGTGTCTCTAAATACGTACACGCATTTCACGTAAATAATAATGCAACTCATTTATATGGCGGAATGAAATGTTTTCGACTAACAGACATTTCCCAATTTGCATTGAAACGGATAATTTCAAGACGTGCTTTGTGTTGTCTTAATAAGTCGAGCAGCGACCATCCGATCAATATAGACCGTCTTTCTAAGGCTTTTCTCAAATTGAATTACCAGTAACAAACCCATTTGTCGCTCTTGTAATAATGTTTACAAAGGACTATTTTTATCGGTGATGTCTCCATGGTACGTGTGGGGCCTCAAACAACGCAACGGCATCGAATAGGAACAGAACAAACAGTTTATTAAGCATATGCAACCATTGCTATTAACACAATAACATTGATAAATACACGAAAAACAACATATATACGACTTCATTAATGATAATTAAACAATATTTGTAACGTTAGTGCGACAGTCTAAACCCAAGTTTGGTTAGTTATTATCCAAATAATAAGATTTATGAAACATTTGCTACCTTGATAGAGCTCCCTAATCAATATTCAAACAACCTTTCACAAAAATCATATGAACTATCAATATGCCGGGCGACGTTGTACTTTTCGAATGACAACAGAACAAACTACTCATAAAATATTACTTTGATCCATTTATACATTTTATAAGATGCCTACATTTCAGTTTATCTCAATTCTCAATCGTAGAAAGGTTATACTAATAATCTACACGTGTTCGTATCGTCCTGGAGTTAGAACGTATGTTTTCGTACGGATGGAAAGGCTGTTAGCCGCTACTTTGCTGTCAAGCTATTTTTAGCAACCACGTGCTTTGTAAAAACTGGATTTTCCCATTTGTATGCGCATGTGCAGTTGTTGGATGTAAACATCCGATTTGGTAAACAACAAGAAATTATCACACGAATATGGACGACGATAATCTAATCAGGTTGACAGTACATTCTTTCTACTGATTATCTCTAAAAGTTAAACTATGTTCTTTTCATGTTGTACATAGATTATACGTACAGTAGTGTATTCAGAAACGCATATACATCCAGCCCGTTTGCCCGACCTTTAGACTTGTATAATAATTGTTTAATTCTCTGTTAAGAAACCCCATACAGTAAAGTACATCCAGTCCGTTTGCCCGACCTTCTGACTTGTAGTTAGAAACTGTTATACATGCATTACGAACATTTGTTCTGACACAGGACTTTGTAATTACATAATTAAGTATGTAGATAATTTTGCCCACACTCACACAGAAGTAATTGTATGCTCAGGATTGCAGCGTATTTGTCAAAACGAAAGTAAACACAAACTTTCTTTCATACATATTTTCTCTATTCGAACATGACAACTAAACTCCATGGCCTGGACAGTTAATGGGTTGATAACAATACATAATACAGCCTAGTCTGATTCGATCCGTTGCCTATTATTGTCTAATTCCGGTTTAAATACGTTGCAATCCTGAGCATACATGTACTTCTGTGTGAGTGTGGACAAATTTATCTACATACTTAATTATGTAATTACAAAGTCCTGTGATTCAGATGACACCATGCTCACCTGGAAGTTAAACACCCTTATTATATAGGCATATTGTTCGTCTAAGCACGAGTAAATGTGTTTCTATTAAAACCATTAAGTGAAACATTATCTGACAGCTAAGAATCACTAGATTACATCTAGTTTGCCTCACGACTTAGCCAAATATTTGCTTAGCAGTGTAGAATAACGAGGTGCATGTAAACGTAAATACTTGTCAAGCAGTTTAGAATTAATCTACAGTACAGTTTGCTAATGCAAATGTGTGTATTTTGCAGTTTAGAGTTTAAACGTAAATGTTACTACGCCCATAGAAGTATCGAATTTCAATTACATGTAAATAATCTCCTAGCAGTATAAAAGCCCGACGTAAATGTAAATGTTTTCCTAGTAGTATCGAATTACGCCGTAAAATAAAATGTTAATGTTTGCCAAGCAGTATAAAATAACGACTGAAATGTTTACAAATGTTTTAAATGTTTCTAATGTATGCCTAGCAGTATAAAATTACGACGTAAATGTATGCCTATCAGTATAAAATCACGACGTAAATGTAAATGTTTGCCTAGCAGTATTAAATCACGACGTAAATGTAAATGTTTGCCTAGCAGTATAAAATTACGACGTAAATGTAAATGTTTGCCTAGCAGTATAAAATCACGACGTAAATGTAAATGTTTGCCTAGCAGTATTGAATCACGACGAAATGTTTGCCTAGCAGTATAAAATCACGACGTAAATGTAAATGTTTGCCTAGCAGTATCAAATCACGACGTAAATGTTTGCCTAGCAATATCAAATCACGACGTAAATGTGAATGTTTGCCAAGCAGTATAAAATCACGACGTAAATGTAAATGTTTGCCTAGCAGTATCAAATCACGACGTAAATGTGAATGTTTGCCAAGCAGTATAAAATCACGACGTAAATGTAAATGTTTGCCAAGCAGTATTAAATCACGACGTAAATGTAAATGTTTGCCTAGCAGTATCAAATCACGACGTAAATGTTTGCCTAGCAGTATAAAATCACGACGTAAATGTAAATGTTTGCCTAGCAGTATCAAATCACGACGTAAATGTTTGCCTAGCAGTATCAAATCACGACGTAAATGTGAATGTTTGCCAATCAGTATAAAATCACGACGTAAATGTAAATGTTTGCCAAGCAGTATAAAATCACGACGTAAATGTAAATGTTTGCCAAGCAGTATAAAATCACGACGTAAATGTAAAAGTTTGCCTAGCAGTGTAAAATTACGACGTAAATGTAAATGTTTGCCAAGCAGTATAAAATCACGACGTAAATGTAAAAGTTTGCCTAGCAGTGTAAAATTACGACGTAAATGTAAATGTTTGCCTAGCAGTATAAAATCACGACGTGAATGTAAATGTTTGCCTAGCAGTATAAAATCAGGACGTAAATGTAAATGTTTACCAAGCAGTATAAAATCACGACGTAAATGTAAAAGTTTGCCTAGCAGTGTAAAATTACGACGTAAATGTAAATGTTTGCCTAGCAGTATAAAATCACGACGTAAATGTAAATGTTTGCCTAGCAGTATAAAATCACGACGTAAATGTAAATGTTTGCCTAGCAGTATAGTTTAGAATAACATTCTTAACACACTGCACAAAGTGTGTCAGGCAGTTTGAAACCACTACGAATGCATATAGTTTAGCAGGAAATGAGATTTTACAGTTCACAAAAAAACAAGATCACTGGTGAATCACAATGACTGGATTCAGGATAGACATTGACTCCACCCACTCACACACATTTAAAGATCTTCTACGATGCACAAAATTATTGACCTGACAGTGTTATCAATCTGGGCCGGTATTTATAAAGCATCTTTAGTAAAAACTTAGAATTTTCTTCAAGTCTCAAATTTTACTTAGGTGTATCAGCTAAAAAGGAAAATTAATATTAACAATTATTTAAATTGTTTTGAAGCATTATGTAAAGAGCTACAGTAATCATATAGAAAACATTGGCTATTATTCGTTTCTTGGGAAATAGGGGCAAATCCATATTTTAACTTATCAAAATATTTAACTTTTCACTTAAGATGCTTTATAAATACAAGCCCTGGTCACTCTCAGTGGACCTTTTATCAAAGGACGACTGGATATTAACGTTTGTACACTTATGCGACTGAACAACTGGTAGACATATATTTATAATACATATGTTGATTATGTTATTCAGTATGCATTCAACTGACGATTTGCTCTACAAAAGAAAAACGACACGTTCAAGATGTGTTATGATAGGTGTTGGTATTGGTTGCCTAGCAACGCTTATCATAGGCATTCTGATTGGAAGATATGCGGCTTGTCCTGATAACAAACCACAGCCTCGGGATGGTCCGTACTTACCCGGTGTACCGAAGGATCTAGTAGAAGATGGTGACCCGGCCATTAGCAGTTTGTTAATCAATGCAGTTAGTAGCGAAAATATTAGGAACAATTTAAGGTAACAGAATAATTATGAACACATTTCCTACGTTTTCAGTTCATGCTTTCTAGTCATGCAACGACGCTTGTTGTTGATCTATACGTGTGATTTAATTTGTCTTTTGAAGTAATCGAATTTACTAAAACACCCTATCATAATGTGAAACTTTATCTATTTTCTTTATGATATTGGTTGAGACCCTAATGAACGATTCGAAAACCAAATATGTTGTGTCATAAAACTATTTACTGACTTTCTTACAATGCTTTAACAGATGGCTAACAGAGAAACCTCATTTAGCTGGAACAGATAACAACCATGAGTTGGCAAAACGAATCAAAGACGAGTGGACGAAATCAGGTCTGGATCACGTGACCATGACGCCATATACGGTGATGTTATCCTACCCTAACATGTCTGATCTGAACTATGTAGAGTTACTGAATGGAAGTTACACCACCATGTACAAGTCTAACCTCACAGAACCTGTATTAACACCAGATGAGAATAAAACAGGCGTCGTTCCACCATTCAACGCTTACTCTGCTCCTGGGGATGTTTATGTGAGACGTTTTACACACTAGTGTATTGCATATCTGTTTATATAACACTGGCATAGAAAGAGAAGGTCGTAACTAGTAATTACGACCTTATAAGACTGATACATATTTGAAAGCTACATCTTAAGGTGTTTCTTATCAGCCCCGGAACTTGTCATGTTTACCAAAATGAAGCTTGTTTTACCATAAGTAATGAGTAAATTTGAGACAGTTTATTCTTGTTTTCTCAAAATATCGAATTTGTACTTACGACCTTCTCATTCTAAGCCAGCCATTTTTTTATATCAATTCAAGTCAAATGGTTCATACAAAAATGTAAGGCTCGTTCAACTAGCGCATCATTGTCAGATTCGCTGTTCTCATTTCTTCTTCGTATTTGGTTCGTATCTACCTACTGTTAATAATTGAACAACAATTGCAAAATGCAATCATTTTGGTTAATACGTATACCTGCTTCCAAAGTACAACTTGATCCATGATAGTTGTTTGTATATGTTTGTGAATCATATCAAGACAATATTCTATTTGACAGGGTGATCTTGTTTATGTGAATTACGGTCGTGTAGAGGACTACACATTTCTGGAAGAGGTCAAAGCCATAAACATATCTGGGAAAATAGCTTTTTCTAGATATGGGAAAATATTTCGAGGAGACAAGGTAAGACCTTGTCAATTTACATTCCTGAAATTTTAGAAATCTTACACTGGACACATTTTGAAGATTTACGAAACCCTAAATTTGCTTTATCTGCACATGTTTCCATTTCAAGTTTTTTTTGAATGGCAATGATATTGTACAGTATGAATTGAAACTGCAAGGTATTTTCGTAGACCATGATGTTGTTATAATGATACATTATTATCCATAACGACTAATATTTATTGTTGAGTACAAATCGGTTTAAGTAATATCCACTAATTGTTTGGGGGATATTGCGAGTTGAAAATTTCACTTACCTTCATTTTATGGCCCACGCCTTACACAGTCGGAATCATGTCACTTTCATATAAACAATAGTGCAAGATAATAACCATTTATTGATCTATTCAGATCTTGTTTTGATGACAGTGGTCAGCTTCTTGTAGTCTTGTTTGTTATTTACGTCATCAGGTCCGTCTTGCCCAGCAACGAGGAGCTATAGGAGTGATATTATTCTCTGATCCTGAAGATGTTACAGCCGGAGATATAGATCAAGTCTACCCACGTGATTGGTGGTTACCTCCATCTGGTGCACAACGTGGTACGGTTTATATTGGAGACGGTGACCCTCTGACGCCTGATTATCCTGCTATCGGTAATATATTATATTAAATTCACAGTTTGCAAATTAGGCAAAGCAATATTTACATATGCATCTACTAGTTACATCAATTCAGTCACATTTCACTATTACCGGTATGTGATGGGTGGTTAACGGTCAACGAAAATAGGAAATGGAAGAAAACTAAATTAGTTATAAATCATTAAATGTTTCAAGAAAGAAAAATAAGAAACTTCTTCCTGGATTACCCCTTTCGCACTATCTGTCTTTTTAGTTATATGGTGGCCACTGCCGATACAGCCTCAAGGATAAATGATGGTTGGCTTTAACTATGCTATATTGACCGACAATTTTACTCGTTAGAAAATTCATAAATATCTTAATCTGCAGATCATTATTCAGATTTATATCGGTTATCGTTAGTCTCTTGAAACTTTTCTTAAATAGTGAATTTGTACTTTTAGAAACTGCCTATCGAGAATTTGGATCAGAGTTTTTTGTACCAGATATACCTGTGCATCCTATCGGTTACGGTACAGCTATTCACTTGATGGGGTATGTATCTTATGTAACGTATATTTATGTTTAGGGAGGGGAAATTTATTCAATGTCAGGTAGAAAACATTGAATTTCTTTGCGTTGTTTCGGAAAGTGGGCAGCAGCACCAAAGTCAAAACGGGTATAGATGCAGCAGCACGACATGTCATTGCAAATGTTGTGATAAACATGTTGTCTGAGTTACGTTTAATTTTTATTAGATTTTTTTGTTGACTAAGTACATTTAAATGTATACTTACAATATATTCCTTTTTACCACAACGCCAATGAATAAATACGTTAAAATTTCTAATCGCCTAAAATATTTAACAGGTTACATGAATGTTTGCGTCTGCTAACTTTTCTAGGAGCCTCAGTGGTGAAGAAGTTCCACAGAATTGGACAGGTGGGATGAATGTTACATACAAGTTTGGTGATGGCTTCAACACTCCAGGATGGTATACTTCCGTTTTATTAATGGACATATCGCATTTGTTTGCCAGACTCATGTTTTAATTATTCTTAGAACTTGTTAACACTCTGTTAGAAACTTGTTAGATTTTTATTAACTTGTTTCGTATGCAAATGCGTACACTGAAAGCTTCTTTAGGATCACAAAGTGTAATGATAATGACAAAATAATTTCGTATGTCTTCAAAACCGCCTATGTTCAATTTATGCTTTCGACATGTATGCCTATTTATCATGATTGTGAACAAAACAGTGCACATTGATGAGTTGTACCATCCATGTGATGATATTTGTATCCATTGCTCAATTTAAAGCCTATGCATATTTACTTCGTAAACTATACTGATTCATAATTTGTATGTTTGTATTGCAGGCAGGGCCACATTCATGTTTCTACCAGCAATCAGAATAGGACAATCTACAACACCATTGGTATCATCAAGGGACATATTGAACCTGGTAATCAGCTACTTTTATTATACATGTGTATCTTAAGTTGTACGAAATGCATGTTCACACGATTTCATGCTAACGTAATTGAAGTACAGGGCGTAATTGGACTTGTACGAATTATCAACGCCGTAAACTTACAGATTATGATAATTTACATTGGACTTGTCGGTAATTTATTTTATAATTATATTCACCTAGATCGTTATGTTATAATTGGGAACCACAGAGACGCATGGGTGTTTGGAGCATTAGACCCTTCCAGTGGTACAGCTATTATGATTGAACTAGCACGCGTTCTTGGAGAACTTGTCAAATCAGGTGAGTACTAAACAATGGATGTTGTAATTGGCCAATTAACATTGTGAATATGATTTGTAAACTTCTTTGTTTCTACAAGTTTCGTTAATCTGTCTACTGCCAGTGGTCAGAATCCATATCCTAATGAACAATTTTATATTTGGGTAAATAGCCTGTATTTTCTCTTAGACGAAAAGGAATATTCAGTTATTTACCACTTGGGCCTGCCAAGTGTTGCAAATTACACCGAGGCTATTGGTAATATAACTTTTTGGACACTCATTTAATATTATGCCTCCCTTTAACTATGGTGTTTGGTTAACATAAGCTATTCTGATTAAACCATTTGTTCAGTATCGTTTCCTCAATTTCAAGTTGTGTTTCTCTTATAAGGTCAGTGGCGTCCACGCCGATCTATCATGTTTTGTAGTTGGGGAGCAGAGGAGTATGGCTTACTGGGATCAACAGAGTGGGTAGAGGTGAGTAGACGTTTCTTATAAAAGAAAATACAAATTAAATGATATTCAGAATGTTGTTACACCTTCACATATTGTATATGAAAAACAATCCAAAACACCTCCCAATTAATTGTGTTTTTAACGAGACATTTAAGGGACAAATCATAACAATTTTAACATAGTATGACTTTTGTTTACTGAAGCCAGTATTATAAAATCATCACATCGTCCCTTTGGTGCAACAAGGTCCTATCTCACTATATAATTTAAAGAAAGATACAACCTTGTTGCACCAAAGGGACGACATGTGATCTGATGTTGATTATGATGCTCAAATGGATATACTGGATTTACCCAACTGTGTTTTCTTATCATTATTGTTCGTTTATATTTGTGTTGTTCTCTCTTTCAAAGCATTACACAAAAAGTCTTGGAGCGAGAACCATTGCCTATCTTAACGTTGACATTGCTGTGCAAGGTATGGCTTTCTTTACTAGTCTAAATAGCATTTAAAAAGTTATCAAAACATATGACTTTTATCTATTTTAAACACGTTACTGAAAGTTGTAATTGTAGATGATCAGAAAATGGTACTTACGTATGGGATATATAGACAATGCATATTCAGTTAATAATTATTCATAGCAATGTAGTTAGAATCATTTGTGAGATAGTTTGTTATTGTGTTACATTTGATATGTGTCTTGAATCGGTATCGATGTATTTGTTTCAGGCAATTTCACATTCCGTGCACTTGGAACACCACTTCTGTTTAAATCATTGTATGGTGCCACTGAAAAGGTACCCAATCCGAATAGCACAGAGAAAGCAGCTGGTCGTACTACTGTATACGACACATGGCTGAAAAATGAACCTTGGAAAGACTATAACAGACCTGCGTAAATATAGATATGAAATATTTTAATTATAATTAAGAACAGATGATTCCTACAATACTCGTATGTGTCGCATTTTACTTACATTAACTATTTTGTATTTAGTAATTTTTACCGACTGTTCATATAATTGCTGTATATTAATTTCTCTTTTGAAACATGTCTGATTACCGAATATGTTGTCACTATGGTTATTGGATAGTCAACAATATAATTGGATGCCTTTCTTGGTGCTACGTGTATTGTGGGCGTAGCACTGTAATAACTTGATAATTGCTTGTTGGATTTCGTGTAAAATATCTTATATGATTTTGTAGAATTTTCAACGTTTCATCGGTTAACGTATAACAACTGAGCCTTGTTCGTGTTGTTTTTGTACCATATTTCTTACAGTATCAAAATACCTGGTTCTGGGAGTGACTATGCTCCATTTAGAGACCGACTGGGTGTTCCAATAGTAGATCTCAGATATACATTTGATGTAAGTAACATTCTCCCACCATTATACATACATATCACATACATTAAGTATTGAAGTAGTTTAAATTACTTAGTTTAAACATATTTGATGTAAGTAACATTCCCATCCATTATACATACATATCACATACATTATGTATTGAAGTAGTTTACATTACTTAGTTTAAACATATTTGATGTAAGTAACATTCCCATCCATTATACATACATATCACATACATTATGTATTGAAGTAGTTTACATTACTTAGTTTAAACATATTCATTTTTCCAAATATAACAGTATACATACAATTCACAGTACAAAAGAACACAAGCATATTGAAAAAGGATTAGAATTGAAGACATTACATTACTTACCATTTGATTCAGACGGTCTGATACTTTTTGGGGCCTTTGGTATGTTTGAATATGTAACTACTGTAACATATTTCATGACCAACATTGAAATACTGAAACTCAGACTTAAACATAAAGTTGACAGCATTTTTGCTGACTGCCATTTATTTGCAATTAGATTTAACCATGCGAAATATTATCTAACTATTTGTTACTCACTGAACATGTACATGGGTATATCCAAAAGTAATGTCACTCCTCTCCTGTTTTATTTGTTTATTGGCGGATATGCATAGAAACATATCAAAGTGTACAGTAATTCAATTCTGATTAATATTCAACGTGCTGCATTGTTCGATTAACATAGCTAGCTTGTGTGAACATTCAAAAAATACGTATGACTTCATGTCGCCGCACACGAAAATCACGATATTTATTTCATAATCTTGATCATTTTCTTTTATCCGTTATTATAGAAAATAATTCTCGAAAGTAGACGATAATTTCGTGACGTGATGAAACAAGTGTTCTGTGTCTGCTGCTAAATATTCATTGGCGTCACTCTATATTGAAACACGCAATATACTTTCAATGCACTGATAGCTTAGCGAAAACACGGTAAATTCGTGACAAAAAGACGCTACACGTAGTAATGCACTTTTCATATAAGTTATGAAATTCACCTACTGAAACTTAGCGTGACACACGGCGGCAACATAGTCATGTGTACCTGTAGTATAAGCTTCTAAGGGGGCCAGGGATAAAAAACCATTGTCAACATAGCCGTAAGAACGGTTTATGATAGATCCGAAAAGAACACCAAGAGTATTCATAACGCGTCCATTCAGCTTGACGTTCATAGATGCGATCACTATGTGTTGAATTAATATTGTAGCTGTTGAACTATCTAGAGGACATTAAGAAATAATTCAAACACTCAGGGAGTAAGTGTCGGATAGGTTGCAACTTTTTAATGGACATGGAAATGACTGCGTGTATTTGGGTGTCGTTAGGATTCACAAGGAACGACATTTTTCAGGATGAACAGGTATGAGCAAGTGACGTCATTATGCGGTCGTTGACGTCGGACTTGCGGCGATGTTCGTTAGTTTGTCTCATGCAAATGTTCATATCTCAAGAACTCTTTTATGCATTTCTGTGAAATTTGATTATCATGTTCAAATAAGACTGAAGTTACTGTGTGAATAATGTCGTTGTTTTACTGACACTATGCACGATTTTATAGCATCAGTGCGATCACTTTTGGATATACCCACGTATATTTGGTCGCTCATAAATGTGAACATCATACTCTTCATTTCAGAAATCTACAGGATTATCGACGTATCCTATGTACCATTCAGTATATGAAACCTTCTATTTAGTGGATCAAATTATGGATAAAGGTTTTCAGGTTTGTTATTAACCTGGTACGATCAATGCTGATAAATACCATTTATGATCAATTTCTATTTAGAGAAGCGTTGTAAATATATTTAGCAATTTGTAACAGGGTACAGTTGAGATTGTGGACTTGAGACAAGTGAAATTTTGTACGGTTGGCTAGCTAGAAAAATATGTTTTGAAATATTTGGTTCGTAGATTTCTATGTTTTGGACAAATTAACAAACAAATGATATTCACTTTCAACTACACCCATGTTGCATTGTTAGCAAATTCTAGTTTGACGTTCTATATTAAAATATCTTCCTGCTTCTATGCAACTTTCCTCATAATTCGGCACCTTTAGCATTCGTTCTGTGATAGCATGGTCATAGACTGGTGTTTCTTCGCATCATATGTTTACTTCCCTTAAGCTTACTGTTGTTGCTTTAAGTAAGGCGATATCCTTTTTTTCCACATACTAGTATCTGTTTCAACATTTGGTTTTATGGATAACATGAACAGTTAATGCTTATTTACTGAAGGACACTAAGTCTGGTTATATTTTTTGCAGTATCATAAAGCGATTGGACAGATATGGGTGGAAATGGCGAGAGATTTATCCGATAGTCTTATCATTCCATACAATGTATCCGACTATTCTACTGTGCTGGAAGAAATGCACATCACTTTTATGAGTAGATTTCGAAAACAGCTTGAGGATAAAGGAATAAATACCAGTAAGTTTATGGAACTGAAATTCATATTGAAGTACCATTCATGTTTTCAATATACGCATCATACATGTATGTCTTATTAAAGTTTCATTTGTATGCCCCAATCTTTGATGAGGGGTATATTACTGTGTACATTTCCGCCGGTCGGTCTATCAGTCGGAAGACCAAAATCTTCAAAAACTCGAGAAAGATTTGCCCTGTGATCTTCAAACTTTACATGGAGGTAGGCCAGCTAAGATCGATGGTCCCTATTTATTTTGAGATCAAAGATCATTGTCACTGTGACCTTAACAATTTACGACCATTAGGCTACCATGGTAGCATACGTGTTTTACAAACTTATAAACTCCTAAAACTAATGTCATTTGATGTGTGGTCGTCCTCGAAATTAGACTGTTGTGTTATTATTTATAGCGCTGTTAGATTCGGCTGTAGCTAATTTTAGTGAAGCGATACATACATTTGAGAAACAGATACCTACAGCGAACTTTAACAAGTAAGTACTTCCTATATATTTAGCGTTATGTATATAATCATAACTACATGCTTATGTGCTGGCATTTTATATCTGCTTTGATTATCTAAATTTTACATGCTGTTCCCACATCTGAGCTAATTTTTGTTACCAATCAATCAGTTTGGTACATATCATTCTAATATGCTAATAGAAATAATAATATCAAATTAAACAACTAGGCTTATTCGAAAATGAAAAAAAAAACATGTTTACAATTAAAAGATTGCACATTACATTGCTCATGGTTCTTAATTGTAACATTTTGGTGTATATCTTACCAATGCTCATCGTATATCCGACACTTGTTTTTGTTACAGTCCATTTGTTATAAGACGTATCAACGACCAGTTAATGCAGCTTGACCGGTCCTTTCTAGATCCAGCTGGTTTACCGGGCAGAAAATTAAAAAGGTAATTACGAAAATTATCTAGGTCTTTTATTCCAAGACATGCAACTAGCGCGTGTTTAATATCTAAAACATGGAAATATAGTGTAGTATAAACGAAATTACACTGTTTACTAGTTTTATATTGGAACAATACCAGCATTAGTTGACGTCATGCAGTATTTTCAATTAACTTAACAATGACATGTTTATTGGTACTTCTTATTTGAAAATTTTAAGAAGTTAATTATTATTATTATCATTATTATACCATATTTATATAGCCCTTTTTTCATGTATACGCACGTTCAAAAGTGCTGTACAATCCCGACTAATACATGTTTAAAACAATATACAATGTACATAAAATATACAAAAATATTTTTATCAACGCTATTTAGTCTCCCATCAGTATCATATTGCCGAAACGAAATGCAAGATAAAACTTAGGAGACATGATATAGAAATACTTTGCTACAATAAGATAGTGGTGTACAACGATTTGATTATCTGTAGGGGTATTAACTGAATGTAAACCTCAACTAGGGCAAGGATAACGTCAAGTACCATTACCACATGTCCTTAATTATAACATGTAGTTAATGATAATGTTATGTTAATGATAATGTTATGTAACGGCTATGCATTTATGATTTCATTACAGACATATTTTGTTTGCGGAAAGTACAGTTGACAATTACGCTGGAAGTAGCTTCCCTGGTCTCTCAGATGCTCTGGAAGAGATTCAACAAGACCGTGATGTCGATCATCAGTGGGAAATTGTCCGACAACATTATTCTGTTATCTTGTTTACAATCCAGTCAGCAGCATCTACACTCAAAGACGTTACTGATTTCATGTATACTTATTAGCTTGTGTTTGTGATAATGTTGAAAACTGTTACGATTAAATTTAACTTTTGTATTTTATTTTCATGATTCTCAAAGAATTTTTACATCAAACAGCTGTTTATCATCCACAAAAATATGAACTTTCTGTTAATGTTTAGTTTTGTAGTGTCTATAAATATTTTGTAACATATAGTTCGCTGATGATGTATTCATCCAATCCATAGAACCTTATGTCATGGTTTCACGATATGTGTAAATGTCGATTAGATGTATTGAATGCACCATGTAATCAGATATTACTCGTTACTTTTTATATGCATTACCCTATGTATTTAGATAATAATAATAAAAACTTTATCTAACGAGGAAACTTATTTGACAATATACTAAACCAATCTTACATAAGATCCCCAACAATGAACAGTGAACTATGCCAAAAGATTAGAGTGGTCTTGCTATTAGTAGGTTGTCGTTGTGACTGGCTGCTATCTTTAATGAATACAATTACCCCGTCACATTGAGTAGGAATTGTGCCTTGCAAATGTGGTTTGCGATTATTTGTATGTTTAAGTACCCGATGGCTGTTGTCTTTATGACCTGTGACTGTCCCCCCCCCCCCCCGATATGTTTTAACTTTTATGTGTATAGTGTATGTTGTTCTTATTTTGTTTCTTTTTAAGCGGTATGTTTTCACTGCAGTTTCTGTCCCTGTTCAAGATGAAGAAGATTTAGTTTCGTTGTCTTTCTCTGTTTTGTTTCATTACACATACCGGTACCGTTAGCATGTGGTCATTTATGTATCATTTTTGTATGTAAAATTTATCAAACTGGATGCCATAGATAGCTTTCGTCACGGACGAACACGAGTCAATGTAAATAGTGTACTTATGTATATGTGTTTGTGTTTTATCGAAATAAAGCATAATGAATTATAATCTTGTTTCGGATATTGTGATTTAGGTCTAGTGTCGAACACTTTCCACCGATTATTAGTATGATGCCATCGTTATGCCATTGTCGACCGTTTAAGTATACCTATATCACGGCTTATATTTACTATACTAAGTATGTTATGTCCAACTTTGCTGGCATTCATTATTATTATACCAATCTCTCCGATCTGCTCTTTATAATTAAAACCATCTTTAAGTCAATGCTGATAACAAAGAGAGACGAGGACATCGGACAGGGAAGGTAACACTCAACTTAACAAGCCGAGCACAGAATACATAAGCAATATCACATAACACAAATACACAGAACAATGTCCGTAAATAACATCTAAAAAAAAATGAAAAGTCCGAGTCTCTGCTGAAAAAGAGCTGCATACCACCAAACCACCAAATGCCTACTCATGCTAATGTCAAATACGTCCAAGTAGTCATCTGCTGAGAACTGTTTGTAATTGCACTTATAGTTCAGTGTACTTTTACTCTAAATGTACGATAATGTAGGTCAATGCCCATCCGATTTCAACATTAATACTAATCATATAAAAAAAAACTTAGAAATACTCGTATGATTTTATATTAATAACCATTTGGAGTTATATTAATTAGTAATTAATTGGATCATGAATTATTAAATAGTCATAATGAATTAATCAGAGGCTCCCACTATGTGAAACTCCTACAGTACCTTACTAATTAAATATAAACAATTAAACTGAATACTTTAAAAATGTGTTCTCGGGTACTTAAACAACAACAATACAAAAAAACTGAATTGTCGCTGTAACTCGATTTTGTTCGGTATCACAGTTCATTCATTAATAAAATGTGTAACACTGACAAAAGTACAAATGTGAAGAGGACATGTCAATGGTCAAACATTTCCGAAACATAAACAAAATTAATGTGAAGAGTTTTAAATGTTCAAACCACTTGGTTGTGTGTTAGGTTGAACTTACTGTCATGTTGTCCTGTGTCGTAGTCGTGATTGCTGATTCTATCCTACATTGGACATTACTATAAGATGGGTGATTTCATCGTCGTCACTGTCATGGTAGGTGATAAAATTGTCTTAGTACTTTAAGTTAACATGTACTTTTGATTTTTGTTCATCATCTGTATAGCTTCACTATTGGTATCATGGCTTAACGAACTTTCGAGAGACATATTTCCGATCTGCGATGATAACTTTTTTCTAATCATCAATTTTAATCTACGTTCGTGTATCTGTGATAATCGCCACATTAGAACAATTTCTGGTAGGTATATTGTTTTCCCGAACTATATAATATCACGTTGTTACTGTAATTCTTCAACAGTTACTGTTTAGAACTTAATGCAGCCGAAACTAAGCAATTTGCCTTTTAACTTTTGAAACTAAAACATCCAGGTTTTTGCCAGCTGGGAATTGAGCAATTCATTTGTTTAATTCATTGATGAGTTAGACAGTGGTGCCAAGTATTTGTTAAATATGATGTGTGTATGTTTTATGTGCTCGGCTGTATAAGTTTAGTGTTGCCTTCCCTGTCCATTTTGCTCTCATCTTTTTTATATCAAAGCAAAATACTAATTAGTACACAATTTGAGCTTTATTTTTATGTATACTAACATCAACACGTTAATGTACTCCAATTCTGTAGTTTGATGAGGTAATTTAATGTGCATCCCATTTCATCCATAACAATAATCATTTGATCAACTACCATTTAGAATATTTAGAACACTACTTACATCATCAATTCTTTATTGAATTGTAGTATCATGGGATCCAGTATGTTTTAAATTAAAATGCATATTTCATAACATAGACGTCGTTACCAAACATATTCAAACCCTTTTATTGCATCACGTTTATAACATACACATCGTTAGCATACATGATCAAACCCCTTTATTACATCATGTTTATTCAGAATGACACTTAACCACATTGTATATGATTATTATACTCATCTCTGTGCTGGTATAGCACATCTCTTTGTAAAAAGATGGTTTTAACAGTCGGTGTTGGGCCAAATTGGTAAGCAATCTCCCACACTTGTTTTTCATTTCAAAACACCTTTGTGCAACAAAATGTAAAAATTGGAATGAAGACTGGTGTTCTTGCTCGGATGACTTGTAGTAGTGTTTATGAAGATTGAACATGATATACAATGTTTGTTTATATGTGATCATACATAAAGTCTGTGACATGTTTCAATGTGGAGGCTGCTGATTGAATGGTGAACAATATAACGGAGAAATGTTTCTGTACAACCTTCCATTGTTTATCTTCATCGTGCCCTTGTCTTATTTCTGTTAGAGCATCAGCTAGACCTGGGAAATTGCTGCCCGAATATGTATCGATAGAACTCTCGGCAAATAGTATGTGTCTGTAATACAAGCAATGGTGAGCATTGACAAAACTGTCTTTCAAATATCTGAGAAATATGTTTAAAAATATATTTTGATCTCTACAAAAAGGAATACATACACCTTTCCAATCCCTTGACACCATGTACCAGGCCTTTGGCACCATATCAGGTTTTGTACGTTCACTAAACGGATGTTTTAACCACTTAATTGGTAAACTTGTTCCCTAAAGCATTGGACCGGTCTACGACCAACTGTTTGTTTTTTGTTTAAAATAAACAGGTTACACATATTTAAAATAAAACTGAAGTAAGATGTTATCCTATCATGTAATGTTCATTCAGTATATCTATTTACTAAATACGGTTGTCTCTCAACTAAGAATATTTGTACAAGTGACTAAAATAAATGTAACATTTAATTAATTATATAAAATGGTCATTTAGATATTTCATGATTTAAAATATCAAATACATGTATACCCAAAGGGACAGTAATCATAACAAGTGTGACACGTTACGTAGTTAGTAAATGCATCGTGGACAAATAACAAACTGTAGACTCACCTTTTCAGCTTTCGACCAGGTAGCCCTGCAGGGTCGAGGAAAGCTCTGTTCAGGTTCATCAACTGATCGTTGATACGCCGTATAGCAAAAGGACTACAACAGATACAGATACATATGATATTGTTATACATTTTGTACCATCTTTTAACGTAGGATGGACATAATAGTTAAAGACGTAGGATTTAAAAGAGGAATACGTTGACCAACCGGTGAAGAAAGTTGGTATATTTCTAAAAGATATGAGAAATCGGACAGGAAGAAAGTACTCAACTTAACCAGCAAGGCACAAACACATAAAGCACATAACATTCACATACCGAACTATATTCATCATTCGTCAAGGCGTAAAACTCTGTATTTTCTTTGATTAAGCAGGTTCATACTTTTGAGTATTGTCCCCTGCTGACCTTAACTTGCATTTATACAATCCAGCCAGATTGGTGGAAAGATAATTATCATACACTTATATCGCACAATAATTAATTAAGTGTGTGTGGTTATGTTGTACATGTGCATAGCTTATTTGTCAAATGTTGTAGCAACTTGACTATTTCAGCGATATGTATCGATAACGCATGCCATTAATAATTATTTACCAGGCATTAATATTATCAATTTAATATTTCAATCTGTAAATATATTCAAATCCTGTAAAAGGACCGATAAGTAGATGTATAAATTAATGTGAGTTGAAGTACATATAAATTTAAATCGGTAATAGTAAAGTTTTTTTCGTATTTTAGGAGATTTAAATTTATACGAGCTCAACTCACAGGTATTGAAAACAAAATAATTTTGTTTCTCGATTGCACATTTATTTCATATCTTCATATAAATTAAAATATATACAAATTACACGATGTGTTCGAACGTTTCCTTGGCTATGTTAAGTCGTTCTGTGGACAGAGATATGAATCTATCAGCTCTTTAGGGATATGATTTGCAGGTTCCCATGTTGATTCTTGTGAATGAAATCCGTCCCATTTAATCAAGAAGTATTGACCCTAAAATAAAAGCATAAGACACGTTAGTTTAATTTTAACATTTGTTTGACAAACGCGTGTTGTTTCTTTGCGTACATAATACAGTACAGTTCAACTTATAGGATAGTTAGAGGCTTCTGCCCCTGTGGAAGGGCCTGCATATGGATAAACATGGAACAAAATAGACCATAATGTATCTTGAATGGACAGATATACATGAGATTAATTATGGTACTTAATATAAATAAACACACATTCACTTAAACACATATGTTAATTTTAACAACAAAATATGGAGATCTATCTACAAATCAAATATAGAATTTCAAATTCAATTAGTTCAAGCTGTAATGGTTTGTATTTAAGTATAAGTATTATCTGTAGTTAATTTCTAAATTCATAAATATTATTTCAAATATAAAATTTCAAATACATTGTATAATCATAATGACGATTATGGCATAACAATGGTTATTACAAACATGTACAATGGAAAAACATATTCGACAAACTTTCTGCGTACATTAAGACCGATTCGTTATTTAGACCACCTTCTTATTTGCGAAATTTACTGTATCTAAAACTACTAGTATATAAGATTAAAATAGTAACGAGTTGAACGAGTTTTGGGTAGCAGTGCCACGTTTTCCCGATGTGCATCCCAAATCATTATTTATGATATTCGGAATTCAACTGGTCAAATTTTGTAATAAAATATGATATGTGGTTCTAGTCATGTTTCAGCTATAATATAACCTATCAGTGCTTGATCGGGAAAAACCAATTAACACATTAAATACCATGGAGAACAGACTGATATCTAAAGATTATACACGATAAACACATGCTTACATTTATGCACCGCTGGTTATATCAAATTAATTAATCAGACAATATATATAATATACATTTACGTAACCTTAGTCCAACCAGATATACCGGACATTTTCAATAACCATGAACTAATTAAAATTGTAATTTATAACTTAAAGTTTATCTATATAAAAATAGTAAGAAATTACCTCGTGTGTGGATTTGCTGCGAATTATCCTCTCGACGAGATATTTACGTGGCAGCACTGTTGAGTCTCGAACACATTCCTTCTTTGTCAAAATACTGCGTGGCAAGGAATCTCCCTCATGAAGCCTTTTGTAATCAATGTTTTTCTTAGAACGTCTAAATGATGTCGTTAGAGCCATTGTCAGCGAAATAAAAACCCGCAGGTTTATATACAAATATTAGTCAGGAATATACTAACACATGGCAATATCATGCTGCTTTTAACGGAAGAATCGTTTTTTATCTCAATCATCAATACATATGTCATAGTATGTGCATATCAAATTGTTAATTTAAATATACAAACTATGATAGGTTTTTATAATATACATGTCAAATGCCAGATAATTTTGCAATCACAGACCGTACGATATGTGTTGCAATTTAAATTTAATTAGCGATCTTATGGATAGTGACATAAGTCACAGTCATGCTAGACGCGGCGCTGTGAAATTACCACATCTGGTTGTATAACAATAAAGTATTGTCTACTGTTTTGTAATTACAATATGCAAAGATCATATAACTACTTCTCCCGTATTCTTTGCAATATGTTACGAATTATTTTAGTACAAAGCTTAAATTATTAAATTATAAAGTCCAAAATTTAATGTTTAATTTCATTTCACTTTGATTATCATTGACTATAACTTTCATGTTCACGGGAGCTTGAGTCGCAACGGAAATATCAGAGTACGATTGTGATCAAGTATTAATATTGACTATAAGAAGCTCGGCAGAGTTCAATGTCCAGTGACACCACTGGCCATTTTCAGAATAAAAAGGAAGCAAGAAGAAATTGTCCTATTTTACTGAAATTTCATATATTACTTTATTATCATATGTTTAACCTGGTAATATCAACACTGAAGTGTTATTACAAACTAAAGGCGTTAAATAAACGCTTAAAAGTATGCAGGTTTGTCGAAATGGAACGTTTTTGCTATACGATGTATACATTTGTTAAGGGAAAATAGTGGGTCAATTAAACAGAAAAAGGAAGCAAGAAGATATACAGTAATAACGAATAAAATTATACTGTTAGATAGATAAAGAATTAAACTATACGGTGATATCAACACTATTGTCGCAGTATAAGGCAAAAATCGTTTAAAGATACATTTATTAATTTGTTCCTATACATTTCTATGTTAAAATCAGCTTCGGTCAGGTCTTGATTTCTTATCTGTCGGTCTATCATATACGGTCAGATGGTGGTACTGATAACAGCCGAATGATGAAAATAGTTTAACATGAATACACGGCACAATGTCCACACATTACCTAACGAAAATATGAAATGCCAAAGCCATTCCTCTTTAATGGTTAAATGTTGACCAATTTCACGAAATCACTCGTGGCCCATGGAAGAGGTATGAGTCGAGGTACCAACCCATACAAATATATTTCATTTCAGATTACAAAAATGAATGTTAATACTCACTTGTTTTTGTCTACTGTTTCTATCTGGGTTTGAAAGTCTTGGACGGCAATAGTAAAGTTTGAAATGGCTTTGGTCAACAGAGCTGTAACATTAATTATGTCGCATTAGTAATTTCATTGTAAGTGCAATGGTTATGATTATGGTAGATGAATATTGGTCGCTATTTGTTTTTATTTTCCCTCACTTTGTTCGTAGTGTTAATTTCCCATAGATAATCAGGTAGTATTCTTACTTCGCCCTTGGGTAACAGTACTTTCCTCATGCTGACATGTTTACTGTTACCCTCAAAGCTATGTATAGGATAGAACACGAGTAGGTGTTGTATATATGTGTTATTTATATATTACAATCCACTTCCGTACGAGATGAGAAAAACAAAAACCGAATCACTTCTCTAAACAGTTACTTTTACCTTTTGCATTATCAATAGGGAGTATCTACTCCTACGCCATACAGACATAGCCCGGTCATTTTGTGTAATAACTTATAACTCTGAACGTGTGTTTGTGCAATGATTAAAATACGGTTTATACACCAACTTACAAGTATCCAAGTCATGGGCCGCCATTTCATCATGAAATCTGCTCACAAATGTTGCACCTATGTCTTCCAAAACGACGGCATAGTCCATTACATTAAATGGTAGAATTAAACTGTCCGCCATGTCACGTGCTACCTCCGTCCAAATCTTGCCTATTGCTGCGTGGCACTGTAATAACAGTAAGAAATATAAATGAAAATATGGTACTTCTAAAATGGAGTCAATTGACAGACAAATATTTAGAGCCCCGTATACTGTCTTCAATAGATCCCTACTACTACTAGGTTTAGTAGGGCCCCGTCTACTTGGTTAAGTAGAGCCCCGTCTACTGGGTTAAGTAGAGCCCCGTCTACTGGGTTAAGTAGAGCCCCCGCCTACTGGGTTTAGTAGGTCCTACTTCTATATGTTATGTATATTATATACTGTTTAAACCATGTATTAGTCATGCTTGTATAGCACTTTTGAACGTGTGTATACATGAAAAAGGGCTATATAACTATGGTATAATAATAATAATAAATATGTCACTTTTTGCGAGTTTCCTGTAACAGAAACAACTGGAGACGATCCATCATTACATAATTAAATTTTCAACCAAATCAGATAATACTTCTACCCAGATGAAGTTATAAATGCGATTTTTCTAACATATTTAGAGTTTGGCTTTTAAAAAATCAATGGATGCAATGCTATTCAAATGACTGTTACGACAAAATACATTGGATCTGGGTTATACCCAGACTATATCTACTCAAAACATCTGCCACTTCGTTAACCTTACCTTAAATCCGCGGTCCATTATATTATCGACTAGATAGAATGTTTCGTACGCTGAGTGATACATTGGGTAGGAGTATACACCATATCGACGCTGAAATGAAATCAATAAATGATCATTGATAAAAGTTAAAGAGAACACATTGATCTTGTTCTGCATTTCATGTTCCGTATTTTGTCGCCTTTGTTATTCAAAGGAAAAGTCAACCAAACTAGCCATTGATTTCCCTTTACTATACATTTAGTTTTGAATGTAAATACATTGTTTAAAATGATTCCTATATGAGAAAATCGGACAGGGAACGCAGCACTCAACATAACCAACCGAGCACAAAAATCATAAACATCATATGACACACATCATGTATAAAAAAGACCCACACGACCTAACGAGAAAAAGATTGCTGTTGTATGCAGATAGCGATAAATGATATAGCAAGTACAGTATTCAGCCACTCTTACGATACCTAAGGTCATCCTTTCGAACATTGTATTTTATCATGGCAGTTGTCGATATATTCTATACAACTAATACTTGCGTTCCATGTAAATCTAAGATCCATGATTGGAACACCAAGCCGGTCTCTCATCGTGGTGTAATCACTTCCAGCTCCCGGTATACCTATCCTGAAACATAAGACCACACGCTATCTTAGTTCTGATACGTGTGTGCCAATATACTACACTACATGACATGTTTACTCAGACATAGCAATCTTAACAAGCAATTGCCCCCCCCCCCCCTATTCTATACTATTTCTGACCGGACATTGTTATATTATTACATATTACATACAACAATAGTATTGCTTTCGTAAGGGGGGGGGGGGGTTAATCGCCAAAATAGTTTCTGTGACTTCAAACTGTTTGAGCATCAATATCTTGAACATAATCAACCGATGGTGCACAGTTTTAGTCCAGTTAACTGGAAGTATGATAATGGCGATGACATGAAAGGTAACCACGTGTCAGTTGAAATGCACGGCTATTTTGTTTATTGTGCTTTACGAAGGTCTCGGACTATAACTAAAATTTTTCATATTAGTTCTTGTATATTTAGTTACGTAGTCAGTTGATTAGTTATTTAATATTTTGCATACTAAGTATTATTACTCGGGTCGTCCAAATTTTGTATCAGGAAACGTCGCCATCCAGGTATCATAAACAGTCTGATGCCCGGCCTCTACCTCTGATTTAACTGGGTTATCTATCTTCTTTGTTGCTTTTATCAAACTTGCATGTGTTAATGGTGTTCCCTCCGCCTCGAGAGAGAAATTACCTGCAAGTAAATAAAAGGTTAGGTTATCAATGCGAACGTCACAAGCAAGAGATACTCGATGCTTTCCTGAACATATTAAATCCCGAGGATACATGTAGCAGCATACTAACAGACACAACCCAACAACATGGAGCAATACCCAAATACAATCCAAAGAAATATTTAAATGCCCAAGTCCCCGTCGCAAAAATGCCGGATTACCCATTTTAACAAAAAAATAACAACAAAAAGCGATAATCCCGACCTAGATAACCAACTTCCTGCTGCATGATGACCTAGTTGCACACATATGTATGCCCATACATCCAGAGGAATAAAAGAAGAAGGATGCGAATTCAAATTAAACATACCATAACGCTCATTGGAATTAAGTGTATTCCAAGTTAACATGACGATGGTAAACCAAGAAAATGAGAATAGGGGATGGAACTGATCATCGATAAAATTACTTCGTGTTTTAATGAATTGAACAGTGAACTAACCAAACTGATACAAACGGGTGATCAAGCATTCACTTCTTTAAAGTAATGTTTTCTGTGGATTGTAATTTACAGTATTGAATGTTTTACCTTCAACAGCAATATCGACGTTGAGATATGCCACTGCTCTCGCTCCTAGACTTTTAACATAGTGCTGAAATATCATAGAAATAAAGTGCATAGACATTGCATTGTTATTTGACAAAAAAACTGACTAATTATAATTTTATACATTATTAAGATTGTCTGTCTCGATATGAGCTTTCGAAAAATCTTTGATTTCCATTGTTTTTGTATTTATATAAGTAATTCGTTCGTCTCGCTAGTTCTTCTATTATAAAAACATACTATAGTCATACCTTTTTCTCGTCACGTGTTTTATGCTTACCTCCACCCATTCTGTTGATCCAATAAGTCCGTACTCCTCAGCACCCCAACTACAGAACACGATGGACCTTCGTGGTCGCCAAGTACCTGTAAAGTAAGGCTTATTTAATTACAAGGAAGGCAATGTACGACTTTGTCTCTCCAGATCTACAGGAGAAAACGTCTGTACATATAAAACGCAAAGCGGATGAAAATCATTCATACAAATTGTAAATGTATAAAGGGGAGCAAAGACAATGGTCTGGGGCCTTATTCACCAACGTTGTAAGACGAAAATTGAGACTTAGACTTAAAATTGAGAAAATTTATAATAACTGCCATTTCTTTGCTATTAAATGTAACCATATGAAATTTTATCTGATTATTTGTTTTAATCCACGGAACATGTATACCCATTTATATCAAAACCGGTACATTTAAGACAACATGAGAGCGAATAAAAGATTTGGCAATGTGAAGTCTAAGTCTGTGTTTGAGACTTACAATGTTGGTGAATAAGGCCCCTGATCATTCATTCCATTTGGATAACGGGACAAAATGTTGCAGGGTATAAAGGTAGGTTCCAAAGGTGAAAAAATGCAGGATTATTTCGAAAACAGGAACGTTCCAAATGTATACTAATCAAATATGTTTAAATCGATGTAATATTTAACCAGTCTCACGCCTTACAACATACAAACCAATACTTACAGGAACCACAACACTCACTTAACAATTACCCCCTATAAATTCCAAGATAAAAGAATATTCCGTATTACAAAAGGAAAATGACTGATCATGGAAAGACATGCTAGTTTTACCCGTTTTGACAAGTTCTCCCATCACTCTAGCCATTTCCATCATCACGGCAGTACCACTGGATGGATCTTGTGCACCAAACACCCAAGCATCTCTATGGTTACCAACCAAAACATAACGATCTGCAATGGAAAATGGCTTCTTTATAGGTTTTATCAATACTTAATTCGAATTAGTGCTCAATAGTTTCAAAGATACGATTTATATTTTTAGAGAAAAGATATGTGCTGACACACCCCGGCCATTGAGAACTAATTCTAACCATCCATGTAGTAACATATTTTCTGTTCAAGCATATATACACTGCTAAAAATAGTAACATATTTGCTGTTTGGTTAAAATAAAGTTGCTAGAAATAGTAACATATTTCCGGTTTGGACATATTAAAATTGCTAAAATTAGTAACATATTTCCTGTTTGGACATACTAAAGTTGCTAAAAATAGTAACATATTTCCTGTTTGGACATGATAAAGTTGCTAAAAATAGTAACATATTTGAATTCCTGTTTGGACATAATAAAATTGCTAAAATTAGTAACATATTTCCTGTTTGGACATAATTAAGTTGCTAAAAATAGTAACATATTTGAATTCCTGTTTGGACACAATAAAATTGCTAAAAGTAATAACATATGTCCTGTTTGGACATAATAAAATAGCCAAACATAGTACCATATTTTCTGTTCGGACATAATAAAGTTGCTAAATATAGTAACACATTTCCGGTTTGGTCATAATAAAGTTGCTAAATATAGTACCATTATTCCTGTTTGGACATAATAAATTGCTAAAAATAGTAACATATTTCCTGTTCGGTCATTATAAAGTTGCTAAATATAGTACCATAATTCCTGTTTGGACATAATAAATTCCTAAAAATAGTAACATATTTCCTGTTTGGACATAATAAAGTTGCTAACTAAAGTATCATAATTCCTGTTTGGACATTAAGATGGTAAATACAGTAACACATTCATGTCCGGTAATAAAATACAATCTATATACTAAATAGTGTTATATTTATGTTCGGTGATAAAACCATGGATATGGTAACTGATTAGGAACCTTCCAACTGCCCTTTCCACAAGTGTTTATTCCACTGGCTTTAATTTTCCAGTTACTATTTAAATGGCAAGTAATCAAGGAAGGAGGGCATGGAACAAATACGTGTGACACGAAATGGAGAATGTATGTGTAAGGCTTTTTTCATACCTGGTTCAATTTCTCCACGTATTATACCGATTGTATTGTATATGATGGCTTCCTGGTTGTGTGTTGATACATGAATGTGAGCTTTCCTACAATGTAACTATACAATAATAACAATAAAGATACGGAAATAAAAAATACATTTTGCGATATTTGTTAAGAATGTTTGTAGATGCTAATTCTGTATATTTTATGTCACGTTCAGACGTTGACAGGTTTGTTCAAAACGCTAAGCAGATTGGTATATGTCACACATACCTTCGTATTTCATTACGTTCTGGTGTGACCTTAGATAAGATATTGCCAGTATAGGTATTCACAACCGCAAAATAATATCCCTTTACCAGTATTATCACTATTACTTTATTAGCAATAGAAAAAGACCTTTCGAAAGCTATACCACCAGAATTTTAGTGATGTTTGCAATAAGAAGTGTTGAGGCAACAGTACTACTGGTTCGCATTAAACATTGAGTATGTTTACTTTTCACATAGCTAGGCCAACATACCATGCTATAAGTAATAGCTACCATAAACAGGCTGAATGACTTGTTTTTCTGTTATTCATGCATTAGGATAGGATAACTTTATGCAGACAACATACCATCCAGTATTCTTGAATGTATTTCCATATCTGTAAGTAACGTTCATTCCACCTTGCCATTCTTCTGTCACTTCATCTCCAGCAAGATTACTTGAAATGGACATTCCATGAATATTAATGTGACAGTTTATAACTACAAACATTATAATTGGATTGTTGATTAGCCTGAACTTGGCTTTTAAATGAAGATTTAAGTGTCTGGAAGAAATCTTTCTTCTATTTCAGACACGGGAAAATGCTAAAATCAATCCTGGGTCACCTGACTTTTTTATAAGTTATCTGCCCTTGAAACTCTTTTTTTCACTTATGATGTAGGTATTCAATGACAGATTATTCATAAATAAGCGCGATGGCATATGTTTATGTTTCCGTTTGCAATTCAAACATAATACGTGTAGAAGATACATCTACGATTTTAAACAACTTCTATTTTGGGGAAATGTTTTAATTCATATCATTAAAAATTAAGAACGTCCTAAATTTGAAACTAACATGATAAGGTACAAATATGTTTGTTTATATCATTCACTTGAACGTGCGTGTATGAATGCATGTTTGTTTATATCATTCACTTGAACGTGCGTGTATGAATGCATGTTTGTTTATATCATTCACTTGAACGTGCATGTATGAAGGCATGTTTGTTTATATCATTCACTTGAACGTGCGTGTATGAATGCATGTTTGTTTATATCATTCACTTGAACGTGCGTGTATGAATGCATGTTTGTTTATATCATTCACTTGAACGTGCGTGTATGAATGCATGTTTGTTTATATCATTCACTTGATCGTGCGTGTATGAATGCATGTTTGTTTATACCATTCACTTGATCGTGCGTGTATGAATGCATGTTTGTTTATATCATTCACTTGAACGTGCGTGTATGAATGCATGTTTGTGTTATCTTGTCGTGATGAATGGTTGTAAGTGGGTCAAGGGAGATCCTTTATCTGGCGTAGACGTCACGGAAATATCAAACTTATAGTTCTTGAATGTTGAAATATAGATCGAAAGCCTTAAAACACCAAAATAAAATTAACGTTATACGTTGAACAGAAACACAAGTAACACGATTAAAGTGGTTAAAATAATAGAAAGCCACCAGTTTAATGTTGTACCGCTTTGAACACACCATCTATAGTTACCTCATTAGATTCACAGCTATACCATACCCGATAGGATGACATGGAATGTTAGGCAGGTAAAACTCTGGTGCTATCTCAGGGTATGCTGTTCCTATAAATATATATCTTGGTTTTGAAATGAAAAGACGCACATAAATTCGACAAGTTTTGAGATTAGTGGTGCACTTGCTCCTGGGAGTGACATTAATTTTGTCATTGAAAGACAAGTGTTTTCTAAATATCTACTTTGTTATATGGCCAGTGTTAACCGCGGCATAAATTGAGTATCAACTTTGATAAACGACTGATAGGCCGATGTGCGTGCATTGTGACAAATAAGGAAGTATTTGTCACCGATCGTGTAAACTATTACAGATCAAAGTTCCAGATGCATATAAATGTTTACCGACCCATTATTTGATATACAGATGTATGGCCAATTGCAAATGCTCAAATGTTGTGGCACAGAAATATTTGTATATATATATCAAACTTTTAGCTCTGATCATGCATGATAATTATATTACAAGAAAGTGAAGATGAGCATTTAGTGTGGCCTACTGTGTACTCACTGATGGCTGGATAGTCAGCAGTCTGTGGATCCCCATCACCTATATACACCGTACCACGTTGTGTACCAGTAGATGGTAACCACCAATCACTGGGATATACCTGGTCAGTATCACCATTCGTTACAGCATCAGGATCAGAGAATAGAATCACACCAATAGCTCCACGTATTTCTGCCAAATGTACCTTGAAGTAAAATGCAAAACAGGGTGTCCAAAAAGAAAGTATACAGTTTCGGGGAATTTTTATCAATTCATAACGTTCTGCTCTCGCAAAGAAATTTAGTACATGGTTAGACAAAAGATGTAAGTTTTTTGTGGTACCAGTTTGAAAATTGTAACTCGAATTATTTTTTAAAAAATGTCAATTTTCAAAAATACTTTATTTTGACCGTGAAGTCATGTTGACGTAATTTACGTCGTTTTCTCATTTTCTACCCGTCTCATGTTTCCCGTTTTGCACACATTCTTTAAGTGTTACACTTACACGTATTTCCACAAACTGGTCTTCTTAAATTTCAGTTTGATGTTGATCAGAAGAAAAATTGTGTATATAAGCATTTGATTGTACATAAGCGATTTCGGATAGCCCAAAAGAAAAAAGCTACATGGCTGTAGGCGGGTCATTTCACACTGCATTGGAATTTGCAAGAAATTAGTGAGTTATGTTTGAAATGTTTTAGTGTGAAAGGTCGTAAAGGTCTCCGGTCGGGTCGTCAAAAAAAATGCCTAAAAATGAGGAAAGGGGGTAGGGGTGTCAAAGCCATTATTATTTGCGCAACATTAAGGGATATTAAATCCAAAATACTTTGATAAATATCTCAACATGTCATTAATAAGGTTTAACACTTTTAAAATGATTAAAAAAACATGAATGATTGGGAAAATCTTATTGTTTGCCGAAAAATTACATTTTCTGAAAACATATACAGGAAAAATACCTATTTTTGGGTCATATCGCGATTTTTACCACACAGGGCCAATTTATGAAGCTACTTACAATTTAATAATTTGTTTATTATGAATTAATCTATAGAGAATAAAAACAACAGCACAACAGTGTTGAAGAATTTTCTTAGTGAATTTTCAAACACAACCCTTATATTGGGTAGCAGTAATTTGCTGTACCCCAGGTACAATTTGCAACTCCAGTTAGTGAAGAACATACACGTTCTCGTTGTAGTTTCATGTTTTGTCAAAAAAATGCTTCCAGTGTTAATTATGTACTATATTTAAATACTTTCACATTAAATAAAGGGTCTGAATTACGACTCGTGGCTTACAATGTGTGTTGCCATGACAACCATAACATTGTCTGAACTAAAATCATTGGCAATTCATACAATTGACTTGCATACATAACGTATACAAATGAAGAGTTGTTTGTTTTTCAAATAAAATATTTACACAATTTGGAAAAACACCTTAAAATTATCAATAATTTCTGAGAGCATTATAATATCAGTTTAGACATTTTTAAAGGCAATGAACTTTTTCCAAAAATGCGTGCCAGACGGGGAAACACCAGAAATACAGAAATTGTGATTTCAAACGTCGTCAATAACGTCAAAATGACGCCGTGGATATAAAACGGTAATTTTAGAAAATTAATATTTTTAAAAATATCCAATTTACAAGTTAAAACTGATGTCAGATAAAAATTTCATCTTTTGACTAACTATGTGCTAAATTTCTTTGCGATAGCAAAACGTTTTTAAATTTTTTTATTAAAGTGCACTGAAACTGTATACTTTCTTTTTGGACACCCTGTACATGTAATCCATGTGTCCTTTAATTAATGCAATGTTCCCATAATTAGAGCGTATTGTAATGTGACTAATGGCACTGTAGGAATACAAGCAAGGACATGCATTTAACACGATCTCCTGATTCTGATAATGAGAGGTTAGAGTAGTAGAAAAGTTATGTACACCGATTGATCTGTTTGAAGAGACACCGACTTTGGTACATGATGCGGATGTTGATGACGTACCATAGACAGACAACGAGGATAATTGAGGAAAGCTTCACTGAAACATAGTTTGTGTGAGCTTTATACTTCATACTGACGGATTCAAACATTGGTGATATAACTATGACTGCTATGTACAAAAAACAACGCGCCTATCTGCAAAGGTATTTGGCCAATACATACGAACGGAAGTGCCACTAACGACCTAATAAGACTAATGCATTTTTGATATCTACACCATATGGCGCTTCTTATGAGCCTATTTTCATGTGAAAGGGAACTTGTCATGTTGAACAAACTGTAGTCGAAAAAAGCTCGTTTTACCAAAAGTAAAGAGTGGTTGTCAAACAGTTTTTTCTTGCCCGTTTTGTCAAAATAATGATTTTTAAGACCTTCCCATTCTAAGCCAGCGATATATACCCTTACCTTATCACCTCGGAATATTTGCCCGTATCTTGCAAATGCTATCTTCCCACTTATGTTGATACCTTTGGTTTCCAGATGTTCGTAATCGTCCACTCTACCATAGTTTACATACACCAACGTTCCCTAAACACCAGTTTAAATCTTTCATATGAGAATCATATGATCGCATTTTCATATGAGAATCATATGATTCTCATATGAATATCATATGCAGATCCTTTCATATGAGAATCATATGTAGCGAAATTGCCTATGATATTCGATAACAGATCTATATTCTCACATTATAAATACAACTTATGGTGTACTAATGAAAGTGTTTTGTTCAACTGTATTACATTCATTGACGTAAAAGAAATGGCCGTTGTTCGACATTAGTCATTCGTTAAGTACGAAAGTGCTTAAAATGTAAACCAAAACCAGTACTAAGCCTGTATTCAACACTATGATTTATTGCTATAATTGAACAATACAAACTTACGTATATATCACCGGGAGCAGAGTACGCGTTGAAAGGTGGAACTACTTCACTCTGGTTCTCGTTAGTGAGTGCTGGTTCACGTAATGCGGATTTATACTGAGACACGTTCTTATCATCCAGTAGTTCTACGTAGTTGAGATCCGACATGTTTGGATAGGAGAGGAGAACCTTGTAGGGGGTCAAGGTCACCTGATCTAGCCCAACATGTTCCCATAATGTCGCAAGTTCTCTAGCTAAAACGTTGTTCCCTTCTGTACCGGCTAAATGTGGCCTACTTGTCAGGCTCCTGAAAATGTTACAATTACCAATATTTACAAAATCAAAGAACTTTCTTCTCGAAATCAATCCTATACTCCTTTCAATTAATCATATAAGTATTATATCAGTTCACAGCGTCAAATACCATATATATACCATATTGTATTTCTCTTTTCTGATCAACCATCGTTTATAACTTGTTTGGGACCCTATGGTCGTAATCTGATAGTTAGATTATGATACTGTTGACCTTTGTCTACATTGTGCTCTTTGGGGAAATGGTCAGTCAGTACAGGTAAGACAGCTGTCCACGAAAATTGGTTAGGTGAAGCAGACATCGTTTATTTCTGCTAAATTATTGAGAAACGGTGTTAATATAATACTATCCGAAAAAAATGAACAAACAAACAAACATATCTTGTATAACTTTTAAGTTTTTTAACAGACATAGCCATACTTCTAGAACGATACAAATTCAAATCACATCTGACAAGGTGGAGAAGTATTTCGATAGTGACCTTCAAATTATACATGTTGAAACGGCAAAGTTCTTCTTCACTTTGAATTTGAATTTTGATTTTTATTGTACACGCACATAAATTATAAACTCAATTATAGCAAATAAACAAGAGTATAAATCACATTTGAAAGCAAGACACTCCTACGAGTGCCGATTGCTGTAACGCCCCTGTGTTTATGGCCATCAAGTGGTGGTAGTGTGTGTTGTGAGTAGTTTTATGACACAGCGTGCATCTTACACGACGTTAAATAAGTCAGATAAACATATGTACATTTATAAGACAAAAGAAAAAACAGGTTGTTTTATACTGATGCTATTCCATTTCACAACAATTGTTTAGTTATCTCATAAGGCAAACCCAAGAAAAAAGTTAAGTTACCAATTTTCTAGGACTCTTTTCAGCTGTTAGACCGCTCAATCACCCTTTGATATTTCAACTTCCCCATGTCATTGGGCTACATATTAAAACTTACACTCGTGTCTCCCTGTGGAGACTATTTCTCTCCTGTGGTGTGGCAGCCAACATCGATCTGCGGCGCTCAGGAATAGACACTGCCCTCACAGATACCATTTTACACCATGGTGGAGTGGAGCATGTGGGTCTTGCTCAGATAAATTAACCAGTGGCCCATAGGGGGATCGAACCCGGGACCTCTCAATCCCGAAGCGCGCGCCCTACCTCTAGGCCACCGCTCCCAACAACTAGTGGTCCTGGACGGTATCCTGACCAGTACTAACCAACTCTTCTATGTAAAGGGAAATCGATACCAATGTCATATTTTTGGATGGACACGGACCGAGCCCGATCAGGTATCAAACACGGATCTGGGGTCACAAATTCAAGCTTGAAAGAAAGAACTATGACAGGCACTAGAGGTCTATAATGAAGAAGAAATATACATGACCAAAGGAAATATAGTAGAAATGCTAGTAATTACCTGAGATTTTCTCGAATTCTATCAGCATCAATGTTGTTCAATAACAAATCACTTATTTCAGGATCAGCATCTTTAATCAGATTACTATAAGGTGACACAACTGTCTCAGGTCCATCTGTGTCACAAGCAGCGTATCGACCAATCAGAATACCGATTATAAACGCTAACACAACACCAACAAGTGCCCCAATTAACAAAACTCTATGGTTCTTCATGCTGATATCTGTCAAAATGTAACAAAACCTTCCTTCAACTTCCGACATGTTGATAACATAACCGTGAATGTCACAAAATAGTTTAACATGCAACATCTTGAAGGTTCGCAAAGAAATTTTCTACAGGTGTATAAAGCTTGAATTTGGCAATATGTTGTGGGTTTTGAAACTACATTTTCGTAACGTACCAAAACATTACAAGCAAACTACTTGGTATAATTCCGAAACAATTACGACAATAGTTTGCAGCGTGACTGCATTGTTAGATAAATAGAACAACCACTAAATTACTAAAGAAGAACTTCAAACAACATTTAACGTACAAATTGTTGAAATAGAAATATCTCTTTACTTACCATCTAAGTCAACTGGTAAATCCTGAATGCATGTTTGTCTACCGAGTATGAAATGCCCTATTTAGATTAGGTATTTATTACACTCTTAAGTATCGTCAAGTTACTGTAGTTACATAGATATGCAAATGAAAAAAAACTCACGAGGTGACTGAAATATAGTGGTACTTTAAAAGTGTGCCAACGCATAAACATTTATATCATCAGTGTAATTAATGAATGATAGTTTGACAAAGGTGTGCTGCATGATTTGACATTTGTACGATGTCTGATAAACGTTGACATCTTTATCTTCACAATACCAGGTCAAAGATCGCCAAATGACAACTGTATCTACACAATACCAGGTCAATGACCGCCAAATGACAACTTTATCTACACAATACCAGGTCAAAGACCACCAAATGACACCTTTATCTACACAATACCAGGTCAAAGATTGCCAAATGACAACTTCATCTACACAATACCAGGTCAGAGATCACCAACTGACAACTTTATCTACACAATATACCAGGTCAAAGATTGCCAAATGACAACTTTATCTACACAATACCAGGTCAAAGATTGCCAAATGACAACTTTATCTACACAATACCAGGTCAAAGACCGCCAAATGACAACTTTATCTACACAATATACCAGGTCACAGATCGCCAATTGACGACTGTATCTACACAATACCAGGTCAAAGACCGCCAAATGACAACTTTATCTACACAATATCAGGTCTAAGACCGCCAAATGACGACTGTATCTACACAATACCAGGTCAAAGACCACCAAATGACGACTGTATCTACACAATACCAGGTCAAAGACAGCCAAATGACAACTTTATCTACACAATACCAGGTCAAAGATCGCCAAATGACAACTTTATCTACACAATACCAGGTCAAAGACCGCCAAATGCCGACTGTATCTACACAATACCAGGTCAAAGACCGCCAAATGACAACTTTATCTACACAATAGCAGGTCTAAGACCGCCACATGACAACTGTATCTACACAATACCAGGTCAAAGACCGCCAAATGACAACTTTATCTACACAATACCAGGTCAAAGACCGCCAAATGACAACTTTATCTACACAATATACCAGGTCAAAGATCGCCAAATGACAACTTTATCTATACAATACCAGCTCAAAGACCGCCAATTGACAACTTTATCTACACAATACCAGGTCAAAGATCGCCAAAAGACGACTGTATCTACACAATACCAGGTCAAAGATCGCCAAAGGACGACTGTATCTACACAATACCAGGTCAAAGACAACCAAATGACGACTGTATCAACACAATACCAGGTCAAAGATCGCCAAAAGACGACTGTATCTACACAATACCAGGTCAAAGACCACCAAATGACGACTGTATCTACACAATACCAGGTCGAAGACCGCCAAATGACAACTTTATCTACACAATATCAGGTCTAAGACCGCAAAATGACGACTGTATCTACACAATACCAGGTCAAAGATTGCCATATGACATCTTTATCTACGCAATATACCAGGTCAAAGATCGCAAAATGACGACTGTATCTACACAATACCAGGTCAACGACAGCCAAATGACGACTGTATCTACACAATATACCAGGTCAAAGATCGCCAAATGACGACTGTATCTACACAATACCAGGTCAATGATTGCCAAATGACATCTTTATCTACACAATACCAGGTCAAAGATCGCCAAATGACGACTGTATCTACACAATACCAGGTCAAAGATTGCCAAATGACATCTTTATATACACAATACCAGGTCAAAGATCGCCAAATGACAACTTTATCTACAAACTACCAGGTCAAAGACCGCCAAGTGACAACTCTATCTACACAATACCAGGTCAAAGATCGCCAAATGACAACTTTATCTACACAATACCAGGTCAAAGACCGCCAAATGACGACTGTATCTACACAATACCAGGTCAATGACCGCCAAATGACGACTTTATCTACACAATACCAGGTCAAAGACCACCAAATGACAACTTTATCTCACAATACCAGGTCAAAGACCACCAAATGACGACTGTATCTACACAATACCAGGTCAAAGATCGCCAAATGACAACTTTATCTACACAATACCAGGTCAAAGACCGCCAAATGACAACTTTATCTACACAATACCAGGTCAAAGACCGCCAAATGACAACTTTATCTACACAATACCAGGTCAAAGACCACCAAATGACGACTGTATCTACACAATACCAGGTCGAAGACCACCAAATGACGACTGTATCTTCACAATACCAGGTCAAAGACCGCCAAATGACGACTGTATCTACGCAATACCAGGTCAAACATCGCCAAATGACGACTGTATCTACACAATACCAGGTCAAAGATCGCAAAATGACATCTTTATCTACACAATATACCAGGTCAAAGACCGCCAAATGACGACTGTATCTACACAATACCAGGTCAAAGACCGCCAAATGACAACTGTATCTACACAATACCAGATCAAAGACCGCCAAATGACGACTGTATCTACACAATACCAGGTCAAAGATCGCCAAATGACGACTGTATCTACACAATACCAGGTCAAAGACCGCCAAATGACTACTTTATCTACACAATATACCAGGTCAAAGATCGCCAATTGAGGACTGTATCTACACAATACCAGGTCAAAGACAGCCAAATGACGACTGTATCTACACAATACCAGGTCAAAGATCGTCAAATGACATCTTTATCTACACAATATACCAGGTCAAAGATCGCCAAATGACGACTGTATCTACACAATACCAGGTCAAAGACCGCCAAATGACAACTTTATCTACACAATATTAGGTCTTAGACCGCCAAATGACGACTGTATCTACACAATGCCAGGTCAAAGATCGCCAAATGACAACTTTATCTACACAATATCAGGTCTAAGACCGCCAAATGACGACTGTTTCTACACAATATCAGGTCTAAGACCGCCAAATGACGACTGTATGTACACAATACCAGGTCAAAGACCGCCAAATGACGACTGTATCTACACAATACCAGGTCAAAGATCGCAAAATGACGACTGTATCTACACAATACCAGGTCAAAGATTGCCAAATGACAACTTTATCTACAAAATACCAGGTCAAAGATCGCCAAATGACAACTTTATCTACACAATACCAGGTCAAAGGACGCAAAATGACAACATTATGACAGAATATTTGCAACAGTATAGCATATACGAGAGCATACTGGGGCATACTTTGATGGTGTACGCGCATCTTCTCTTCGGCGTCATCTTTGGAGGATGATTGTCTCAGCATAGCTGGAATAGTAGCAAAAGCATTTGTGTTTCACATTGATTGGTTCCTATTTGGCCGAGCTTTTATTTGCACTGCATGATTTCCTAATGCTTGGAACTGTTTTCGAGTGATGGTCATCGTGTCTGTCGGAGTAGACGATGGAATGGTGATGTGATGTACGAGGGGTGTTTCATTAAGAAGGGTGATCATTAATATATCGTAAAATAATTAACTTAAATAACTTTGTCAGTTTTAGTGATAGAGAAGTGGTTTGACCCTTATTGCAAAGCTAATGGGCCCAAGTTTTTATCAGATATGCGGATAATAATACATGCTTTTTTAACTACATGTCAATAACATCATCGATGGAGCCGTACTTTTTCCCTGATTCCAGGATTTTTGCGATAGAATCATTTTGCTAAAGACCATATTTAAATTTGTCCCCTACACTCTCCGGACATAAACCCTTTGTATTTCTGTTCTGTTCTGTTCTGTTCTGGAATGTCTGAAGAAAGGGTGTAAACTACAAAACGAGTATATTTAATTAATTTGAAAACTACAATACAATGTGAAATTGAAAGCATCTAAGTGTAAAATGCAAGGAATTATTGGTAATTTGCCATAATTTTGGCAGTTTTGTAGAACTCAGAAAACGCTTCAAACATCTGCTGAGAAAAAAGTATGTAACATTCGAAAATGTGATTTAATTCCTGGATAAAACTTACACGTATATGTTAATCAATGGTGTACAACAACAAATAGTATCTTAAAAACTGACAAAGTTATTAAAGTTATTTATGTTACCATATATTAATGATCACCCTGCATATACCAAAATCAGAACATTCTAAAAACGGAACCACACAGACCAAATGTATGTATACGTGTTACAAACAGGCACAAAGTTGTACTTCCATGTTTCATTGGTGCCTCATGTTTGTTGATTTCTTGTGTATAGTACTATTATATGAAATTAATTGCATGGAATGAAGTTATAAGCATGACTTTCAATACCCTAACCTATCTAAAGGAAAAGCTGAGTATTTTCACAAAATCTTAAAATTCCCTCAACAGTGTTAGCTATACAGGATAATCAAAATTATCAACTTTTTACATTTTTATGAAGCTTTGTGTAAATTGCTACAATTATCACAAACAAAATGCTGGTTATACTTAGTTTCTTTACTTAAGTCAAATGTGTTCCCTTAAGATACTTTGTAAATACCAGCCCAGCAGGATCACAGTATGATTGTGTGTTTTTTTACTTTACCCAATCATCGAGTTCAGTTTTCAGGGCTAATGACTCGTAATCCAAAAGCTGTCTCACCTAGATCGGATCATGACAGTGGGGGATACCCTTACATGTGTCGAGATTGGGTACACATTCATGTCTTGCAACCCTGGATGCTATAACAAGCTTTACATTGTTGTACGAAATAAAAATGCTGATAACAACATTTAATGATGCGTGCAAGTATTTAAAGTTTAAACTTAAAACACACACACACCCCGGGTTTACAGTGTACGATTCAGCGCAATGAATATTTGATTACAAGGCAAATATCCAAATTTATTATATCCTCTCTTTGCAGATCTGCGTCCTGTACATTGACAACCTGTGTTGGTCAATGATGAATGAGTACTTGCACATCAGCTGTTGCTTTGATTTACAAGGGGACACAACTGGGATATATAGCATGGCCGTTATTGAGCGGTTAGGGGAAATAACTCTATATTGATCTCAATGATTGCTCTTTGCATCTGTAAATCACACATGAATTAAATATCTGGAGAATGATTTCAGATATATTATTAACAAGACAGATATTCCTCGTTCAGACCATTGTCCGTATCGACCCGAGGGATACAGCTTGGCGAATTTGACACGAACCTGACCTTTTAATTAGCATAATTTAACAGTCGATATATATGACATTGGTTGTATGTTTTCATAGTCAGGGAGTACTATAGATCTACAAATGTACAACAATCTGCGAGGTGTTACCTCTATAGAGATAGAATACTGAGTGTTTACTATAGATCTACAAATGTGCAACAATCTGCGAGGTGTTACCTCTATAGAGATAGAATACTGAGTGTTTACTATAGATCTACAAATGTGCAACAATCTGCGAGGTGTTACCTCTATAGAGATAGAATACTGAGTGTTTACTATAGATCTACAAATATGCAACAATCTGCGAGGTGTTACCTCTATAGAGATAGAATACTGAGTGTTTACTATAGATCTACAAATGTGCAACAATCTGCGAGGTGTTACCTCTATAGATATAGAATACTGAGTGTTTACTATAGATCTACAGATGTGCAACAATCTGCGAGGTGTTACCTCTATAGATATAGAATACTGAGTGTTTACTATAGATCTACAAATGTGCAACAATCTGCGAGGTGTTACCCCTATAGAGATAGAATACTGAGTGTTTACTATAGATCTACAAATGTGCAACAATCTGCGAGGTGTTACCTCTATAGATATAGAATACTGAGTGTTTACTATAGATCTACAAATGTGCAACAATCTGCGAGGTGTGACCTCTATAGATATAGAATACTGAGTGTTTACTATAGATCTACAAATGTGCAACAATCTGCGAGGTGTGACCTCTATAGAGATAGAATACTGAGTGTTTACTATAGATCTACAAATGTGCAACAATCTGCGAGGTGTTACCTCTATAGAGATAGAATACTGAGTGTTTACTATAGATCTACAAATGTGCAACAATCTGCGAGGTGTTACCTCTATAGATATAGAATACTGAGTGTTTACTAGTCACGCCTCGACGCCAGTTGTAGATCTATAGCATCACGAAGTTCTAAGCTCGAGATGGGATACAAACGCACATTCGTTATACCGATATTGCACAATTTGCTTACTTAAAAATGGATATGTTCAAAGCCAGAACCATGTAATATAGTCATGCATAAAGGTCAAATTCGCCAAACCATACACGTCGAGTCATATGAAAACCAAATTGCCGAAAGGTTTGGGACGGATGGAGGACCTCCTATCAAAATCCTATAAACTCCTATCAAATTAAACAGTTGTTCTATTAAACTAATTGGGACAGTACATTTATATTATACATGCAATGTACTTATAACGTTAAAAAATGCACACTATCATGGAATAAACTGTTTAGAAAGAATAATTTCCTATCTGTCGTATAACGTGATTTTTTAGATCGAAGTTACAGCTTGGCTATTTTGACCTGAGCCTGATCATTATGCAAGAATATATTACAAGGTTCTTGCTTTTAACATATCAATTTCCCTCAAGCAAATCGTGAAATATATGTATTTCATATTTGTGTTTGTATTACATCTCGAGCGTCTTCGTGATATTCCCCGATTATAAAAACATAGACTCGGTTTTGTAAACGTAGACAATATATCGACTGTTAAATTATGCTAATCAATAGGTCAGGCTCGTGTCAAATTAGCCAAGGTATACCATTTTACCAATATGGACAGTTGAGCATCATAAGAATATCGAAGTTATAATCAAAGTATGGATTACCAATTAAATGGTTCTACTGACAGAAAACAGTTTAAATCAGAGTTACCACATTAGAGGATAAGCACCTAGATACTTGTAGATTAGTGGCTGATCGTTTGTTTAGAGGTCTGGAGGTGCTGTCAAGGCTCGATCCCAGGCCGCTTCATAACAAAGACGTGCATTTCAAACGATACAGGTCATTTCCTTTCCAGACAAACAGCATATAAATGAAGCTGCATTCTTTTAGTCTATGCTGGACAACATAAAGAAGGTGTCAAGAATGCATACATTGGTGATTTACTTATCATGGATGCATAAACAGCGCTTTAATTAACATCTAATCACGTTGGAACATGCGTCATACCGCGCTGTTTTTACAGCGTCGAATTTATGACGTCAACTTGTTTACGTCAAAACAGGCTTGGCACAGACGACGTTATTTGTAATTTCGACGTTGGCAGCGAAAGGGTTAAATAAGTTCAAAACTAGTTTCAAAGTCAACCTAAGATACATTATTATAAACTTAATATTGACTAAGTCGCTGTCTATCTTGCGAATGTATCTCAAATATTTAATAACTGCCCTGCTGAATTAAATGTTTTGGCCGCAAGTACCGAAAGCACTTTGTGATCGCAGATTTGTCCGCGTTTTAAACATGTCCACATGAGGATTATTCACATTGTAAATGATAGTCGTAAATATCAAAACTCTGTAACACAAAATGCTGAATTCGATAGTGAATTCTATGGAAAGCCACAGTACACCCCCGAGGTAGTACTATGATTTGCTATATAAACCCATATCTGTTCTACTACCTCGGAATTATGCCAATTTCCGAAGTAGAAGAACCGTTCAATGTCGGAGTTCATATTATCCTACATCGGGATAGATCATACTACTACTTCGGAGTTTTATTTTCCGATGTAGAAGTATACATACTGCTACATCGGCTTTCTTACTACAACTTCGGAGTTTTATTTTCCGATGTAGAAGTATACATACTGCTACATCGGCTTTCTTACTACAACTTCGGAGTTTTATTTTCCGATGTAGAAGTATACCTAATACTACTACCTCGGCTTTCTTACTTTTACTTGCCGACGTACAACAAAATGCCTTGGTATAAGTACACATTAGTCATACTACTACAGTGATTTAACTCGACTGTGCTATAAAGGTATATATAGCTTGGTAGTACTTCGGAATTTTAACTCCGAGGTATCGTGGACAGCGTTATTTCGGGAGATTGGAAACGATAGTTCGGCTAGTCTGGTTCCCTGTCGTACTATAGTATTTTAGTACGTCAGGCTGACGTCACTAATGGCGGCGACCTCGCCATTCGGAACTCCTCGGCGATGTACACAATGAGCAAACGACGAATCGTCAATTTTTATTACGAAGGTAAATATAACTTGTAATAGTGTGATCAAGTTAATAAAACTTGGTAATTTTGATCTTTATACATAATAGCATTGGGTGGATAAGTTTTTTCACCTTGATCATTCTTACCAACCTAGAAATTTTACAATTTATTTAAGTGCACGCTGTTCGGATGGTGCACATTTCAATGCAAATTTCGGATTTTCTTTACCCATTCAATCTAATATCGTTGTAATCGTAATTTTCATTGGTTAACGTTAGATGAATAATAATTATATTTATCCTCGCCACTGGCACATCAGTCGAGGCCCCCAGAAGTGTTACCTTTGCCCAAATTACAGAAGACGGAAGCGGAATCACACAGGACCTAGTTTACTAGTGTTATCCAAATGACTATTAGTAATTTCAGCTTGACTGTCAGCTCTACAGTACGACTCTAACCCACCAACATCTGAAAGTCTCATGCTCTGCCAAAAGCTAATGCACCTGTCAGTTGCATCCACGCCCACACCCCTGGGGATGGGTGGTGGATATCCAGGGAAACGGCTGTGATTTTATCGTGCAGTTTCCCCTGCACTGCCGGGGAAAGTTGGGGATTTGTTCTCTGAACCAATACCCAGGGGTCCGGGGACAATATTTAGTTGTCAGTGGGCCGGGGAACTACCGGAGATTTTACCATCTGCTGTACTCCACACTCCACAGTTAATGTTTTCCATTTCAGCCCAACTTTTTGCTTGGTGTGAAGATAAGGACAGAACAGTGCATAGACCTTGAACTAATTAAAATATACTCTGGGATATGGAAATGGATTGGATTAAAGGGTAATGAATAATTTCATACACTCAGTCAGGTAATTGCCTAGGTAATTAAATCACAGATCCAACTTTGTTTCCACCTGATGGCACACAGTGCCATACTTTTAAAATAGAACTAAATCAATGTGCATGCTGATGGTCAACATACCAGTAATTCACTGATGTTCTCAATACAATGTGTCAGCTGGAATTACTATTAATAATGAACTAAATCACAGTGTATATAATATAAACAAGTCAAATTCCAGTTATCACAATAAGTCATACACATTGAATTGAATTGTCTCAAAATATTAAAGTCATACAGTGACCGGAGTTACAGTTGTGTTTGCCCACAATAAGTCATACAAAATTAAAGATAAATTGCATAGTCTCCCAATAAGTCATACATTGATTTGCTGTATAATATGCAGTGTTAATGGTTGATTTAATTCATAATGAAATTGATTTTTTTTTCAGATGAGGTGTAAAATTACATGCTATGTGATAATTCATGTGAACAGTGATACTGAGTTATAGCACTTGACAGAATAGAATTCATGATGCAGACTTCAGGTGAGTTTTGTTAAAATAAACAGTAAGACTTGCATCATTAAATTGCCAATTTTCAAAAGTTCTCACTAATGTTTCATTTAAACTGATTTACATGTACCATATTGTATTGAATATTGTATTTATCTTGAGACAAATGGACATATATAGAATCAGCCATGAATTGTCTTTAGAAATTAGCATTTCTTATACAAGTCTAGAACAAACAGGTATATAATTGTTTTTTTTTGCTCAGTTCAGGAATATTGATCTCCAAGACATTATGGAAGACTGATTGGTATTGTATATAATTGATAATGTATAACAATATCTTATTAATGTATTAGAAAAATAATATACACTACATACACTATTTCAGGTTATACCAATACTTCAGAGGAATGCATTTTGACGTTTACCAATCATTTATAAGAAGATCATGGTGTAGAAAATATTTCCATCCTTAAAGAGCCTGTTCCACAATAACCAGACAAAGATTATGAAATAAATCAATGTGACTATATGGCTGTGTATATCTCACAACGCTGACTCATTTGACTTTGTCAAGTCAATTTTGAAAAAAAACATTACCATAGCCACCAGAATTGGAGATGGATGTTGAATTGGAAAAAATCAGTGAATGTGCCTTATATCTATAATCTATTATGTGCTGCTACTAACACACAATCATCAATGTTTTGCTGTTATGCCCTACCCTATTTCTCAGTCTGTATCAGGGGTTCTGTAAAATCAGATATTTATACAGGTATTAAGTTTTGTTGAATTTGGCAAAATGATAATTTTGCAGTTTCTTAATTTATGGATTCAAATATTGGAAGACCGTTATCTTAATTTGTATTTTAGGTCAAATATTGAAAGACAATTATCTTAATTCAATATTTTTGGGTCAATGAACATAGTTTTGTGTCGTCTGACCAGGCGGCTTATTTGTGTTATTTTCGTCTTTAGCATTTGCTGCATAACTTTGTCATTTTTACTGGGACGTTTTTAATTACTTCCCTTTGATTGGTTTTATTACAATATTTTCTGGTCCATTGCATAACTTTGTCATGTTAAATTCAAAATTAGTATGCATGTTTATTGCAGTGATTAGGAGTGCAGTGCACAAGAAGCGTATAATATTTCAAGTTCAAATGTCAATTATTGGATTATTTCCCTTTGGTTGATTTTGTTAGACATTTCTCGTCCACAGAAAAACTTTTCATTCCAAGTTTAAATGAATTCAAATTAAGTATACACCTTCTTTCAAAGACTTATAGTACAGAGCGCATGAACTGTCACTCTACCTAGCTTCGTCGGGTGACACATTCAGAGCTTTTATCAACATAATTGCCCCCAGAACAAGATCAACATACACAAATGTATGTATTATATACAAATATTTTTAGGTCAACTTAATGTAGGCATTAAATTTCATGAAGTAACAAAACCATACACTAAATGGACATTCAACCACAAAGAAAATGCTTTTACAGTATTTCCTTGAACCTGGTATTTACTATGACACAGGGTACTTTCAAAGTATATTGAAGCAGAGAATCCCTCACCCAAGGCTGAGATTTGTACATTTATTTATGTGCGCTTGATGTTTTAATACATATGAATTTATAACAGAATAAAACTTTGTCTTTATTGTAACAATTTCTGTTGATTTATTCCATGTGAAGAGAATATGCTTATTTCATGACACCACATAGGCAGGTTGGTGTGCTCCTCCTATGGGACAAGGAGTTATTGTTATGCCCCTCATCAATGAGGTTGTATATTGCTTTGCTCATGTTAGTTTGTTGGTGTGTCAATAGACCATATGGTTTCAGTTCAATAACTCAAGAATGCTATGGCCTTCCATATTTGCATGGATGTTGGTCAGCAACAGTAGATGACCCCATTGATTTTGACCTTTATCATGTTTTAGGCCGTATGGTTTCCGTTCAATAACTCAAGAACGATTTGTCTTAGGATCTTCAAATTATACATGGATGTTGATCAGCACCAGTAGAAGACCCCTATTGATTTTGAGGCCAGTTGGTCAAGGTCACTGTGACCTTTATCATTTTTGGCAATTCATAATTGGGCTGCCATGGAGCATACACAAGTTTTGTTACTACATGTGGCTGACACTCAGAGACCGGTATTTATAAAGCATCATTGTGAAAAACTTAAGAAATTTGACCCAAGTAAAACATGTGTGCAACAAAACATCAGAATGTAGCTCTTCTGATTTCTTATTATTCTTGAGAACTATGTAAAAGACTCTTCTCTCATACCCTTGTGGAGATGAATAACACCAAACATGAGATTTCAAGAGGGATAAATGTAAATGCGAAAAAAAATTGTTTCATTATCAATGATAAATAAATTGGTAGATCTATTAACCATAAGTTTTCTTCTATGATGCTTTATAACAACCGACAAAAAGTTCCTCATCAGTTAGGGCTGTGTAGGCGTTAGCTAGAACCCAATTGGTAAGAGAATGAATAAAGAAAAATAACGAAAATTGTCAACTCAACATATTATTGATACATGGTCAAACTGATGCATAAAAACAAACACAAGTCAAAGATAACATTGATTCATCAATAGCTATAGTGAAGTTTAGAATATCTACCAAATATAAGACTGCAAAACTTAACTTCAAATCAACAGTTGAGCACAGCCCCAATGTTTCTGACAAAATTCTGATTACTTAAGTACACACCAAAGATGAAAAAACAACAGTTCAATATAAAGAATTTCAGGCTAGTACAGATGTAACTAAATAAGTTAGAGCCATTGTGCAGTGGTTGGTGTTCTGAATTTGTATACCAGTGATCTAAGCTGTGGCTTGTCATACACATACATCAAAATTTGACAATAGTGTTAATTTTCTTCCACATGTGGAAAAGTTGCTAGTGGAACGTTAAGTTAGCATGCTTCTTAGAGTATAATCTAGGTATACTAGTCAGGTGAATTGGGCCCCTATTATAACAAACCATTCAGAAATGATGTTTTACCTGAAGTAACATACTTAAAAAAAATAATGAGATCAGAAGTATGACAATTTTAACAAATCTGCGAAAAAGTAAATAAAGACACATTTGCCTGAAAACAAGGACTTTAAATGAATACAAAATATATGACAATAATTCTTCGAAGTTCAGTATTCATTATCAGACAGTTACTGTACTTAACTGTAATTACAAAACTACAACAATTATTAAATCTGGACAATCCAGCTCACAAAAAATGGGGTTCAATCAATGTTTTTAATTGAGGTGTGCAGCTTTTGTCTTAGAGGCTGTCCTGATCACACAAGCTCCGGTATTATACATAGTATAAAAAATTCCCTTTAACCCTTTACTCCATAGATTTTAAATATGTAGGTCTAGTATCCGGATAAGAGATAGAAACTGTATGCACTGTGGTATTTCCTTATACATACTGGTACAATGATTTCTAAAATACGGAAACAACCTTAATTTTAACATAATGCTCAACAAAAATTGTCATATTTTAGTAAATCATGTTTCAGGCGCTCTTCTTTTGCGCATGCTTTGATGGTGATTAGTCGCCTGAAGACCATTTCTGAAGTTTTCCTCTTCTCTGTTCAAGGTCATTAGATAGGAGTCAGTGAATCTGAAATAGAATTAACATTAACACCTTTAACGCATATTTTGTACCTCAGAATACCTCTGATGTTTTATATCCAGCAAAATACTATTCTGAAGATGTACACCATTTCCATGCTGGTTATTGACTTAAACTGTTTATTATTGCAGTCACATAATTTACATGAATGATACCCGAAAGATGGTTCTTACTTTATGATCTGAAATTTCATCTATTTGTTACCCTGTTATCAGAAAAACAGGAAGTATATACGGTCCATGTAAAAATATATAATTGATCATACACATTGAATGTTATATCTGTAGAGTAGTCAATTGAAATGTGAGTTGTTGGTACAAGCCCCTTTGTATTCTTATTCATATTAGGCCTTTGTGTTAAATAAGTCCTGGCATTCTAAAACAGTGATTTATTCACTCAGCAGGTATATATTGTACAAAACTATATTCTCTTATATTCAATTATTTTGGTGATTACCTCATAGTACACATTGTAGAATGCTTCTTTTATGCTAATGTCACCATTTTGTTTCCGTTCAACTGGAAGTTTGTAGAAACCAATATGAATTCCACCTTTAGTGAATGTTCCTCTGGTATGGGAGAACTTCTATAATGCAGTTTTCGAGATGTCATCAATGGTGTTTGAATAGATCTACAAATTAAAATGAATGAAATTAAGATAAACATAGAATATTTGTCGTTGATGACAGCAAGCAAATGTGTATCATGACTAAACCGGTCCCAGTATTGTACTTAATACCAGAGCTGGTTCATCAAGCTAGACACATGTGACAAAAATACTGTCATCAGGACATCCCTTACGGAAATAGAAAGTTTGCCGCAAACTTACCGCAAAGTTGCGGCAAATTTACCGCAAACTGATCAGTTCGCCGCAAAGTCAGAGTCATTGTTCGCAGGACTTCGCCGGTAGCGGTGAACTTCCGGCAGACTTGTGGCGAAGTTACCGCAAATTTGCCAGAATGAATGCCAGTTCACCAAAAGTTTGCCAGAAACTTTCTTTGATATGATTGTTCGCTAAAAGTATGCCAGACGTTCACCGCAAACTTATATTCTGAAAAAAGTTTGCCGGAGGTTTACCGGAAACTTTAAATAGATACTACGTTATTGCCAGAAGTTCACCGCAAACTTATATTCTGAAAAAAGTTTGCCGGAGGTTTACCGGAAGCTTTAAATAGATACTACGTTATTGCCAGAAGTTCACCGCAAACTTATATTCTGAAAATAGTTTGCCAGAGGTTTGCCATAAACTTTTAGTGGATACTATGTTATTGCCAGAATTTAACCCAAATAAAAAAATATGTTTTTTAAACAAATCATACACAATTCACACATAAATCGCACCAAAATCAGGTTTTTCCCGATTTATTACTTTGATTTGCCAGTGATTCATTTAATTAATCGCGCGTAAATCGGTTTTCCCATTAAACCGCTTCCTTTATAAGCCTGTATGAATCAAGTGACCTCTGGGGCGGGCCAATTTTGACCCTAAGGCAATAATTTGAACAAACTTGGTAGAGGTCCACTAAACAATGCTACACAGGAAATATCTAAGCTATAGGCATTATAGTTTATGACAAGAAGACTTTTAAAATTTCCCTATATATTCTATGTACAATCAAGTGACCCCTGGGGCAGGGCCAATTTTGACCCTAGGACATCAATTTGAACAAATTTGGTAGAGGTCCACTAGACAATGCTACACACCAAATATCTAAGCTCTAGGCCCTGTGCTTTTTGGACAAGAAGAGTTTTAAAGTTTTTAATGATTTTTTTTTTTTTTTTACAACTATGGTAGAGCGTCATACAAGGAACATCCACGTAAAGTTTGGTTGAAATTGGCCGACTAGTTAAAAAGAAGATGTTTAAAGCAATTGTTGACGCACTGACACACATACGCACGCACGCACGGACGACGGACATCACGCGATCTCAATAGCTCACCATGAGCACTTTGTGCTCTGATGAGCTAAAACCTGTACATTCAAACATCTGAAACTATGCTGATAAACGGCAAAGAATGTGACTGGGATGTGTTTCGCAGTTACACTAAATGTTTAATAATTGCATATTTACCAATTATGAACTGAACGTAATAATTGACAAACGAATCTTGAAAGTAAAATAAGTAACGTTATTTTTAAATAATTACCGTTCAGCGCAAACAAACTTTCAAATAGCTTTGCTTGTTTAATCAATAATGCTTTGCCTTCGAGGATGTCAAGTACAATAATCTATTGATCTAGGTCACTGGAAGCTTGCAGCCGAAATATCGTTAAATCCCCCGAAATAACGTAACTCACGATACTCCGGTATAGCAAATCTCCCGAAGTAACGTGGTTCTCGATACCTCGGAGTTATGCTTCGTCGGTATAAAATGCGGAGTTGTACTATATACCGATGTATAGTTCGGAAACATCGTTCTTCGTCGGAATTTAAATGCCGAAGTAGTATAATAATGTATGAACTCCGAACTTAAATTCTTACTTCGCCGAACGTTGTTCTTCTTCGTCGGAAAATCGAAAAGCCGAGGTAGAAGTATGTATACTTCTACCTCGGAAAATAAAAATCCGAAGTTGTAGTAAGAAAGCCGAGGTAGAAGTATGTATATACTTCTACTTCAGAAAATAAAACTCCGAAGTAGTAGTATGATCTGTCCCGATGTAGGATAATATGAACTCCGACATTGAACGGTTCTTCTACTTCGGAAATTGGCATAATTCCGAGGTAGTAGAACAGATATGGATTTATATAGCAAATCATAGTACTACTTCGGGGGTGTACTGTGGCTTTCCATAGAATTCATTAAATGCTACAGGCTCAACGCATTGACTCTAGGCGAACTTGGAGAGGCCATGTTCAAATTCGCTATATACAGGGTGTTATAATTCAATATAGTGTTGTTCTGATACGATCGATAAATCTTATATCAATATTATCAAATTTTGGTGTATGCACGTATTAACAAAGGTACACAGTCGTATAAAACACGAGTCTCGGTCCAAGTAACTCATTGAAACCTAAAGTGACTATACGACAGTCGAATTGTGATATTGATATTGAAAGAAGTCTATTATCACACGCACAGTTTGTAGTAGCGTTTTACTGTGCGGTCGTGTATCAATCAAGACTCTATCAGGACGGTCGGCCGAGGTAATTAACTTTATGTAACAGACTGTGGTGTATCGATCTTCACTGATCGACGTCAGGTAACATTTAGTGGTCACGTGATACTATACACGTGCTGAGTGGTGTTTGTTGTATGTATGTGTAGGGTAACATAGTTCAATACTGTGATTTATCGTGGGAGACAACACACACACACGGATTAACGTTACGTCTGGTGAGTTTGTTTCGTATTTTAAAAAGTCATTTATAAATTAAATCAAAACTGAATTGCAAAACCTTTGCTAAATGTAATGAATATGCTTCAAAATACCTTAAGTTTGCTTATGAAAAGGGTCATGAAAACCCTTAAAATTTGCATTTCCTTCAATCATAATTTGGTTATTGGTTGTGTTCAGTAATTACTTATTTGGAAATGTACTTAAAACTATACAGGAAAGTTTAATTCGGGAGCATGGGCATATTAAATAAACGAAAATATAATTTTAATGTTTGAATCAGTCGTAAATTTGCAAGGACATTAGAAAGTTAAATTTTGCAAACATCGTTGAGGGTGGTTTACTATACACATCGGTCTCGTCTGTGCCACGGATAAATGCACATCATATACACAGTGATTCAAGTATAATCAAGATATCAATCGCTCAATCATGATTGTTGTGTAGTAAATGGATGCGTGCAAGTCTTATTTCGGGTACATTGTCAGTTTTTAAATTGGAGCATATACCAGTCATAATGAGACGGTACGTTCATGTCTCGTTATATCAGTGAGCATCAAGTTACGCACCAGTCAGTTGCATCCACGCACCCTAGCCCCGGGGATGACTGGTAAATTACTGGGGAAACGGTCTTATTTTCAAGTACCAGTTTCACCCACTGCCGGGGAAATGTTGATTTTTGTTACTCCGAACCAATACCCGGGGACAGTATTTAGTTGTTAGGGGGTCGGATAAATACCGGGTATTTTCCCAGTATCTGCCCCTCTGGGCGGGGTTTTGGACAACCCTAATGTAAAAAATCACAGTCCATCCCCGGGGTTGGGGCCGTGGATGCAACTGACTTGTACATAATCTAGTTTCTAACTGCTCTAAAATATGTTATGATCATTATATATGTGTATTTAGAAACTATAGACGTACATGTTTGTGTATTGATCATGGGCAAAACCTGCAACCAAACTGGAACAGGACCTCGAACCGACACGTCAGTTGTATCCATCCAATTACTACTGTATATCTGTATAGTATATAGCCTTCATTGGTTCTTGGCTGGTTCTCGACCGAGGCTCATTACTGAAACGTTTCTCCATCGCAACGATTTTATTCTTTTGAATAATGGTCAGGGATATCTCCTTACTGAAGTGTTTCATGTCCATAATTGCTTAGCTTGGTTCATCAACACTATATTGATCATAACCGTATAAAATCATCTTATTTCTTTACATTGAAACACAATTACAATGTACATGAGCCCGAGGGTTTAGATTAAATCAACAATCATTGTCAACAATCAAGGAGAAATACCCGACATAGGATGGACCATCTGTCTCCCTTTAAGTACACGATCTACCTCTGTTATTGTTATATTACACGAACATTGGTTGATATCAGATAACTAATATCGCCCTGTTTTACCATATAGACCATGCATCGTCATTAAGGCCTGTTTAAAAAAACTTGTTAAACCTATGTTCAGACAACCATCTGTTCAACCGACTGTACATTCGTCGCATATCAGCGCCATGAATTGTCAGCCACGACCCTCGGAGGTACCTATTCATATCGGTGATGGGGTAGGCCCTAATGTGTGTTTTGCTTTAGCTCGTAATTGAACAGTGCCACAGACAATATTTTATGTAAAATGCATCAATGAATAGCTATTGATAAATGTATTTCTGATTCTTAATAAACTCGACTATGATAGTTTACGGCTCAAAGTTCAAAGAGAATAATTATGTCGGTGTATTTTATACAAATATGAGAACTATTATATAAAATTTAGTAATGTAGGTATATACCTAAACGTCAAACAGTTACGGATCATTCATTACAAATGCTTAAACAAATTAGTATTTAGTTTTTACATAATAATATACATTTGTGTATATTGCTGGTTGTCGTAACGAATTAACTCACCTGTCGTTTATGATGGCTCATCGGCGGTCCGCGTCCAACCGTCCGTCGTCCGTCTGTCCGTCTGTCCGTCTGTCTTTTCACAACTTTGGACCTATCTTTATAAAATTATGCCCAAATGATCATCTATCTATGCTTCGTTAGATATTTAGATGGCTTAGAATTAGAAGGTCGTAAGTGCCACTTACGCCCTTTTAAGATTCATACATATTTAGAGGCGCTTCTTATGAGCCTAGTTTCATGAAAATCTGAAATTGTCATTTTGACCAAAATGAAGTTTTACAAACGTGTTTTCCATAGGTAAAGAGTAAATTGCAGGCAGTTTTCTCTTGTTTTCTCATTATATCGATTTTGTAGTTACGACCTTCTTGTTCTAAGCCAGCGATTTGGTCATCTAGTGTCAAAGGTAAGCCACAAGCCTTGTCAAGGTCACATGATATGCTTAATAGTATTGAATGCTGGGGGAGTATAATGTCGAAGTGCCTGTAATTGGTAAGCAAATAAATGACATCAAATCTGATTTAGCGCGGAAGATATCCTCGAAGTTTCAAATTCCCGTTTGTTAAAACCAAATCAAATTGTGAGACTGTGTAAAATACGTGCGTACAAACTTTACATACTTACACAAATATGTCGCTGGTGTCCGTTAAAGTTGACCAATCTTTTATGTTCATTGTATCTTGTTTCTTTTCAGTCACCGGGGATCTGTTAACCGTATCGGATGTGTCGGACATTGGTCATCATGTGTGCATTGATTTATACAGACCAATAGTTCAAAAAGGGAACGGTCAAAATGGACAAAAGTAAGTGAATTTTGTTTACGTAAAACTGGCCGAACTTCGGAAAGCAGGATCATCACTAGGCTGGTTGAAATAGAGATGTCAACATAAACGGCTGAAATTACCTGCTCCACTTATATCATGTCATGTTCGATCAAATTGAACATTGTATATCAGTGTACTAGCTTATTTGTGTGGTACGCGTACACATGATTTACATGCAGGGAATATATCGATATTTTGAGAAAACACGGAAAAACTGTCTGACATTTACTCTTTACTTATGGTAAAACAAACTTTTACAACTTCATTTGGTCAACATGACAAGTTCAGATTTTTTAGGAAATGGGCTCATAAGAAGCGCCTTGTGATGCTTATTCTAAATATGTATGAATCTTAAAAGGTCGTAAGTGGCACTTACGACCTTCTTATTCTAAGCCATCGATATGTCCATCTTCTTTATTTACAACGATATCTTGTTCAAACATCTCCTGTGTGCACATGTGGCATTTGTAAATGAGGATTGTAAGGTAGACCTACTTAATTAAACTAAATGTTTGTTTCTTGTATATTTCAGAAATTGTCACTTTACCGAATATTCTCCGGATCTCGACAGTTCTCCTATTGGTGACGGTAGTGTTATATGTTACAATGTACAGTCGTATGAAAAGATCCGTAGATATAATGTCACCGCAACTGCTGGAAACTGTTCAATTAGATAAACGCCAAGATTACTTTTATTTCAAAGAAGCGTTTAAAAATCTGACTGAAAAGTTTGAAGATCGAGACAATCAATTCCAAGACATGCTTAGAGATCTGACAGATAGGGTGCAAGGCAATGCCAATACTTTTAAAGAGACAACCAGGAATCTCACAGAATTGTCAAACAAAGTGAAACGATTAAACAAAGTTCTGAATCAAGATCGGTTAAATCTTCATGGGATTCCGGAAACAGTCGATATTTACCGAAATAGACCGAATGTGTCTACGTCACAACCAACGACTCTTCTAACTTTATTTACCACCCTGAAATGGAGTGACGAGAAAGAGACAACATTTAATAATACATTCATGAACTGGGCGAGTTTGCGGCCTCTTGTAAATCCAGTTCTGTTGACCAATGACTCAGTGGCCGCAGCTAAAGCGATACAATATGGTTGGTCAGTAATAAACTCCTCAGAAAGTTCCAGTAATGGATTACCCGTGTTAAAATACATGTACTTAAGTGTCATGAAGGCGTATAGTTCGCAATTCTATTGTTTTGCAAACTCTGATATTCTTTTTGATGGTGGTTTAGTGAAAACATTGGTTAATATTCATTACTACTCACTTACGTCATCATTGAAGCATGTGCTTATTACCGGAATACGGTTCAATGTCGTAAATGTAAATGAGAGTGAAATTTTAACACGAAAAGATATTCCAGCCCTGGTTCAGACAAGAGGGTCACCTTTCATACAATCTGCTGAAGATTATTTTATTACAGATCGATTTTACCCCTGGGAATCTATACCGGAAGTAGTGATCGCGAGCCCGGCTTACGACAATTGGTTAGTTATGAATGCGCGGGAAAAGCGCCATCTTGTGATAGATGCTTCTAGAACAATCACAGTTGTACATCAGAGTGTGGACGACAATAATCACCGTTCACATTGGCGGGATACTGCACGCTATAATCTAGACTTGTTGAAAGATTTCACTAACATCAATGTTCCCTATCATAAAGGATTCCTGAATTGTATTGAGAGATTTACGGACATTACCGATGATGTTTTCGTCGTTCGAGAAAGAATGGTAGATGCCTACTGTAATTAAAATACCGACATCCGTGTGAAATTCCGATATCAGTCTTAAAATGAGTACACCGAAAATACGAACTAATTATCTAAAAATTTAGTATTGAAATGAACTGAACAAGTGCCGAAAATTCGATTGCAATTTTTACGAATATTTTTTTTGAATAGCCGCGAATAGTGATATAGTCGTTCGTAAAACACGCCGATTTTTTTTTAGAAATGTTTGAAGACTACACTTAAACGAATTTCTAATTGGCCACCTAATGAAATATTATATTATGCGATATATTCAGTCAATATTTCTAAAATTGTGGTTATTTTCATTACATGCACTTATCTATCGATTTCAAGAAATAATTTACGCATGCATGTATAAAATCATCCATGCAGAACAGTTATTGCAAAATGGCTTACATGCACGTGGTTCACGTGCCCGACATGTTAGATTCTTGAAATCAGTCAAATGTATTCTCTGTCATTTGGCTTAATGAAAGGTATTAATACTGGCAAGAATAAGTAATACGGGGCGCGTTGAGGCCGTTAGAATGACGAGTACCAGCACCAAAATGCAGACATGTCATCAAAACGTCTTTTTGTAAAAAGCGATATTCATAATAACGTGGGGTTTAGCTCGAATAACTGCGAGAAACATATTTTCTATCAATAAAATTGGACAGTATCGGGGTTTCGATTATTTATATTTTTCTAAAAGCATTTTTTTAAAAACTAATTTATAAAAACACGTGGCAAGTCAGAAATTCGTTCAATGTATGCATGCATCTGACGTCATGAGCGCGTTCCACATGGCTCATTTTCACAAATTATAGCGTTTAAAGAAAAGTCGATCTACAGGGAACACATGTATACCAAATACGATACTATTCCAAGCTGTGCACGAGGCCAACGTGCAAAAAAGCAATTTCGCACCAACCGTTACGCATGGATGATTTTGTATATGAATACGCCATTTCTTTCCAGAAATAGATAAGAAAGTACGTGGAATGAACAAATAACACAGCCTAAGATTTATTGATATAATTTATCAGATGATATAATATTTTTTAGGGTGGCCAATTAGAAATTCGTTTAAGTGTATATGCATTCTGGTTGGCATGTTGGTCGAATAGATACGCTTATGCTACCTTAAGGATCAAGTAGTCCCAGGTTCGAAATTCAGATATTCGAATTATAACTGCTGCAGTACGTATAAGTGCTGGTTAAAATGTTTGTTGCTCAGGTAATATTTCCTCACTTCATACATTTTATTACGCTATGTTGCTCTTATTTTTGTGAATGGTTGCTTTTTATTGTCATTTATTGTCACTCCTATTCATGCTTTATTTATTACATTTACATTCTATTTCACGTTGCTGTTCATGTATTAGTACTATTTGAAGCCTAGTGATAATGATCAACAAAACTGGACCTATTGTTCTCACAGAGCCGAGTACGTCTTTGATACACCACCAGGATGTACACTGACTTCCATTATTATTGTGAGACAGGACAGCTCAATGGTCCGCGACTAACACGATACATGGCATATTAAACTCTAAAATGTCAAAATCCTTTTTGAAATATGAAATAAAGTAGAAATCCTTTGCTTGTGGTTTAACTTTAATTAAGTGTATAATTTACAAAAAAAGATGCGGAAGAGCGCATCATGGCTGCGCTACATTCGCCAAGGATCGCAATCGAGCGTTTGTTATATACAGATTGCCAACTTAGTTACCTCCCTTCGTACCACTATAAGGAAGTTTTAGTTGATTAACCTCTAATGCTTTTGTCATAATCCTATATATATATCGGCCTTTAAGACGTATAAAAATACTGCAAATCTATTTATGTTTGCATCTTGCACACAGCAGCGTCTATCGAATGCTTCCTAATATAATTTATACGTGGGCCTTAAAGTGTATATAGCTATATTCTAACAGTCATTCAATGTCAAAATAATCACTTGCATCGTTTTTAGTATGATACTAGACTTAGACTACCTTAATTGCAAATTAAAACTTTGGATGGGTTCCTAGGACTTTGATTCAATCTTCGAAAAATAGCGATTCTTATAGTTTCATAGGGTGTTCTAGAACACTTTCGTACGAAAATGGACAGTTTAATCACAATAAATCACAGAGACAGTTTCTGTTAAAACTGAAGCAAAAAATGATTGTTTTTCAGTTTTTGAAACTTTTTTTAAAAACTATCTTCTGATATAGCTCTATACACTTTAAACTGACACTCATCAAACTCCGTAAAGCTTGTCCGGCTGTTCTCGGTCGTATTCGATATGTATGTTAATTTACTACATACCGTTATCTCCGGACTTGTACGAATTATTCAAGGAGTCTCAGTTTAATCAGGCCAAGCTATACTAATTTTCTTTTGTTGACAAATACTAAATAAAGTTGTTATTAAACTTAGTTGGACAAAAACTTGTTAAAAATGTAAACGTGTAGAGTCGTAGGAATGAAAATGTATTGTTGAAAAGGCTCATCATCTTCTCGTAGATCTCAGGACATGGTTATACTAGTACTTTTTACTTAGCCCGCTTCATTCTTGCTTGGACACTGGGTGGTAAAGTCGAGGGGGGTGACATAGAAAACAAACTACACGATGTGCATGTGAATAGATTTATTATATTATTGATAATAGTTATTATCTGATATCGAAAGTTTACGAGCTTTTTCATGGAACACATTGTCATGTTTAGAGATAATGCTTTTTCAAATTTGGTCTTTACATTTGTATTTAGACATGGCAGACAACTATGTCTTTGAATGGGTTCCGTACTCCAAACATTGATTCACAATCATAACAATCATTTCTAGACTCTCTATAACGGAAGGTCCTCATGAAATCAAAGCAAATATAGAACGAAAATGATGGCACGTGTACGTTTCCGAATAAATGTTTTCAATAAAACTTGGATCCAGTTATTGAGCGGACCAACTCACAATACACACTTGTGGTATTTGCTGACAGAGTTATTTCTCTTGTACATAAAACATCAAACTATAAAAGCTACTGAAATGATTGTCACATAGGCAAAACTCAAAGGCTTAATGTTTGGTAGTATTTCCATTTTATTTCAAAATAATTGTTGTCTACGAACGAACTAATTCGAATTTCTAAACTTTGGTGCGACCGCATTATAAACAACTGCGCTGTATCGGTCTCATGGTGTCCAAATAGCATTCGCTTTGAAAAAAAAATGTATATCTATAATAATATAGTGATGTACAACCTTTTAAACAATTGTGGTCGATAAACTAGGAAACTATGCACCACGTGTCTAAGACAAAACAAAAAATATGCAACAAAATCAAGTAAAATGATAAAACAACATTTAAGCGTATAACGCTGAATAAACATATTAACTTTGAGTTTCACAACAAGGGCTTGGCCCCATCTTGATTCACAAATGAGGGCTTGGCCCTTTCATTACATAAACAATGCTGATTTGGTAGATATCATCTTTCCTTTATATAAAAAAGCAAAGACATGATGTGTATAGTATTAATACTACAGTTAACAAACGAATAAATGTTAAAGACAATACATTAGAAACATTTATTCATTTCGTAATACTCAGACTCGAGTTTCTCAAAGCATTTCAAACCAAAATATCTCAAGTCGAAAATGAGATCCTGTGTTTCACTTTTAAGTTTTAACTCAAGTTGAACATTTTGAACTCAAATACTCAGTAATAAAATCCTCATAAGGTGTGTTTTGGTTAGGTATAGGCACCTACAATAGGCATGAACATACTAACCTTGTCGATTTGAGTCTAGATTTGGCTCAGTTGGAAATCTCTCATGAGATCTACTTAGTAACTTCGTCCTTAGATTGTCTCAACTTTAGAGATTGTGATATAAAAATACACGTACTTCAAACTGAGATTGTCTCAAATAACACATTGTGATTTTAATACTTCAATCATCTACAGCGTCAATTCCACATTGGCGCCGTATTTGACAGAATTTGAACAAGAATATCTATATATTTATGGTAGAGTTGGCAATTCATGATTCCAATGTTAACTCTCTAACATGTTTGAACATTGGATAGATGTTATATCAGTCTTGTCAGACCAGGATATACAGCAGGAGACATTCTAGTGGAAACAATACCAATGTTTTATAACTACATACCGGGTTAACTGGTGTGCGTATATCACATAATACATGTACGGTAGAAACACCCTTACCCGACCTCACTCCAGACTGACCAAACATTTCGGATTGGAGAGGTTTTCGTATTGGAGAGGTTTTCGTATTGGAGAGGTTTTCAGTTTCAGGGTATGTTACCTAAACAAAATTCAGACAGAATTCAAGATGGTTCACATGTATTATACAGTCAAATACATCATAAATGTTCGTTGTAATTTTCTGACCATAATTTTGGGTTGAGGAGATTGATTTCATATACACGTAGCATATATAGAAGGAAGAAAACTGAGATCAAGAAATCATTTTGGATTGCGGAGGGTTTCGGATTAGGGAATTTCTACTGTACATGTTTATCGCTATAGATGCGTATCCTGGAACCTGCATTTCTCGGCAAACTAAAGGTTAGCGTTGAATGAGTCTACCCTGGATGTGGAAACGTGCGTCATGGTGTCAATACTGTTAATTTATCCGGATTAACCACTTGGAACGGTGGCAGAGTGCAACTTGAGGTGATCTAAGTTCGAAGCCAAGGTTGTATGATTGTATCACGTCTGTAGTTATGTTCTTTGGGTGTCGATCCTGCACAACGTACGTGAAATTCCATACACCGTATACCATCGAGTCCACCATTGTGGTCTGTACACGGCTTTTTCTAGCTATTCATTGATTCCTTACACAAGATGTATTTTGTTGAAAGACAATCTCACTATAATTGGCATTAACGTGAAACTTATCAGTCTGGATCCCACAGGGAGTCTTGGATGGTTTGCAGTACTGTATATAATACTGGGTTGATGTATACCATACTGTGTTTATACCGCTATCATCTGTGATGTAGGTATAATGTTGTCTCCGAGTTGAACACAGGTTTACCAGAACCATTCTTCAAGTGAACTAGTCGTCTACCTGTCAAGTATAAGAAACAAGAACCTTTAGTTATGGAATATGAGGGCAATGACACTGTTGCATTACTTTAAGATCACTTTCACACTAAAGTACCACATTCAACAATGGCCGTAATGGGTCTCCTTTAAATGCAAGTCACCAAATCAATTGCCATAAATGTATAACTCAGACACGTCTGATTGTTTACTTCAATTTTAAATCGACAAACTTACTGCGCATACAACTTAAATTATATTTATTTTGTATACGGGGAAACAAAGTAAAAAATGTATAGCATTTTATAATCGTCGTTTCAAATGCTAATTTTTGCGACGCCAAAATCCTTCACTGGTACACATATGATCAGTGCCGCACGATGGAGAGTAAGTCGTTGTAGATGATAACAAAGATCTTGGTAAACGGCAGTAACCCACTCCATCAGGTAGCGTGAAGCAGCAGCAGACCTGCTTGCTATGACACTTCAGCAATGACAAGAAAGTCGATCTGCTCCAACAGTCGCTAAGTCGTAGTCCAAAAGCCATTTGGTGGGGCTTTTGTTTCGTGGATTTCAAATTTACAAAAACAAAACACTGAAATAAAGAAACTTACCACTCCATGTGGTTTGTTTGGACATCACAAAGCCTTCACATTCCTCATCATTATTGCACACTTCCTCCGCTTCTCTGACGTCATACACAGATATTGTACACGCGGACACAGACAATGACATACGACATCGGTAGTCGTGTAGCCCGGGTAGGTCTGACCGCGTAAACATCTTATAATCTGAAACACAAACACAACATGTGTAAGTAATGACCTAACTTGAAAAGGTACATTCCAATTATCCATTGAACGTCATCTACATAAAAAATATTAATAAGTATTTGGTAATCACCTTCTTTTACAAATTAAAGATAAAACACCTTCTAAGTACATTTGCAATATTGCAATATAAATTCAGCACAATAAGTAGATACGACTTTGGAATTATGCCATGTGTTTGCAGATTGTGATATTTCTGTTTTATGTGCTTGTCTGTTTCAGTTGAGTGCTGCCTTTTCAGTCCAAGTTTTAATTATATTGCCCTTTGGTCCCACACACAGTCTGGTGGACATACTGCTAGTGGACAACCCACTTTGGACAACTCTTCTAACTGTATCAGACGAAGATTTACCATAGCACAAATGGGTACACTATTGAATTCAAAGTTATAGATAGGATAGACATGAGTCATTCCGCCTCATGAAACAATACATGCAACAATCGGGCATCGATACGTGGTCACGTGCTCCTCCATAGCAAACGAACAAAACACTCGCTAAAGACGCGGGGCGGCATCGCCCCCGCCGCGTAATAATAAACTTGACTGGTTTACTTACTGGAATGGTAGTTATCTGATTTTGTTCTATTAAGATAGGAACCAGTCTGATAATACGTCACAATATCCGTCATTAACTTCAATAGTTGCTGTGACGTCATTGTGAGATCACTGTAGCCATTGACAACCTTGTCGATGATTGGTTTAAACGCTGGAGGTGCACCATGGGGTAACAGGAATGTAACAAAATGGCGGCCAGCATTAAACGTGTTCCGCTTCTCGTTATAGTCTTTACATTTACCATGGATACAACGAGTGCTGTGAATGAGAAATACTGCTAATAACACGAAGATAAAACATGGCTGCAATACACGACCAAAACAATTAATTCCATCGTTATGTGGAGATTGGGGCGATTATGTGCCAAAAGACAAAGTCGTTAAAATCAACATGATAGGGTAGTACAGAAAGGTGAATGTTGCATCATAAACTTCTGATTGAGATCCTCGTGAACGTGTTTGTAACATGGTGTTTATAAAGACCTTCTACCATGTTAACATCCACTCAGCTTTAGTAAAAACAACCATACAAATTCGGTTCAGGTTATATTTAGCTACTATGAAATACGACAACACGGTTAAAAGTGTTGCTCTACTATGAACTTCTAATTTGGAACCTCTGTATTGTACGCATGTTGTTCCCAACGACCTTTGTGGTACGGAACATAGCCAAATAAACCAACAGGTGTCACACCGGTGGAAAGTACTTCCGGGTCGTAGTATGCTAAAATAGCCCCTTTCAGAAATTTGATATATGTCTGTGGAAGCACTGTTTTAATGTGGAAAATGCTAATTGATGACCAAATTACATGAATGTAGATCAAATATGACCTGCATGCTAACTTTTAAGAGTGTTTAATTGATATTTTTCTGAATTATCTTTCCCTGGCTGAAGACTGACAATGTATACAATATATATTCTTTATTTACGTCTCATTCATGTACATTTACACATATAAAATTTCATATCATAATAAAAACATATCAAATGTACATAACCATTCAAAATTGAATTACAAGAGACATTAAGGTACTACAATTCTCATATATGAGTACCACATTAACTTAAACATATTCACAGTATAATATTATAGGAACTTTTAAAATATCACATACATATATATATTAATAAGACTAAGAAACTGTTGTTAATGCGTTGTATTAAAAATGTGTTAAAATTGATTGATGTATGTGTGCTTCGGTCAAGTCAGCTTTTGAGGCATGGAAAATAGCGTTGTCCTTCCAGAATCCCTGCAGTAGCTCGAAAACGAAACTATCGACATGCCATTTTCTCCAGCTTATTTTGGATAGCAGGGATTGCTTTTTATGGAAACGGTCACAGAAAATAACCCGGAATGTCAGTGAAACGGAGGGAGAGATGCGAATTTGGGTCATTTTGCATTAATTTCAATGGCAGAAAATTCACCGGTGTGACACCTATAGCTCGCAATCGGAACGTCCGTACGGCATTTATCGCTTCCTGACGTCGCTAGAAAAATTTATCTACGATTAATCATATGGCCGAGATTTTCCGATTCCAACAGATCGGTTCAGAAAAAAGTTTCCTACGTGTAACCGTTTTTTGGAAGTGTGTGACATTGTTATCTGGTGTGTAAGTGTTGGATTCACATGAAACAGAGCATTATGTATTTCAAAGACATTGACAACAACGAAGTCCGCCACATTGGTTTCGTTTGCCAATTGTTAGTACTGTTGCCAATTGTTAGTACTGGTTGATATTGATGAATATCTAAATTCTGGAAAGCTTATTGGATCAACTATCAACTGTCCACTGTATATTGGAAGGGTTTGACTAAAGTTTAATAAAAAAAATCATAAAGATACGTTCTAACGGTGGATATTGAATGATAGTACCTTTGAGAAAAGTTGGCACTTGAGAAAGTAACATCACAATCTGCTTTCACAACACAAGTCGGGTCTTCAAATCCCGTATCATCTACGTCAGATAGTTTCAACGTCCCATTCACCAATACAAACTGTTGTCGTCTAAAATCATTCATCGACATAGAACCGTAAGGTGTCTTACTCATATAGTTAACTATCTTCGTGATGTCAAGGCAAACCTGGAAAAAAACAATATTCAAATATACTAATAAGTAATATATTCGTTTTAAACAATCTAGTGCCTTGGTCCAACTGAGATTGGTTTGTCCCGGCGATGTACTCCCGATTAAATAAGTGGGCATGGGAAAGCATCAGGAAAAGGGTCCCCGTGGTCTATGGGAAGCTTCAGTGTAATCATTAGGAAATATGTGCAATTCCCTGTTTCCGATGCCTCCCGAAGCTAATTTATTTAAATCGGGAGTACATCGCCACAGCCAAAACAAAATTTTCAGTGGAACCAAGGCATAACTGAATAGATAAACATTTCGTATTTTTACTAAATTGGCCGTGTGTATAAGTACATTGCATAAGTATTGTTTTGTCAACAATATTAAGTATGCTAATTAATATGCCATTTAAACATCGAATACTAGCAGCACTCCCTCTTTTAGTGTCACTATAATGCAGGTGACAGTGTGGTGGAGCAATTATAAAGTTTGACATGCAATGTGTTGAATAGTTGAATATATCGGATGTATATAAACGATATAATTATACAATTAATATAATAGACTAGTAGTTTTAAATGGTGTGATATTAAATGTGTGAGACGGGTTGTACATTGCATTTCATTTATCATGAATCATTTATATAACACCCTAGCTCGTAGCGATTGATAACATCGGAAATGAGGTGTCAAGTTTTAGGCTAATAAATTTGTTTCAAAGTCAACCTAAAATAAATTAGTATAAAACAATTTATATAATTTAATTGTTAATGGTTATAATTTATAAACAACAACCAAGGGAAGGTCTGCCAAGCAAAACACGCATTGTAAACGGGTTGACTACTGAATATTGTGGCGACAATCGGAGACAAATTCTTCGAAAAGATTCCACGAATCAGCTAAAGTTGGGTTTTCTTAACACAATACAACGCTTACAGAAATGTCAGTAAATATATAATTAATTAGCCATTCAAAAACTAGAGAAGTTTTATGTACGGTTATTCTACAACAACATAAAACGTCATAGTACGCAATATGTTATTCTTAGCGCGCCAGAGATCTTGGCGGTGAGAACTACTGCACTCAGTAAGAACTTGGTATTGTTTTAGAATGGATGATAAGACAGCTAATCGAGCAAGCCAAAACACTATGTTTCTAATCCCTGGTATAGATAAGTAGATAGAACAAGTCACGTAATGGTAAACATCCGTTGTTAATGTAAACATCACAAGACGTTTGGCAGAACACAGGTGCTGCTAACTCTACTGATTGACAGATGTTTTTTTAGTTTTTCTATTTTTGCTAATTTTATACCATTTACTAATGCTTTTACGAAATAAATCTAATTCAAATCTTGAAGGTATGGTTCTTTAGCATTGATTTACGAGACCCTCATTTCGACATTCCCGGAAAGATACCACGGCTTCAACACGCAGACATTCAGCTACGCAGAGAGTTATATTTCGTAGACTCAGATAAAATGTCCATTTCATATGGTCGTTATTTGTCAATTAAAGGTTCCCATGTAAAGTCAGTCTCGTTCAACCAGCGTATGTTTCGTCCGAGTCATAGTCTGGGAACTTGTCTAGCTACTGATGTATGATGATGGGGTAAAGAACATGTCAGACATGTGTCCGTCCAACCGAGTGTGCTTCTTCACTCCCTATCATGGAGGCGCAAGTGGTCTGTTAATAAGGCGGCACCGGTAGCCATAACAAATTGGCGTTTGTCCGTCTCGGGTGTCTATTCACGACACAAGATTTAATATCACAACAACCCAGAGCTGTCCTTATTCTCAAATTAAATAAGTTCAATATTGAATACCACCAAGTTCAATATTATAGTAATTAAATAATGGCAAGCAAATATATTTACGTAGCTTTACTATCACATGTTACTAGTGTATTAAAAATACGTATGACATTTTACAAACCGTAGTTGAACTATTTACTCTAATATAGCAGTATGGTTGTGTAATAATGTCGGATTAACACATTGCTTTAATGTCAGATCTGACATTAATTGATCTGTTTTAACAACATAACTAGAAAAAACTCAACTAAATAATGTTATATGACAATCATGTCCATATGTCCTTGTCTCATATGTGTCGTATACACGATGAGAGTGGCAATAAAGATATAACATCAGTTTGTAATACTAGTACATTTACATGGCGTCAAAATGTGCAAAAAATGAAAATATTGCAAGATGTTGATATTTTATAGTTTTAATGATTGGGAATTTTTTCAACAACAACACGTATTCTGTAGAATTATTATTATTATTTTAACGTTTCGGCCGAGGTTTTCTTCAGAATGTTGCAGATAGTTTTGAAACTAAACATGACAGCGAAAACTACATGTAATACAGAACCAGCTACTCTGTGTTGCATTTTATCGCGAAGTTTGTTTGGGTTTTTTTTTGGTTTTTTTTTATAGTTTTAATGAAAAATAAATAAAATACGTCTAAATTCGTACTAGTAATCATAAAACATCAAGATTAAAAGTAACGTTCACAACCTATTAAATGTAATCTTTACCACACGCCCTCTTAATTGCATCATTTCATAGAGGTTTTGTTTGTTGCAAACTTTCAAAGAACGCATTATCTTTATGTTAATGTTGTCTTCTATTTTAATATTTTTAAGATGATAATTTAGTACAGATCGGTCATACTGTCCAAATACCAGGATAAAATTCATAAATCCCGGACATAATCGTAGCATATCACATCAGTAACATATCTGTTCGCACGTGGTAAAAATATGTGCAGCCCTACTTGACAGTGAATGGTTTTATTGGACATGGCACACGCATACTCAGACTTCCCAATACGAAGTTGTGATAGTCATGAAGTAGTAACATATTTATTACGATTCCCAAATATGTGTATAATATTACACCCGTCGCAATGTTTAATTTGTCAAACATCAGAATGCTGTTTTTGGTTGGTCCTCACATTTAAATTCCATATTTTATAAGCCAAGCATTACAATACAAGGACTTAACTTTGTGGAAATAGGTCATTGACCTTGTATTGTGAAACCTGGTTTGCAGACCAATACAATTTGTACTCTCTCAATGTACTTTAAGAATGTGCTCAATACGTTCAACCAGACACCCAGATTTATACTGTCTTATATGACATATCTGACTTCAATTATGTTACGTGATCAAATTAATGCCTGTCTGTTCATCCTTACTGTATGGCTAGTGAACGGCGGCACCAAATGTGATGCGGTTATTTTTACGATTCAAATACAATGTAGGAAGATGGTGGTGCAAACATTTTTATTCATTACTTTTGTTTAAATACATGTTGTAATAGCGTGCACTATCAAAGAATAACTATATTACAATATAGATTTGTCTCTATCGACAAAATAAGCTGAAAATTCTGAAATTGGAAACAAAATGCAATTGTATTATCACTAAACCGAGTCTTATGGCAGATTGGTAGATTAGGTTATGTAACCACAATAACGGAATATTTAAACATTAAGACAGAGGTTAGATAATCGAATCTTCAAATGAAGCCTAAATTGTTGTCACGGTTACGCCATCTGATATGTATGCGATAAAAAGATTCGCACTAATCTCATAACCATTAAAATGTCAGCATGACATTCGATGTTGTCCTGTTCTGTTCTGTTCTATTTTGGCCATGTGCAGATGTTGCAGGTAGTTTTGAAACTAAACATGACAGCAAAAACTACATGTAATACAGAACGAGCTACTATGTGTTGCATTTTATCGTGAAGTTTGTTGTTTGGTGTTTGATGTGATATATGATGTACTGTATGATACTATCCAGCCACATTCTATCACAGACACAGGTTATCATTTATTACACAACTGTTTCAACATTTTCAAGTTTAAATTTTAAAATCTTTTCACAAACCCCGTGGATTACAAAAAGCAAGCTGACTGTTACAGACTCCATATATCTAGATCTGGTTTCAATCAAGTGATAATACATAGCGTCGGTATAGAACACCAGTCTATGTGATAGTCCTTGTTCCGTATCACTGTCTTTATCAAACTTCTAGTCAGGTATGTTACATGTACGTGAACATGTACGAGTATAGCTTGGCTATATTGACCTGAGCTTGACCTTTATATGCAAGAATATATTACAAGGTTCTTGCTTTGAATATATCAATTTTCGCAAGCAAATCGTGCGATATCGGTATTTCAAATATGTGCTTGTATTACATCTCGAGCGTCTTCGTGATACTCCCCGATTATGAAAACATATAATTGGTGTTATAAATATACGCAATATATCAACTGTTAAATTATGCTAATCAAAAGGTCAGGCTCGTGCCAAATTGGCCAAGCTATATATGGGTGACATCAATATTCGGTCAACATGCTATTTAAATGTGAGCATAGTCACAAAGTGCAAGTTACATAGAAATGACCCGGAAGGAATGTACAAAACATGTATACATAAGTTATTTTGCTGTTCCTATGTCAGCCAGCATTGTAACTCACCAAGTGATTTGTCTTGGAATCTGAAGTTTTGATGCCCAGACAATGAATCTAGTAAGTGAGTAGCTTCCTTCTGTGCCATTGTAATTACCACATATGACACATGCAAACATAGTGATCTACGTGTCATACTCGGTTGATTGAACGATAATTCGGGGTATATCTGGTACAACTATATTTAATAGACCGGAAATGTACGTCTTATGTATAATTCGAGCATAATTGTCGGATATATCTGGAACCAGGATGATTGCAGTGAGTATATTATGATACATAGCTGATGATATAATAGTGTATGGTTGAAATATTTCATCTAGACGAGACAGATCTACTCAGTAAAGTTCAAGTCGTGTCTGATATGCTTTCAGACACCAGAAGTTTGGCAGCAGCAGAAAACAGCAGATATCCATTGAGTAATCCATTAACTATATACAGTGGCACGTGCTCACGTGCGGTGCCAGTCGTTTTATTCAATTATCTCATTATAAAACACACGCAAACTAAAAGCATTTCACCATTCCACCTCAATAACGCGTGTGTAGATTTATGCCCTATATTAAAACGTCAATTCAGACATTTTCACTTTCCAAATCCCAAATTAAAATGGCGTTATTAATGTTACTCGATAATAGGCCATTATGTAATGGCTACAGCTGGTTTCTCAGCTCTGCAATCCATTGATGGATGGTGTGGTATCTTTTATTATACCTGTAAATAATACGTTACTCATATATTCACTAAGCTTTTAAACTCCGTCAATAAATAAGTTAAGTTATTTATGAATACTGGGTTTTTACCGTAGATTTCTAGTTCATCCCAACTATTACCACATAAGTCCTTGCAAAGGAAGATCTGCTCAATTGTCTGCTCTTAAACATGAACATACTTATAATATAAATATCAACTTGAAAACTAAAACAATATCATAATAATGTTCACCGAATCTTTATTGTCGTCTTATTCATATTTTCTATTTCTCAACTTATAAAAAGGTATGAGGAAGGTAGACAGAGAAGGTAGCACTCAACCTAACCAGCCTTTCTCAGGTTTTCACGTACCTTTTTAATTCATATTTCTATTTATTTCTCAACTTATAATATCACTATGCACGCTATTGCTATTGAAAGTGAAGATTTTCCCCGGCTATCGCAGCTGACCGAGAGAGTGGGATAGACCCGGCACCCAACAGACCCAGTTTAAAGCCTGGTGAAAGACAGAGTATTGCCTTCCGTTTCATTGATGGGGAGTCTGGAGGTCTTGTTGCTAATCAATTCTGGTTAGGCCAACTGGCTGTCGTACAAGAGTTGAAAGACGGCGTGCAAGCCAAATAATTAATTATTGATAAACAAGTGAATTCTTAGACACAAAAATATATCAGTTGTTGAAATATGTTTTTTTGGAACTTGAGGTACGTTTTCAATAATTGAATTCTGATCGTTATATGTGAAGTTTTCAGACTCTTTTTTAAGTATATTACAAGTCAGAACCTTTTTGCAGCAGTAACACTTCTTGTATGATTTTAAACACCGACACAATGGGTTTAAGTAATGTGGCGTTTAGTATACTATCAGTTGTTTACAACAAAAAGAAGTAGATCTATCAGAAAAAGAAATGACAGCAGATCTACTTTATTTTTTACCTAAGAAACTAATCATTAAAACCTGTTTGGCCTAATAGGTATAAGCTCGGTCTGTGAGTGTTATTCTCTGCCACGTTCGTGGTTAACTTGCGCTGTAATCCGTCTATCATTCAATTAAAACGCCAGCAATGTTTCTCTTGCAAACATCACAAATGTCATGGTGGCTTATTAGTTATTTACTGGCCGGATAATTTAAGGTGACGTGGAGAATTTATACCATTCCTATATTACACATCTAGGTTGATGTAAGATGGCATGTTGATAATAAGTAACGTATGTGAGCTATAACAAGTTTCCTCTCATATGTGCTGGCAGTAAAATATGCATGTGTGCACTCACTTGCTCAATGCTCATGTTGTCCAAACTCTTGAAACAGATCTATATAATTTATGTTATTTCCAACCAAAACTTCATATGAGCAATAATTGCTGTACTTCCACTTCAACTTCATTACTCGTTACCATCCTCTGCGTGGATATTTACTAACGAGGACTTGGTTGTTAGATCCCAAATAATAGATAGTGTCTCAACACCCAGAGCGTCTAGGTTTAAACACCCATACATTCCCAATAACAGAGAGTCTAATTTATTTGACAAACATATTACTACTCTTGAATTTCGTTCGTTTCGTACCTTTCCATGGTCACACAGGTATAAGAGAAGGAATATGGCATTTCATTCTTATACATGCTGCTGAAGCTATAGGAATACTGGTATCTATTTCAACGTTTGTATAGCGGGACCAGGCCCCGATCTCCCTAATTCAACATCTCAATGTGAGCTAAATCTCATCTCAAATATTTTCAAGGGTCGATTGATTAATTGGTAGGCTGGACTGCCCTATCCCTTCCAAGTTAACCAGTAACTACATTACAGACAAGTTTCTCTGGCAGCAGCTGATCGCACTCACAATAATTAATTGGTACAAAGTGTATTTAATTAAGATAACCAGTATAGATATAAAGTTCATTGCGTTATCCGTCAATTTAACTAGTCTCTGTTTTTTAGCAAATGTAAAAACTTTTACAATAGACAAACGATAAAAGACGGACTGAATGTATCGAAATATCCAATGCTCACTGTATGTATCGATATATCGAATACTCGCTGTACATATCAAAATATCCAATGCTCACTATATGTATCGATATATCGAATACTCGCTGAATATATCAAAATATCCAATGCTCACTGTATGTATCGAAATATCGAATACTCGCTGATTATATCGAACTATCCAATGCTCACTGTATGTATCGATATATCGAATACTCGTTGAATATATCGAAATATCCATTGCTCACTGTATGTATCGATATATCGAATACTCGCTGATTATATCGAAATATCCAATGCTCACTGTATGTATCGATATATCGAATACTCGCTCATTATATCGAAATATCCAATGTTCACTGTATGTATCGATATATCGAATACTCGTTGAATATATCGAAATATCCAATGCGCACTGTATGTATCGATATATCGAATACTCGTTGAATATATCGAAATATCCAATGCTCGCTAATTATTTCAATTTATAGAATGCAAACTGAATGTATCGATATATCGAAAATTCACTGAATGTATCGATATATCGAATGCTCGCTAAATATATCGATATGTCTAATGCTCGCTGAACAGTAAGACAAGTCCAATTCACATACAATTATCTCGATTTCCCACTGCATCGTCTTCGTTATTTTAAGACAAATATATCCATTCGACAGCTAAACAAAATTAAGTTAGACCTCCAAATAGAAATAATTACGTAGGTTTAAATTGAATTTGTGTGACTACGTTCTGGTGCTAAATGGGTGAAAAACTCATCCTTGCTTTCATGAAAAGTTTTTTTTTCGAAATATCGCAATTTTAGAATTAAAACCTGATTAACTACCGTGGAATCGATGGAATCTGTTAATGAGAAAGTTTTATAAAAATAGAACAGAACCAAATTTCGTGATGATTAATTTTCAACCTAACATTTTAAAGACTGCATTGTAAACACATGGAAACTCAGTGATAGAGTACCCGCATCTCGTGAAATAACAATTATGACATCATTTCTTTAGATACCACCAGAAATAAGGTGACGAGAGGGAATTATATGTTGATAAAATATTTAAATGACTCACAAAATTATAACACTTATTAAATAAATAGTACACTGTGTTTATCATTATGTTATGGATGTTACTTTAAGCCTAGGTCCCACTGAACATTTTGACCTCGGCTATGTACTCCCGATTCAGATACATTATCTTCGGGAGGCATTGTGAACAGAGATTTCACATAATGTTCTAATGCATCAGAAGCTGTCCCTAAGTAGACCACAAGGACCCTTTTCCCGAAGCCTTCTGATGCCAGTTTATCAAATCGGGAGTACATCGCCGATGTAAAAATGCTCAGTGGTGCATAGGCATTATGAAAATCAAGGGAATGCTTATTGGCCTCGAACTATTGTGAAAACTGGTCCTTACAGAACCATATTGACTACACGAGAACACATAGTGGACGTATAACACAGACACTAACAGCGTATTGTCAAAGTGTAAATTTAAAATAAAACTGAATTATAAATGTGTATGATGTACATGTATGAATATTATAATCCCGACAAGGCTTCTGTTTATTTAAACTACTAGACCCAATATTATCCTAGTTCGTAACCTTGACCCACCGTACATAACATTATTCTAAATAAAATCATACAATATCCATAAGCAAATAATTTAGGAGAGATAAAATGCCATAATCGTCAGGACGCAAAAACCAATAATTATGTTTTGCATTTTATATACGTAGGTTAGGAGACCTCACGCCGAGACATTATTGTCAGAAAATTGTCAGCTTTTATGTGAGTTTATGCAGTGTAACTTCATTTAGAAGCCACTGGAAGTAAGCAAAACCCTGACTAAAACGGACAAATTATTAATCCAAAATCAGTCATTTAATACAGAATTCATAACAGTTTTCCTATAAAAGCATGTCATATAACATATCAATCTACTATTAAATCGTGAACTGTAACCACACATTCCACACGTTTACTGTCTCGAGAAGTAATCGGGACAGGTAAAATGGTCGAGATAAACAGGGTGATCGAAATAACCAAAGGGCATATAGTGATAATACAAACGGATTCTATTATAAGAGTTGCTCGAGATAGGCCGGGTGCTCGTGATACAAATGCTCGTCATAGCGAAGTTATACTGTACATGTATATAGCTTACCCTCTTTTTGGAACACCTTTATAATAAAACTGCTTGAGATTTACGAACGTAAAACTTTAAAGTTCATTTTAAGTAACTTGCTTTTCATTTCACGTTGAATTTTAGACCACGATAATACAGATTACAATTGGCCTCACATATGAAACCCTAAAACCCGTATTTACTTGTATTTTAAAATCAGAACCAAACCTTGTTTATCTTATGATATTGGTGGTGTGTAATGATTTGTACTATTATGTTTTAAAATTGTAATTTACATGTCATATGACCCATAATTGCATATTTATGCAGGTGTTTTAATCTTATAAATATTACAGATTTCTACTAGTACACATAGGGGTCTGTAACGTCTTCCACCCCATTCACTGTTTAAGAATAACAGTTATTCTTAAACAGTGAATGGGGTGAAGGACGTTACAGACCCCTATGCTAGTACATGTACCACCGAACAGTACTACACGTACATTTGACCTGACGTTCTCAGCGCGCGATATTTCATCCATTATGTTAATATTTACAGTAAGGTAATGACCAGACTGGCATATTGCTCACAATAAACCCGTCTATCTAATGTGAATCACCTCAAACCAGACACATTGAATTAATTCGTTACGTATGAAAACAAACAAGAAATCTCAGAAAACGTATAAACCAGCATTGAGATAATATACAACTGTACGTGTCTGGTGATTCATTAAATCTGCTGAAATACGGATAGTGGTAAAATCTCAACTTTTGTGCGAAAATAAAGGACATTTTCAATAATTTAAGCAGCTTATGACGTCACTTCCGGTTTGGCGCCAGACTCATAGATCGTAGCTCGTGTTATTAATGTATAATTATTACATTAAGACGATTGATAAGTTGATATGAGAATCAAATTTCTACCCAAATCTCGCCAGACAGCAATCATTGGAGAAACACCTCCTTAATAATCTACCTTAGTGTAGTAATTTATAATAACACATAGATAGATGTATGACAGACGGAATCCAACATGGGCGGGATACTGGTATAATGTAGACAAATCATTTAGAATAACGTATTTATTCTACCGCCCAGGATTTAGAGAAAAATAGGAGAAAAAATGGGAAAGAAAATATAAAAAAAACTTATTGGTATAAAACAAACAAAGTTTGGTGGATCAGTATGGGAGTAGGTGTAGGTAATGAAGATAGATGGCGGGAGCAGGCAGCCGACAGATTGTACCGATCACATCCAATATTTCATGTATTTTTGTTTCCACGTGCGTCAGGTTGAGGCTGATAAAGGATATAATATCGGGTGCATGTGAACATAAATCAATGATAAAATGAACAGGCATGCTAATATATTAGAATTCCTTGATAATGTTGCTAACGTTTTTTGTTCTTATAATACAGTTGTATATACAAACTCGCTGCCAATTAATTGATTAAATACTGAGAGGATGATGCTGTCTCGTGTCTATACTGGTGTGGTGTGAATATTTCTAATTTGAGCAAAATAACCAATTTTCTAGAACTCGCTATACTAGATTATATAAAGTTGAAATACCAATGTATATTTTGCGCTTTTATGACATTGCTGGAACTTGAGACGATTCATCATTTAATTTATTTACATACATTGCGCATGCTATTTAATGAACCCAATGGTGATTTATGTATATGTTCAAACATACACAACAGAGGCTCAGAGATTATCTCCTCTTCCAAACATACACAAACATAATTCTTCGCATGTGTCCTTCTTATGTCTGACTATATATTGTTCTTGTCCATTTGATTGTTTTTCACCGCCTAATATAATGATTGTCTTCAAGTTCAGCCAAAGTCGCAATTTCCCAACAATTTCCCTCGCTGTAAACGGATTCGCAGCAACTAAAGTTTGTACTAGCATAGCAATGATTACAATTTAGCGTTTCTGTGTTCTGCAGTTATTTCCACCCAATACTATTATCCTACATAAAGAAGCACGAGTCGATAGATTTATTGTACCCCCAAGTATGGGCATTAACGGGAAAGTATCACCTAATTATACTTACTTTCAGTCTGTCTTCCCATGACATTTGCAGTAATTTTATTAAATCCACGGCTTCTCCTAATTCCGTTACCATGGCAACCCACAAATTGTCGTCTGCATTGCGGGGAAGACAAAAACCAAGCACCTGCATGACAGAGAGAGAGAATAGAAGTCACGTGAAAGTCTTATGTTTTCCTGAACTATTTTAATACAGATCGATAGTAGAACGTTTATAGAGCACTTGTTTAATCCAATGTTATTAACATCCTGAACATAATGGTTAACATTGCCAGCAGAATGTCACCACATTCTAGGCAATTTGCAGGGTATGGTTATATTCTTGCGCAGATATATCTACATTATACATGTCGTTAGCTTTATAACTCAATATTGACCAGGTATATGGTCTGAATTATATAAAGTTATGATTAAAATAAAAGCATATAAAAGACCGAAAAGTATCTGAACATAAGTTTTTTATTCCAAGCGACAGTATAGTTTAGTCACGGGGGATACTAACCGAACACAACCTGACATTACACGGTGACACATGACCAACCAGTCCTTTCACAACATCATTTCTACACTGAGTACCAAAATAAGACAGATATAACAGAAACGTGTTAAAGACTGAATATAATGTGGCCTTGTATCGAATCATCAACCAATTTCGATATCGAGTCTGTTTCTGATAAAAAAAGGTAGCCGGAACGTGTTGTTCTAGAACAGATATATCACTGGCTTAGAATGAGAAGGTCGTAAGTACACAATTGATATTTTGAAGAAAAACTGTCAGAAAATTACCCTTTACTTATTGTACAACAAGCTGTTTCACCTTCAATTTGGTCAACATGGCCATATCCGATTTTCATGACAATTGGCTCATAAATATGTATCAGTCTCATCAGCTCCTAAGTAGTAGTTTCGACCTTCTTATTCTTAGCTAGGGGTATATTAAAGTCAGCCATTGTTATGATGGATGTAGCAAACCATGTTTGTACGGTATCTCTATTACTACAAGGGTAAGTGACCATGGTACATAGACGAAATGTATCAAATATAGGATGATGGCAACTTGTTAGTTAGTACATTGATACTAGTTGATTAATTTTCATCGGGAACAAACTATAATACTCTACCTTTAATATATTGTCCCCTGCTATAGCTTGTAGGACCACGATTTCTTTCACGATCTTTTTGGCGGCCCTTATATAGCACATGGTCTGTGAGGACCCTGCTTCGACACACGTGCTAACATCTTCTCCCTTGACGTCGACAGTCTTAATGGCGACCGGAGAACCCTTAAATGACCCTTTATACACAGCTTTCGTCCAACCAGACGCCATATAAGTCATGTCGGTTATGTTTAAAATATCATCACAATACAGCAGACGATCAGAAAAATATTTCTCAAATGGAATCTCGTTTTCTCTCGAGTCGTACGTGGACGTATGCTCGAGGTTGCTCTCCATTATATCTAACAGTTTACGTAGTTTGTTCTCAAACATATATCGTAGAGTATATTGTGAACTTCTCTCTTGAAAGACGATGTGTTTAAAATCAATTTGTCCCCGTTTTAGTTGATAAACCGTACCTCCTGGGTCGATGTTATTTTCTCCCTCCAGTGACGCGAAATTTCTTTGAAATGACAAAACGTTCACAAATAGAAAGAAAATTATCACAGCACTAAAGTAATACAGTTGATGTTTCCACATTCCAATACCTAGTCGTCTTTTAAATTTCCAGAACATTTTGAAAATGTTAACACTAAGCAGACGACTTTGTGTTTAGAACATAATAATACGTTGTTTATTCCATCTCACACGTGAATTTCCTCGTCTCTTGGTGATGTGACGTCACACAAGCCAAGTGCAGGTGTAGCATCTAAAACGAAACGAAAAATGCAAAACTTGATAAAAAAAATAAACTGACAGAAAATTAAAAGCAATAAACATTGCAGCACTTCAACAAATCGCCGCTTTGTCTAATTTGTAAAATAAATAAGAATCTCGCTAGGAACGCTGACATCCTTTCACTTCCTGCTGCGTCCCGTGTACAAGTCGAGTTTCCGTTTTTGAATGGAATCTGTCTGCCGAATAGACGTCAGATTGTTAAATAATGTTCTATAATTTTGTCGTTATAGGAGAAATTGATTGGTTGATATTGAAATAAATAAAATATAATCGTAGTTTCTATCAGGAAACAATGAAGTTGAATGAAACAAATCAGCGTGTCGTCTCGTAGTGAAAAGATCTTCATTCAAATTATCGGTAGTCTGTGTTCCGCCTATATTATAGAAACAATCGTCTAGGCGTGTTTTTACCTTGCATTTATTCCGAAGTATTTTCAATAATCTAAAATTAACAAACATTTTATGCGTTCTAATACGTTTTATATGCTGTGCAGTAGGGCTGTAACGGTATACCGCGGTATACGAAATACCGCGGATTTGAGTCCCACACGGTTCACGATACAAGACTTCTAAATTTCGGTACGGTTCGGTATAAGCTTTTTATGAGCAAAATAATATCTAGACAACGAAAACACCTGGCAGTCTTCTGATTAAATATAATAACCATGTATCACTCGTTTTAATTGTATTAAGATATGCTTCATATTGTCTAAATTCACTTAAAAGAGTTGATATGCGCATAATACTTGCTGTTATAGAAGCAACAAAATCATTATATCTTAAAAATTAAAGTATTTAAGCTGCTGTTAGAGAATATTGTATCATACCGAAATATACCGAACCGTTAGAAAAATTGACGGTACGTATCATATCGTGAGGTGAGCGTACCGTTACACCCCTACTGTGCAGTAGTCTTTAGTCTGGTAGGAATTTAGTATTTTACTGCGTCTCATGTATTCGTATGGCTAAACTATGATCAATTATTTTAGTTAGTCTACCATTTGTCTAAATTTATACATCTGTACATACTGAAATGCGAAAACCTTTAATAAACTCCACAGTGCTTCACGTGCATGTATGCCCAAACGTCAGTCTGTCACACATAGCTTGATGTCACAGTTCCATACATATAGTTGTAAACTCACTACCTTTTTCAAATACATGTACAAAACTGTAGTACTATTTCAATATCCAATCAGTTTTGTAAAGACACAATTACATGTATTCTCAGTCAAAATAATAAAACTTCTACACATTCTCATTCTGGTAATAAATTTAAATGCAGACCTTCCTTCATACACCGTGCATCGTAAGTGTTAGCGCAACAAAATGCTATTTTGTCTGCAATGTTAGTTTTTAATATTCCACTCGTGCACATTTTATGTTTTCCTGTACTCCGGCTAAGAATTGCAAAACACTAATGCCGCTGTTATGGTAAATTGGTTCACAGCGACCGTTCACATTCAAATTGTCCATATGTTCTAGTCTAGAATGCAATAAAACTTATTTATCAGGATGATTTTCACACAATAGACGAATGCATTTGTATTTCGTTAATTAAAATGTACAGAATTTAGCATTTGGTTGTCTCTAAAACGGCATCCCGATAATAATATTTTAAATTACACATATATTTATCCTTTTATTTCATCAGTTTGTTATTTTACACATGCGATCAAATACTTCCATTTACTGAAACACATTTCGTTTTTTATAAATAAACATATTTTGTTTAAACAAAAATTATGTTTTAAGGATTTCAGATTGTCAGAGTCTGCGCGTATGATGAAGTTTTTATGTCACTTTCTTCGTTCTGTGAGAATAAAATAAAGACAGAGTAGTTCTAGAATCCTCAATTCTTCTGGCATGAATACATCTTATTAGGTAAGTAGTTCTTAAAAGCAATAACTTGACAATCTGGGTTAAGTAAATTCCCGCATAGTTACTACCGACACAAGGAAACACGTACTTCTGCTGGAGAAATTGATTGGTCTTGCAGACTATACGTACATACGAGCAATTCCCTGAAGTACTTGTGTGACATGTAATGAAAACTGGTTCATTCAGCCATTATATAGACGTCGACATCGTTTACCAAAGTACAGTGTATTGTTAACAAGATGTGAGTGCTCACACTGCTCAGTGGTCTTAGAATTATATCAATCAATGGAATATCACCTAAAGTATAATTATGCTGCATTGACCTCGATATAACCGAGATATTCAATTAGGACCTAGAAGCACCATACGACAATTCCCTTCAGTCACATAGTTCTAGTTAGTAATGCCAACAGCGCAACTTCAAATCATGTCAATCAAACCCTAAAGGACAATTTTCTCTTTTTTCCAAATGATAAGACACGGATGTAATGAACTAAACGCATATTTAGCGATTGCTTCTTAGCTTGTCGGTTAATAGTCAATCAAAGACATAATATTTGTCGCCTGCTTCCGAAGATGTTTTTTTTAGAAAAAAATCCGTTAACAACAGAACAGAACACACGCACATGGTTACCGTTAACTACGTCATCAGGGACATTGAGTTTTCCATTAAAGTCACACTGTTTATATAGAATAGTTCCAGGAAACCTCAGTCTTAAGTACCTCATTTCTATGCAAACCTGAAATTATTCCCAAGATTATTGCGCACAAAAAAGTCCTCCCAGATTTCATGAACAGCTCGTAAACATCCTTACGTTTTCTCCGATTTTTTGTTTCAAACTCAAACTTTGATTCTGGAATTCACGATATACAGTAGTCTGTACCGTTCAATTTTCGTTATGTAATCTTCTGCCATACAAAGATTATACCATTCGTTTCACTTATAAATTAAAATGTTCCATCATACCTATGGTATTCTATTCGGTAAGATTATAACTTATGCATTTCTCCATATTTTACTTATTAGGTTTTATTAAAAGTGTACTACTCACCTAAACTATTCTGGTAAGACGGAATGGTAAGATTTCAAAACGTTTAGTGGAAACTTAAAATATATTGTATAAAAGATGACGCAAAAATCTATTAACCTTTGGCAATGTCATACTCAAGTCATAAATACAAATATCCGTTGTTTGACACATTTCATGTTTACATACCGGGGCATTCATATGCAAATTGATATACAAGGAGTTATTGGTCAGTGACTAGTTTGTATTGTTTATTCAGCCAATAGATTTCTGGTGCAACATTGGTGGCGATTAACATATGAATAGTCTCGTCATACTGAATGTGTCTATACTGTACTCTTGAAATAATAAACAATAATGCACGATAAACGTTCATAAATCACTCTTTTTAGATACTATGATAACACATGCTTAAAATGAAAAATGTCTAAACAATACCATGGTTCTTATTCCAGTAGGTACGGATGTAAAAAAAATGTCGTGCTACTGACCAAACGTTTTTAAGTCATATATGACTGTCAGTTGACCTTATCAGTGTCCATTCATTATCGACCAAACCTAGCAAATTCTTCCACAAGGTACTGACAACTTCTCCACATGTGGATGCCATGTGTGCATTTTGACATTGACAACGTCATACATGATAATAAAACATGTCTGGAATCGCACCTAGTTCGTCCAGGTGCAACAAAAACCATTTCAAGAGAGACAAGTACATATTCCGTGAATGGTGTATTTGAAACAAGCCTAACGATCAGAAACCAATTGCATTTTTTCAAGCCTTAGATCAATTTTTGCTTAACAAACAATTGTTGGTTTCAATTAAGGAAACTGTCTCCAGTAGGTTTCCAAGAAAGGAAGAAAACGTCTGCTGCAGGGAGAATAAATCCGTAAATCTATATTCTTCTATATACTCCCATTCTAATATCGTCTGCTTTTAAAAGGGAATACTAATGAAGTACCGGTAGTTGCCAAAACATAATGTGTAGTTTACGTCTGCGAGCAGGCAGATATTCCCAAAACGTTGCCAAAATGTCTATTAATGCCGCGAGACGTCGGCATCTCATACGTTACTTTTCTTAGAGACTATTTACTGTAACTCTATAGCTTGTTTAATCAATACGAATTCAAAGAATCATAATATAAGAAGATTTATTGATGGTAACAATATGTTAAGGATTGGTCTACATAGAGAAAATTAAATAGCTTGCAAATCTGTCTGGGTTGCACGCACTGGTCTGAGAGAAAACGTCTACGCTATTCAATGTTCTGTGATGTTTTTAGAACACGCTTTTAGTGCGAAATTTAATACAACCGTTTGAAATCCATATGTCGTCTGCGGTTTGGAATGCAATTAATGTGTCTTGCAGTAAAGAGCTGAATGTTATGTTCACAGATCACAATACATTCCTTCCGGTTTTCTTATTGAACGAATGTCTGAGTTTATCATCCGCCAAGAGGGGGGGGGGGGGGGGGGTCTTGTAAAAGTCGCATTCTCATCACATGCCGGTGCTTGCAGTAAATATACGAACGGAGACAAATGGAAATGGTCGAGCTTTCACGATTGGTAAAAGTTGGTGGAAAATAGGCATATGTAATAGATTTCCAAAAAAAAAATGTTTTAGATTTGTTCACCGAACCCATGTTTCTGCAAAATATAGTTCAAGTCGATTATAAAACAAGTCCTGTAACGTGTATTATATTAATTTCTACACCTCATTTCTGATGGTGCCCATCTTCATTAGTGTTTTAGAGAAGAGAAGCCAGCTGTATTAAATACTTGGCCCAATGTTAGCAATTAAGCTCTTGGTATATCATAGTTTCGTCTTTTGGTACGAACCAATTTGTCGGGTTGATAAACGTTCAGGAATTGGGATTATATTTTACTACCCATCAAGTGGAAGAGTGCTGATGTTTATCTCCCTACAAATATTCAACTATCGTGAATAATTCAACGGCAGACATTTGTTGTCAAACGTTATATAGAACTGTTCTGACATGGTATGTGGCTATGTGCTTTTTTCTAAAACTGCTTCGCTTAATTTACCTAACCATAGAAAATAATTGGTATTACCGGAGGTTCGTCTTACACGTCCAATTACTGGTGAACAGTGATACAGTGCTAATTGAAGGAGACATACAAGACGAGGCGGTAGTTGGAATATTTTTTCTGGTGCCAATCTCGATGCCTGTAAAAAGTCGGAACAACAGACGCGAGGGAAGATAGCAATGAGAAGCTGAGATAAAGTTCATTTTACATGAAATTCTGGTACTGATATACAAATAAAAACACCTGTACTCTTTCTTCTCATTTAATCGCGGAAATTATTCAAATGTTTTGTGATTATGGCGCGAGTATAGATACTGTAAAATACTCATTATTTCACAGAAAGGTTTTTCGTTCATTTTGTAAATGAAATAAACGGCATTTCGTCGATAAATAACTTTTAATAAAATTTATATTTAGCAATTTGAAATCTACAAATTTTGGAGTGCACAAAGTTGCAGTTTATTCAATATTTGCGAAATGTAATGCCCATGAATAAATCATATGTATATTCAATGTCATGATTTGTCCATGATTGAATATGGCATATTAAAGAAATTATATACATTTTTTAAAATTTCAATTAAAGAGGAAAATAGCAGAAGTTTGAAATTCAAGAGTCAAGTAACTTGTTATTGTTAGCGTTTTAAGAACGTGCGTTTAAAACCTCTTTATCAAACCTGATCCATATTGAGTTTCGAGTGATTTTCTAACTGGGGGCAAATGTTCTGCGATAAGGCTGTTAAAAGTCTTTCAAAGCCTTGAGAGAGTGAATCGATAAGTCTTCAATGACATTCAATTTATTATTTATTACAAAACATTAAACATAATAGATGTATATCGGTATCAATGTATCTCTGTTTAAATGTTTGTATTCAAGTGAATCTTCAGTCAAGTAATGCACATTTTTTCAATAACGCAAAGTGTAAGCCTATTATACAAAACTCCGACAACTGATATTGTGCCTTTAATAATATGGTAACTTTTACAATAGAAAACTGTGTGTTTTCCAAAATGTCAGTTAAATGTTTTGTATTCAAATGTTCTTTATTGTGTGATAATTTAATATACACTATAATATTATTTTTTGTTTGGTAAAAAAGCATTACACAGTTATTATTGATGTTATTATTATGTACACGTATGACAGTCAAAGTTACAACGTTTGTCAATAATGGGAAGGGTTTAATTACATTCCATCGATTGCAGCAAAGACCATCACTTATGAGCCTAAATGCTACAAAACAAGTATTAGTATATAATATCATTGAAATTAATTGAATTGTATAATCATGTCGTAAGTACTAATGTTAACTATCCTGTCACTTCATTCTGAGACTATAGGAACCAAACCCACGTCAGCTTGAAACATGTGTCCACCAAGGCTATTCAAGCTTCCCCGACTACCGTTCTAGCGAATTAGGACAGGGCTAGGCACGCAACATACCGTTCCCAAGATAGGTCATCCATCCACTAGACCACCCTAGTCGATAATGACATGTTTTAAATCTAGTAAACTTGATAATTGCATGTCCTATTGAACTTATAACATACTTCACAAAACATTGTCAATCAAAATTAAAAATGCGTTTTGTTGTAATAATGTTAGCTGAACAAAAGGCGTAAATACATAGATCTACTTACGTATTGTGTAAATACATCGACGTATCCAAATATTTCATTAACAATATTATAAGTATTAATGTACACAATTTTACAGATATTTTAATGTTTCATGTTAATTTATTCTAATTAAGTCACACATAATATCATGAACCTAATACTTTCCTCACGTTTTCTCTCACCACCGTGGATACAATGTTCACCATATATAGAAGTCCTACAAGCCATCATGATTACATGTATATATGTGGCAGGGGTTGGGTTGCACACATACCCTGCTGCTTTCCAACAATCATTAATTCAACGTTTACAGTTTACAGGTGTCACTTGGTAAAATAATACCTAACGCTAAAGCAACCGTCACATGTAAAGTTGCCGTTTAGAAGATTACAAAATGTATTTAAACATAAATTTCTGTTTCAGCTGTGTGAAGTTGGTTCGACAAATGCAATTAAAAAGTAAAATGTCGTGCTGCACGACATTGGATGACATGAAAATAATTAAAAGAAATGCTGTCATGATTTAATGACCACGCAATACAGATGCTGCAATACAGTTTAATGTCATGTCGAATGTCGAATCAATTTCACAAAGCTCTCTGTTTTAACTGTGTTCGAATTTCGTATTGATTGTGAATTGTTGGACAAAATAAATCTATATCTATTTATAACAAATGCTAAATAAAATTGTAAACGATTCGACGCGGTCGCTTTAAATGTCAACCGGTGATAAATTACATCAACAATTCCCAACGTAAAATGTCCTGCCCCAGCCACTTAATACCATTAACTATTTTGACAAGAGCTTAACTGTTTTAAACCTTGGTAATTTTAACTGATTTATATCACATAGCAATCTCACTAAAGAGCCGACGTTTTGAATAAAGCTTTTGTGTAAATAAAACATTAAATTTCGATGAAAATGCAAAGAAGTAAAATTATGACATTTTACAGTCGAAGCCATATTTTAAAATATTAATACATGTTCATTTTGCTGTTATTGTCCACGCCGTCACATATCTCGGAATGAGTATAAATGAATGTACATGTAACTAGCACATGTACAGTAGAACTGCTGTAACAAGACCGTACTAAGTCCATCATGACTTGCATTAATCACCGGTAGCATCTTAGATAGAAAACTCAGCTCAAACTGAGGTGGTTTTACTAAATCAGATTTATATCAAATTGATTATTATACGAGCGTATGCATAGAGTCTACATGATATATCGAGTTAGAGCTATAAAAATATCGATGTAAATAAATCCTAACATTTTGTAATTTCTGGTCCTGAATTCGAGCCCAAAAATAATCTCACCCAGTACCTAAGTGTTGTTTAACTGTATTTTAATTGTACAGTTATTGACCTGAAGTAGTCTTAAAACCATACTAAAAATATGATACCAATGTACATCAGAGTTCATGGGAAGACATACACTACTAATGCCTTAATACACCACGAACCGACACCTGGTAATAAAATATCAAGTTTTAAAATAGAGTAACACCATCACGCAATATGAACTGGAAATGGAAAATCTTGTCAGTTTCATGAGAAATAAAACGACACTGAATACGAACGATCTATAACACGTTATAGGCGATATTAATATTGTTGTATATCGTGACAATTTATAGATAAATACGTAACTGAACACCTTCCAATGTCCGGAATTGAAAAAATTGTACCAGTCAATTCCCTTCATAGACACTTAGCACAAAACTTGCCTCTCTACCTAACACCCCTTTCTCACTCTCTCGCAAACTCTCGTGGCGATGAATACCATCTGGAATGAGGTGTCGAGAGTGATAATTATACAATGGAAGTTATAAGAACTTGTTTCACAATATACCTTAATTAAATAATTATAAACTAAACTGAATATTTACTGTAGCCGCTGTAAACGAGAGTATATAGAATAGAACAGAGTTTATTTTCCAAATGCTGGACCCTCTCGGGTATACAATTGTCGACTTATTACATCATGCTAGTTGCATGACCAACGTTCCACTGTATCCAATAATAAAAATAACCCAGTTTAGATAGGTCAGTTCACAACCATATTGTGCGGTGGTATTTTTAAAGGTGACTGTTAAATCAAGTTTACGTTTAATTGATAACGTTACAAATAAACAAACACACATTGGAAACTAGTGCATGTACTTAATAATATGCAGGAATATAAAATGTACATATGTGTCACACGTTGGGAGTCACTTGTGCCTTATATCAAGGACTCGAACCCCGGACCGTTCGCTTACATGGCGAAAGTTCTAACAACTGAGTGTTTTTAGATACGACCCTGTAACTCAGTCGGTAGAGTAATTGAGATGTAAGCGTATATTAGTGGAATTACTGGTGCTAGTGTTTATACCAAGCCCCTTATTAAAATACATACTAAAGCCCCTAGCCCTTATACTAACACAAATTCAAAATAATAAATTCGAAACAACTCACCTGAATAAATCATTCATTTTTTACCAGAAAGAAATAAAATATCCAAAAAACTCGAGCTTGTGCTAAAATGTATGCGTTACTTCCTACGTAAACCTGGCACATTCATAAATCACTATGTAGCACAATCAGCATTGAAATATTTGGATAAAAGTTATCCGTAAAATCACCCCCTTTATCAATCGGCTAGTATGACATGAGAAGATACCATTAAAGGTAGCTAACCGCAATTTGTTTTAGTTCTCAAACTTATGTACGATTTTGTGACCGACTGATATGATATACGACCGTCGTACGATTTTCGTAAATTGAAAGTTCCTCCTAGATCAGAAGTTTTGTCACCGTATTTGGTTTAGTTATATGTCATTTAATGTTACACATACGACTGTATTAGCGGTCGTTTTTTATATACCATTGTAAATTCAATTTTCCTCCTATTTAATTTCAGACGTTTTGACACCATAGTTTGATTAGTTCTACGTATCTAATGTTGTACGATTCAATTACGAATGACTTGATATACGACCACCAAAGTACGATTTCGTGAATTCAATTCTTACAGTTTAAGTTTGATAGTTCGAGAAAACAGCATTGAAGTTTTTTTAAGGAATTTAGTAAGTTCTTCCAGCATGATATCTGTTTCTCGATTACGACCGATTTGATAAACGATTCAAGGAATTGAATTAAACGTTCGCCGAAAACTCTGACGAATACAAATAGACTACGATTGTTTTACCTTTGTTTCGGCACATGACCACGTGGTAAACCACGTGACTTTTGATTATTTGTTTTAGAAAGTAAAGTCATAGTTGGAACGTTCTTTGGATAAGTTAGCTTAAACAAAATTTACTGAAATATTAGTTGTACAATAACAGTGTGGTTGTTTGTGTATACAGCTTAATACTAGGATAAAGACAGAGTCAGACAGAGACGGATAGCTCTATATAGAAATATTCTAACTTTTTGCCAATCATAACCAATCTGGCTTTCGCAATATGTTGACAATTGGCAAATCGCCCGTTTGGATTCAATCCTGATTAGCATACAATTCGGTATTTGACAGGAAATAACAACTCAGGGCATAAACACTGGCCCAACCGGTCTACAGTAGAAGCTTCGCAAATAGAGACCTCAGCTAAAATTGAAGTCTGTAAAGGGTACTCGGTGATTTGGTTGTTAAATTTGAACTTAACCAACAATTGACTAGTAAAGTAAAATATTGGTACGTCAAATGCGACAGACGCTGCGCTTACTGTTCCACGTGAACCACTGTAAGAAATCAACATCAGGCCTGTACCTTTAAGCAGTGGCTGACACCCGGGTTAACTAATCCAAAGCCCTCCTCTACAAACATTTGTTTTTCGATTTATACATTATCAAATTTAAAACAGTCAGTTTTTTGTTTTAAACTTGCAGATAACATGTGATCTGGACGTGCTGGTGAAATCGTAAATTCAAATTATATTTGATCGACCAAAACAGCTGAAGACAAATACACACCTGTCCTAGCAAATACGGAAATAACCGAAATGCCACGATTGGACCTGACACATATTCGGAATACTCGACCACACACGCACACATTGGCACAATACACAAAATATAATGTTATCACGATTTATAGCTCATTGTTTATTGTCGTATATCACATTTTTTGTTTTGTAATTAAATATATGGCGAATCAATCATAACATCATTTATGACGCATTTTCATAAAAAAAGACCGTGTCATAATATATTAAAGTCTTTGTTCATTAGGTCTGTGGTCTTTCCTTCAACTTCTTGTTCATTAAATCCAGGAGAAAAGTTTTTGAATTTGGAAATAATGGCTTGCACTTTTATGGATTATACTTGTCCGAAATGTCAACAGAATTACCCAACCTTACTTTGGACATACTTAACATTAAATATGAGGTTATGCGGACTAACAGTCATGCACAAAATAAACTTAATGAAGCATTTTTAATTACGAAATTAATAATGCAACACGATATGTAAAAAGTTAATTAGAAATTGAACATGGAGCAGGGCACAATTGAAAGAGCCGAATACAGAAAACATAAATAACGAAGTAGACCACAATCGTACAACGTCCAATGTCCAACATACAACTCAACTAAAAATAAACAAAGTCCAAGTTCAAAAGTACAAGACGCGAACTTCCGAGTTGCAGTCGTCAAAAAGTCGAAAGATCAAGTTGTTAAAATCTGAAATAACTAATAGCTGTGCATGTTGCTGCCATAAGTCATATTACCCATGTTAATCACTGCCTTAAGTTCGTTTACACCATGTACATGTCCATAAACCATACATGTACACTACGAGAGTAGATTCGACGCATTGAATTGTACTCAGCAGCTATGTTGCAATTTTTCATCACAAAACAATAACAACAACAACAAAGAAACTATAACCAAACCATTTCCTTTAATACAATCGCACCAAAATTGGATGACGCCATAAACAGATGGGTTTTTGTGACACTTGAGAAATATAGGAATGACTGTGACGTGCCTCGAGCTGTTAAAGTCGATGTAAAGGTCCTCAATGCATTCACTGTGAGATTGTTTAAACATAATAGTTTCATACAAAACTTATCCACCGATTATCGATGTATAATGTCAAACAAATGAATATGAACACTTCATAACTCAGACGTGTGTCCCTATGGAAGACATATTCATAAACAAGACGCCGATATATTTAAAACTGGTCGGTGAATTATTGAATGAAAACTATGAAAATTGTTTACAAAATATCAGACTTTATATGCGCGTTGTTTGTCAATGAAAAGCAACTGAATTACGTCTTTACGTGCAGTTTCGTACAAAATAAAAGCGTTTGTTAATATTAAGTGAATTCATTGAAAATTCGTCTGAATGAACTAAAAAATCTGCGTTCATTTTTGTCTACTGTGAGATATCATACAATATTATCAGTGAGATTTTATAATTGAATCTGAACATGACACCGTGCTCGGTATAAGAATATAACGTGAGTATTATGTCATTTACGTGAGATTTAATGTAAGCATTGAAAAATGACTGTCTCACAGTGGTATGAATTCAACTATACTTACATACATTCATTAGTTCATATGGTAGATTACGATGAGTATGTAAATCGTAGTGTTGAAAAACTACGGAGTTTAATCTAATGAATTGTAGCATTAACTCTTTTCTAATCAATCCGAACTCGATAATCTCGCTCCACACTCGACACCCTTATTCCACACTCCACATTGTTCTATCTACACTGGTCACATACAGTCCACACTTATCTCCTTTTTTTAAAAAAAACCTTACACTCAACATTTCTGTAGTCAGCCGGACACTTTCTTCAATTCTAATATCAGAAGAAGAAAGTGATGTTTTATTCGATTTTATCATCCTCGAAAACCTAGACGACATACCGCTCCTGCACACGCTACTTCGACGTAGATGTTAAGGCGAGTTCGGGAGTGGAGACACCGCTGGGTTTTATCAACTGAACGTAGAATTTAAGGTGACTTATGTGCTCTAGTTAATTCAGTGCAGTATGAATGAAGACACTATATAATGTTTATGTGTGATGTCACTTGAACTGTAATAAATATTTCAAAACTTGTCGTATTCAACTTATTCTTATAATACTTGAGATTTTGACAATTTTAAGCGAAATACTCATCAACGGGTACAGCACATTTATCTCTGGTCACGTGGTGTTTACATTTATCTCCGGTCACGTGGTGTTATCTGACAGCGTCTGGTCTGTTTGTTTTACTTGAGGCGACTGAGATAGAGAAGACAAATAATATATATATTTTTATAACAAGTTTATCATTCGTAATCAGTGACACAATACTAAATGTTCGCTTTATAATCCTGGACTTGAAGCAGACTGTTTTAACTGCCGCTTTGTCAGAAATGAGTTACAACAAATTTGCACCAATTCCTGGGATTGCTGAATTCATGTATTTAGACATACCTAGCTGTTATGATTATACTTACTTTTTATTCCATTCCATTTTTAGTCCTTGTCTCTGGGTTGGGGAATAACAGGGATGACCTTGCTGTGCTTATATTATAGCAAAAGTTAAAACATTGGTATGCTGTATGTAAGTACATGGCAGAGATCATTTTGCATCGTGTGAGATTTAAGACAGGACCGTTGGCCTACATATTCAAATCAATCGCAACTTTTAATAGGTAATTATATGTTGTGTTTTCAAATTGTGGTCTGTCCGGGTCCTTAATTGAGGAGATAGAAGAATGTTTTAACACAATGTTACTGAAAATCAAATAAAAACAATTATTTGGTTTGTACATTGTATATATTTTATGTATCAAGCTCAACTTATAATGTCCGATCTTCACATTGTTTCCTCAATCCAACCCAGTAATATAAGTTTAAATAATGGAAACTATATCATGATACAACTATCCTTCTTCCGAGTTCATCTCAGTCCTATACACTACATAAGAGTTATAACATTAGATTTATAAATGGTTGGATATTACCAGACATATTACCGGATTTTGAGATAATAAACTCGTCAGAGATGTCACAAGCGTCAGACATTTTGGCAGTCCCATCACACGAAACTCGTATAAAATTTCCTACTTTTTACTTTAATTAACATTTTGTTTACTCTCCGACATCTTGTTTCAAATTTCAGATTTTTGTGTAACTGGAGTCTTGAAAAGAGAATATGATACAAATTTATTTGTGAAGCAAACCTTTGTTAATGAATAATATGTTATAGTCATACACACATATCAAGGTGACGGAGCAGAGTTTGAGATTTCAAATTGGTACAAAATGTCTGAACTATTTTGTAATCTTATTTTCACCTAACTGGGTATAATAGTACATTATATCCATACATACGAGTCATACATGATCTTATAATTAGTTTTTGCCGTCATACTGGACCGAGTACTCGAGTAAATATCGAATGCATTAGTCCGTTTTACGAAACAGCCACAGACCTTTTTTTGCTGTTCAGGAGCAGATCTTCCCTATGAGCCGCACTGCTAAGATTTTACTTGTAGATGTCAAATTACTGTCAAAAAATAATTTGCTCATTTAAATCTTTGTTCCCCTGAACATCATGAACCACATATATAATTTTGAATTCAAGAATAAATAATCAACGTATGTACATAAAGTTTGCATTTGCTTAAAATAATTGTTTTATTACCAAAAGAATCTGGCGAATGTTTAACCACAACACCGCTCAGTTTACAAGTTTTATTTGTTACTGCATATTTAGATGGATTGTATTATGGTTAATGTCTCTGAAATGGCATTTTTTCATTTACTACCCATCTTAGCCAGCGACATGTATATTGTAATATGCTGACAGGGAAGCTTGGTCCAGTCCAACTATGTTGCCTCTCTGAATATCTAGTATTATCATGACGTTATTATTTTAAGGCCAAACTATTTATACATGATGCCTAGATAGCTATAAGCAACATGGGGTCATTGGAGTGAAATTATTTATCATACACTATCCTAACCAACCATAACTCCATGTAAATATCATATAGACAAAAATGTTGAATGTAGAGTGACACATCAGTGTTGTCATTCATTGTATTGTAATTGAATATGTCAGAAATTTATATGGTAAGATTCGTTAACTCTGTCATAGATTACATTGTTGACAAATAACCATGTTATACTGTAATAGTTTATCCGAATGGTTCATGTTTAGCTATGTTTTATCACGGTGATTCATTTGCTGAACTTAACCACTCTTTTCACTACTTTATTGTTTTATTAAGTCAGCTAATTCATATTGGGTTAATTAATGAGGTGAATAAATTAATTGTTAATTGAATTTTGATTAACAACCTGTTCTAATTGATGCAATAAAACCTTCAATCTATTCGATTAAAACGTCATGAACAAAATTATGAGCCACCAGTTAGTTTCAAATAATGGTTACCGTAGGCCCATCTCTGCCAGGCGCCCGACAAATTATAAGAGGAGGGATTCTGGTGGAACTGTTGGTGTGAAAGATAAGTGTCTCCTTAATTGACTGGCCCTTTTAATACGGATGACAATATAATAAACAAACTTTACCTTTGCTTATAAAGATGCATTATTACTTGTCCATTCATTTTTATCAGTACGGTGATAATACTTTTATTCCTCTAAACTGAGATCCAAAACCTACCAATTAAATATTGGAGAGGGCCGATATCTAATGTTGAAATAACTTGTGGCCCGAATGCGATCCTTTTGTAATGAATATAAAATTGTTAAAGTTTCTATGGTTTACATTTATGATATGATTCTATTTCTTGCAATTAATTGTATATATGCAAACCCTTTGTAAATGTTGTAAAAATTCATGCAATAAAATATTATTAAACTAAACCAATTAAATACTTACATAGCCCTACAAATGAATCATATATTAATGATACAATCTATCAATATCAGTGAATTATTTGAAGTAAAAATGTATCATATGAAATTAATGATTAACATAAAATAATACAATAAAATTAAAATAACATCATCATCAGCAACAATAACGACAGAGAAATTATCATTTTATCATTATAACAATTATCATTACTATCATCATTCAGATACAAATCATCATTATTATCATTTCACGTGCACAATATATAAATCCAATGATAGTTTACATTATCATCAGAAATAATAACATTTAAATTTGATATTTAACATTATCAAATTTAGTATAATTTAAACAACAGCAGCTTAATTATTATTATACAATGTATGTTCATATATATAATTATGTCAATGATATTATACATTTCAGATGATAAATATCATTATCATCAGAAATATTACAATTCATATTTGATCATTATCATTATCAGATGAATGGTAGGTTTAGTCAATGATTTAAATTTTAAATAGGTACTGACCTGGAATTACGTAAAGAATAGAATTCCTCATCCCCAATAATCCAACAATAAATTTCCTATAACACTACATTGGTTGTACTCTACTGTATGGTTATTGTAACAAACCAACAAATAACGTCGTCTGCTCTCTATTCACAGTCAGGAGGACGCTCGTAGCTTGATACACTCCAGAAATGTAAGCGTATAAAAACCAAGTTGGGGAGAATTGTTGTACAGTAGCTGCATTCAGCTTCTAACTACACAGAGGTTCAGCGCTACCTACTAACCACCACTTAGATCTGGCTTAAACATCCGTTGTAAATGTTAGGTGTTTTTAATTGTGAAAGTCTTATGTAAAAATACAACTTTAAATACGGTCAGTGTACGCTGAGATGTGAATGAAATATTATACTCTAGTATGGTTGTTTTTATGGTATAAAATGCAGCATTGGACGTTTTCGTGTTTGTTTATGTTTACATGTTTTACGTGGTGGTTATGAACGGCCGGAATGCCTTTGGTAAACAATCCGTATATAAAGACCCACATCACCAAGTAACATCACAGGACATGGATGTAACCAATGCTCTAAGCACTCGTGTCTACATATGTAATACCTTAATTGGACGACAAATCAAAAGAGGCTTACTTACTCCGGCGACCAAAGGGAATGCTTTCGTCTATGGCCGCTTACTACAATATAATCTATACGGACTAACAGTTACAAATTGTCTAGGGCCCTTTTCAGCCGTTCAGCCTCTCAAGCACCCTTGTGACATTTGAACTTGCCCTGATCATTGGCCAACATCGATGTGCGGCGCCCATGAAAAGCCCTCACAGGTACCAATGGTGGAGTGGAGCATATGTGTTATTCTTGCACTCTAGGTCACATCCCCACATCTACATTACTAGAAGGACACAAGCCTTTTCGTAAAGCGCATATGAAACCAAACCGTCAGAGACAGAGGTCAAGGGCATAACCGACTGACCGTGCACTTGAGACTGACTTTGCCGATCGCAAACAAATACACATTGAAATAAACAAAAGGTATACATGTATTTACGATGATATACATGTACTAACACAAACACGTGGACTAGAATGTTCATTCTCTATCAGTCATATACAAGTCTTTAAAAAAATAGTTTCACTGTAGAGTATTGTTCAACCGAGAATAGCGTCTATCGATTGAATTTAATTCAATTCTCTTTAACAAGAGTTCCTGTTTTCAAATATCTCATTTGTAATCGAGTGTTTTTGTCATGTGTTACAGTAATGATGTTTATCGTGTTTAAACTTTTAAAATACAAAACCCAGTCACCGGCTTCAACACCATTTCGATTATAACACCGTCTCAAAATAAGAACAAAAAATTCAAGTCCAATGTCAATATTTAAAACCATGGATTTTACTATTTATCCAACCTCAGCATCAAGACCAACCCAGAATTAAGACCAATTTTCAACAAGTCTAGCCTTATGACAGAGGTCTAAAACGTGTACTGTCGAGTTGTTAAGGCATGTAAAAAGTATTAATCCTTATAATCGGCGAGATCAAGAGTTCACATTTCGTAGTAGGGGTTCCTTTCCGACACAACCGGGTGATAAACACATTACAGGTTAATAGATGTGATACGATGTGCATAAGTACCCTTCCTCCCGATTCGTGGCAATACTAGACAGAACTAGGGGAGTAAATAGACTCATACAGAATGTGACGTATACGAGTACGCCATAAAATACGAGAAACACGGTACCTTAAGTTTAAATTTTTTATTTAATATCGTGACAATTATTACGTAAATATGAGGAATAAATTAGCGCTAACAAAAATGCATAAGGGGTTAGGGGTAAGGTTAACCCTAACTCTAACATATGTGACTAACTATATTCCTCTTTTTATCAGCTGCGGACGAAAATAGTTTTAAAACAAAAATTATTATAATTTTGAGTAGTTGAAAAATGTCATTAAAATTTACGTCTCTGTATTTATGACAGTTTATGGTCGCGCTGTTGCCCACACAAGAGCAGTGTCAGAGTGTTTTATACCAAACTTATGCAAATTGTCCATGCTCACCTGGAGTGGAAACGCGTTATTTTTGTTTTAAAAAAAAGTAAAACAATCTTACAGAATAGTTATGTATGTGTAATAAAACAATAAGTGTCGTTGTTGGAAGTCAGAACTTTGTGGATGTTATGCTTGTGCAAGTTTGTCAACATATTGTCCCTCAGTAAGATTCATCGTAAAAAATGTATTCTATTAGAATTATAATGCTATGTAAGGATGTATAGTTGTCGAAGCTACTTACCAAGCAGATGGGAGATCGCTAGTGGTACCAGGAAGATATGTTTATGTTCCCACAGGTTTGGAGGAGCATATGCTTCTATGCTAGTGGTAAAAGACAATGTAGAGTAAAAGTTACCTGTGTATGGTTCTGGGGCTCGAATTGAAACAGTTTACAATTCCATACGTAGCTTCTGTACATGAAAATCAAATCTCAGGTCAAATAAAACTATGTGTGGTTCAGCTAACAGCGTGTAGACATTTTATGCTCGAGCAAGATAAAAATTATCTGATTTTTAAATAAATAATTGTTTTACATAATTGTGTGTGTCATTCATGCATTTAAATTGGTGTTGTCGTAATTTCAAGTAAACTAAAAGAAGTAGCAGAAACAAATCCCAGTTCTTCAGGAGCATTCAAATATGACTTTGGTACCAGACTATTCAGTAGATCAGGTTAAAGGTACCAGAACCACATGTGTTACTATATCATCCTGAATGCACTGAGAAGTGTGCAGGTTCAACATGTCAGATTATATTGTATAATTGAATTAGGTCTGTGTTTTCATTAGCATACCTAACCAGTATAAATACACCATATAACATGATAATGCATTTATTAACAAAATTGCCTGGTTATTATATAACTAGTGTACTTGACGAACGTAAATCTAAATACCATCCATTCATGCATGTTTGTTGGTAGAATAGTGTCACTTCAGTAAGACCAGACAAAATGTGGTCTGAATAACGAACCAAGGACAGTTCTGTTATAAATTTAAGAATTTGCAATTTATGAGTATATTTATTAGTCAGTGGTGTTGCCGTATCGTCATATCAACGCGTTCTTACCAGTGTGCTACAATTCAAGTATTTTGATAATTGCATAACGTTACCTCCATTAATTTTGCTCAGTTAATGCAAGACTGAGGAGAATATGAATTTCTTGACCCTTATCAAACTTTGAGTAGTGTACGTGGGCCCATCAATAATTTCGTGAACTAATTCCACATTTTCATAACGCTTTGACATAGCTTATTGAAAGTTTGCATGGTCAAAGACAAGTTATTCTCCAATTAATTCAGCATGAAAAATGATTGCTGACGTCACGATTTATGACGTCATAGCAACATTCGAACGTCATGTCATGTGGGTTCGTAATGAAAAATGGCGTCGCCTAGTAGGACCGAGTAACGTTTTGTGTCAATGATTTATATATTACTCAGGAAATAAGACTTCTACATTCAAGAAAATTTGCATGCAGTGTATAGGGACTCTTGGCAATCGAATGGTGAATTTTCATTGTTGAAGAATTGCTTTAAGGGCAATAGAGGAGCATACAAAGATGATAAGCATATTCGCCGGCCATTTTCCATTACAATTGGCGTTTGGTAAAGTGTATTGACCATTATATTTTGCGCCATAGATGATACATGGAATAACTTGTAATTAATGTGTTGCTTCGAAAGCCTACTGCTATTTGAAACTTTTGCAGTAATAATTAAATTTCAGTTGCTATCGGTTATGAAAAGAACGCACATACCACTTCAAATGTATCAGATTCTGTAATACCATGATAATTCGCCAACCCACAGCATCGGCGTTGTTTCGGACAAAATCTTGGACCTGGATATATAACTGTTACATCACCCATCATATACCCTAAAATAGGGCATTAGCAACTTCTGGCCATTTCCAAAAACTCAAAAAAGGCATCATGGTGGGAAATACATGCCCCGAGAGGAGTTGGGTGCGTCGTAAACGGAAATTTGCGGGAGATGTCACGTGATGGCATGTAGCACGTGATCCAGTTAAGGGTCGAGCAATGGAATAGATGCAAACTATGCATGGGGTGTTACTTTAAAAAGAACTACAGTCTAATAGTGTGCTAGGCTATTTATATTCGCAACATAAAATTAGTTCACGAAATTATCGATGGGCCCTCGTAATACCATTAAATTTGTCCTGTTTATTAGCACTCTCGGTATGTCGGTATGTGTGTACTTGATTCGAAGAGGAATAGCTATAATTGTGTACTTCCCATCGCTAGGCTATGGTGCTGTGTTATTGTCTACATATACAAGTAATTGAGGTCAGACAAGTGACATCACGAAAGTTTACTTTCTTAAGTTCTAGGGCTTTTTTCAGCTGTTAAGCTGCTCAAGCACCCTTTGACATTTTAACTTCCCCTAGTCATTGGGCTTACTATTTCTTTTCTGGGTGTGACAGCCAACACCGATCTGTAGCCCAGGAATAGACACCGCCCTAACAGGAACCACTTTACACCTTGAAGGAGTGGAGCATGTAGGTTATTCTTGCTCAGAGAAATTAACAAGAGGTCCAGACAAGGGTTGAATCCGGGACCTCTCAATCCCTAAGTGCGCGCCCTACCTCTAGGCAACTGCTCCCCACACTTTGTGACAGGTGAGATAAAAACAACAATAAACTACATATGTACTATTCTATAAAAAATATTATTCCCGAAGTATAACAATGATGAAATCATAACACACAATTTACAAGTATTTGGTAAAACCACAAATAGATTGACATAATAAATGAATATAGATAACATAGTCAATGGACGGTACAATTATATAGATAACATAGTCAATGGACGGTACAATTATATAGATAACATAGTCAATGGACGGTACAATTATATTCACAATATCACACACACTGTACAAACTATATTGAGCAAAGACTAAACATTAAAGTTGAGGAGGGATGTTTGCAAAAACATCTGAGCTGAACTATAAATGCTACTGGCAATCAATTAGTAATGTTGTTTTAAATGTTAATTTGAATATGTAATATTATTTCCCACCCCATTCCTACCTTACCCATATTTTAACTAGGTCAAATCGTAGTTGTGCCTCTTTAGGTCGCATAACGTTATGTCACTGTCCTTACTGTTTTAACCTAGGTCACACCCCGGGGTTGTTGTGCCTCATTTGGTCGCCGTTTTGACATGGGTTTCTGTGGGCACTGCTCAGGGTAGTTGTGTCGTGGTGTTTCTGATTTCTGTGCTCGACTGGTTGGGTTGAGTGCTACCTTCCCTGTCGGATTTTTTCATACCTTTTTTGTATGTTTTGAAGACATCTAATAATTTAGCATTGAATATAATACATTGGTAGAAATGAACCCTGCTACCCTGACAATCATGGGTTTGGGTGCATTTTGACGGATGTCCAGATCCATAATTTATACATGCCCAAACCTACTAATAGCCTGATCATTATTACATTACTGTATTTAAAAACCATTTCATTCAGTAATTTGGTAAGTGTTTATAGGAGAGATGTGTGTGTTGCACATCATACTGTCGAATACTGACAGAATAAAACATTACATGTACTACAAATACAGGTTTGGCACATTTTGTAGAAATGCTGATAACTTTGTATGCAATATTTTCAAAACTACATTGACATTGAAACATGTTCAAAAACTAAGTTGTCACATTATTGTAGAATGTACTGTTAAACATCGTTTTGAAATAACAAACATATACATATAAGTACTGAATTTTCAGTTATGTTGAAAACGAGTGTACTTGAAACAGCAATGTTAAAGCAAATAGTTGTGTAGAAAACAGGTTGAAAGGCAATATTTTGATAACGTACGATGACATCAATATTAAAACATATCCAACTATTTGTCCCATTTGTATTGGATGTGTTTTCGAGTCGACCACAGCTATCTTTCCTTGACTGGTGTTATACTGGATTTAATCTGGCCGATCTTATCTCGATTGAACTCCATTAAAATTGCCAATGTATTGGAATGATAATGTTGCTTTATGTTGTGAGTCTATTATCCAAACATTGTATACCGAGACATTTAATGTTGAATATTGCATTGGTATGGCAAATGTATAGCATCAAAATTATCAGCTACAGATTGAATGTTGATGGGGAAATATTATATTGAGTTGACAATGATTAAAGCAAGTTTTATGCAATTAACCTGGTCAAAACATAATAACTTACAGGTATTTAAAATAAACTAAAGTACTATGAACACTACAGAGCAGATTTTGTCCAGAAAATTTTAGCCAATAAACAAACATCACCAAATTAGTATAGCTTGGCTATTTTGACCTGATCCTGACCTTTATGCAAGAATATATTACAAGGTTCTTGCTTTGAATATATCAATTTCCGCAAGCAAATCTTGCAATATCGGTATTTCAGATTTGTGTTTGTATTACATCTCGAGCGTCTTCGTGATACTCCCCGATTATGAAAACATACACTCTGTGCTGTAAACGTAGAAAATATATTGACTGTTATATTTACATTTGTACATCTTATATATTTCTGTTTTTCAAATGCTGCATTTTTTTCTGGTGTGAACTAATATAAATACCCAACATAGTTTGTTGAAGTTTGTGAAATAATAACACTCTTTAAAAATGCAAATTATTGTAATTCAGGCTGTAAAATATTTCCATTCAAAATTTGTCTCCATTTAACCTTGTTTACAGTAATAGAACAATGTAATTTTGATTGGTGTATGGTGTACTGAATTACTTCCCTTGAATAAATCACACATGAGTACATGAATTGTCTCCCTTCTTAGTAATATTTTGGCACTAAAAAACTAGTTATATAAGCAACTGAAAGTTTTATCACACCAAAACCCACTGCAAAATATGCTAAAATCAATTAATTACCAGTTTCTGGTTTATGATTGAACACATAAGATTCAGACTACCTCTAAAACCAGTCAGTCCACGGCAAAAGCCAAGTATGCATCAATATACCATATACTCCCAACAAAGGCACTAAATCAACACTGTAATTTAGGTGATAAAATAGAATATTCCCTGGCGATACCACACGGAAGACAAGTCACTGCATAAGTTGCAAAATGTCACTTTTTATGCTAAGAATGACAATTACATTACAGTAGATCTACATCTGGATTGCCGAATCATGTTTATCATTCATTTTGTCATTAACTGAATATCACAGTCCAAAGGCCTAGGCTATGGTCATTTCTACCAGGAAATATAAATATGTCAAGGCCACATTAAAGTTCAAGGTCATTTTCCAGCAGCTAACAACATATACTGGTTCAAGTTCAAAACCACAACTCGTTTAGTTCAGGATCATTTCTGCCAGTAGATTAGCTAAGAACAGATCTGTTTCATGGTCAAGAGCAAAACCATTTCTTCAAACATAATAATGTTCCAGGTCAAGGTCACATTTTGTTGAGGTCAAGGTCACTTCTACCAGCTACCAGTAACTAAGCACAGAGACTGTACCAGGTCGCTCAGGTGATGCTGTGATGAGTTTGGTTTCATTAGCCCACATTAGATGTAGCAAGGATGGATGTCTATGCACAATGTTTAGTTGAACACCTTTCTGAAAATATAAATAATAAATCCTATATAAACCATATTCAATGTCATATTTATATGGTTGTTAGGCAACAGTTTCCATGTGAATTGGGCAACAACAAACTGTAATTTACAATTATAAAATCATTTGATATTAAGTAGAAAGTTTGTAATTCAGAAATATTGGTCTTAAAGTGTACATGCTAGACAATGGTCAAGACGTTAGTGTGTTCACCTAAACATGACAACCTCCTGTCTCAAGAAACAAACAAAAAACCTTAAAATTTTACCTTATAGTCCCATATCATAATTTTCTTCTGATCTCCGCCACTGACTAAACGTTCCTCACAGATATATATACACCGTACAATGCCGAGATGACCCGTTAATACATGCTCACATTTACCTGAATGACAATAGACCCATGATTCATGTATACAACCACATACCAAATTTTAGGCTTACCAGAAATATAGATACAATAATACTAAATCTCAAGCAGTGATCAGGAAAAGTAAAAAGTTTGACATCGATTAAAATTCCCTTTGTGATTGTCATGGAAACTGGCTTCGGATCTCTCACCACACAGCGATTGATACCCTCAGGAGTGGGGTGTTATAATTAATAAATATAAGTTGTAGAATTTGCATTATTATTGGCCTAAAATAAATGGAAATAAATAAAAATAAAGTTACTTTTTCATTCAACGCTGGCGTTAGTTTGTTAGTATGTAGCTTCACTTATTCTTCGAAAATTCTAGCTAAAAACTCAGGGGTTTAATCAGAAAAATATAAGCCGTACCTTTATGACTCCATACCCGTACAGTACTATCGGAGGACCCTGATGCTATAACACGATGATTGGCTGCCATACAATACTGAAATATAGCCAAACCTTGGAGTGTTAGTGATCTACTCAATTAAACAGCCATCTGTCTTTAGCAAACAAAATCATTTAATCAAATTAAGTCTCCAGAAAAACCTGCTAGTTTGACATTAAAGTGTTTCCATAGAATTAAGGAATAATGTTTATGAAGTAAAATTGAAAAGAAATTTTATTTTTAAGAAAGTTTCAACTTGTAGAATCCCTATTTGAAGCATTTTTTCTGTTTAAACACCTAACTCTTTGTCCCACTGAAGGGCAATTTTAAACTTCAAACTGGATTTCAGAATCAGGTTTGAACAGCAGGCATCAAGGTGTTTTGATCAGTGTAAAAATAATGTATAATCTGTAAACCAATGATAAGACATAAAGAAGCAACTTACAACTTCGCCCTCGTGACCTTTCAAAATATGTGTACATTTAGGGGGAGATAACTTCCATATTCTTAAATCATTATCCCCACTTCCACTGATAATCTTTTTACCATCATAAAAACAACATGTCACCACTGAAAGTAAAATACGACAACATATTTCAATGATAAAATATAGCTATGTCATAATGAACAAGAAATGTTGTTGGTAAAACGTTATTTTTGTATGCCCCTCAGGGGGGGGGGGGGCTTGCTATTTGCAGCCAGTAGTTGTCACACAGTAAGAGCGCCCTGTAGAAGTTTCAAGGTCACTGCAAACTAACAAAATTAGGAATGGACTTTGTTAGAAATTAGCAATATAAGGACAAATCATGGAGCTGACATTAAAATAGTCCCGGTGGAGTGCCATTGTTAGACATCAACTTCGACGAAATCATGAAAAGATTTTTAGGTCACTCTGAGAGTGAGAAAAATCACCAAGCATTGCTCTTACCTTCTGTATGACCTTCGAAAGTGCTGACTTGTTCTGCGTGTTCTATATCCCATAATATTAACGTTTTATCCCACGATCCTGTGACAACATGGTTACCATAGCTAGACATGCACTACAACAACAACAACAAACATGCACACTTTAACCCTTTACTCTATCCTGACACACTTTTACATATCTACACTATCTTCATACAAGTGGATTGTTTGCATTTAACAGAGTTTTGAGACGGTTCACAGGGGCGAGTATGATTTGCATTAAATTCGGACATGTTCACAGTTTCTTAGTCAGTAAGGTAGATTTGATGACTAATATCCTCATGTTATTCTCAATCTGATTATTGCTATAGAAGTTATACTAGATTACTGGGGTAATTGCACATCAATCTATAGGAAGGAGTGATGGCAACACAGATGCTCCAGTGAAAAGTATAGCTATTTTACAATACAATACACAATACAATACAATCTTTATTTTAAGTCGAATTTCATTTACAACAAAAAACATTAGCTATGTATAGCTATTGTCCGACTTTTGTCTGACTATTGTCCGATTTTAGGGAAACTTTGATCATTAATGGACATTTTAACAAGACTAAGTGCAAACTGGATGACAGTAATTCAATACAAAAAGCTAGGATAAGTTGAATAAGTGGAACAGAGGAGTTTCCTTGAATCTGTCTGAAATGAGGGCTGACAATATACACTGACAATATATAATTATGTACACAGTACACCACCTACCTCAATATCATCTACATGTCCTCTAAATATATTGATCAGTTTCCTGTCTGGCAAATACCACATTCTTAATGTTCTAAAATAGAAAATAAATGTATAACAACTTCAATAACAAGAACATTCTAGATAAACATTGAAAACTGGTTTTAATAGTAAGGTAATCTTTCTATAGAGGTGCATTAAAGAACAAAACAGAGAAATTAAATTCCACATAACATGGGGTTTTTACCATGGACCGTACATCGCCTGAAGTTTCATGATATAATTCAATTAATTTCAAGATTTTGAATGAAACAAAAAGATATGGGAAAATCAGATGAAAGGTAGAACTCAACTAAACCAGACGAGCTAAGAAAATTTTAAAACATCACATAAGTTAAATTTTGGTAATACAGTCTAACTTTACTGATAAATTTTGGTAATACAGTCTAACTTTACTGATACTATTCAAGCAACAGAAACACTGGTACCATTCGACTTTGGTATGACATGGCATACCATCCAAGGGATCATTTATAATCATTGTAAATATTTGTATTCGCTCCTCTGCGCAAAGTCTTTGACATTACTTCTTTGGATCAGGGTCATTCATACTACTGCTTAACCACTAAGCCTGCCAATTAGCCCTAAACCATGCCATAACATCTTTATTTCATACCTATCTGTGGAAGCTGATACAAGAACTTTACCAACAAGTGTCATGTGATCAACACTAGCACCGTGTCCTTGTAACGAGAATAATATATTGAAATTAGTGGAATCTATCACACGTATAGAACTGTCAGCACATCCTGTTATAATGGTGTTGCCCTGAAATATATAATGAACTTTTAGTATTTCATTATGATTCTGTCATACTTTTATTGCAATTGTTTATTTACTTTTATTTTAGATATAGTAAATTAATTAACTTTGAAAATGAGATAATTATGAAAACTTTTATTACTATAAATGTGAAGGTTCCATGACAAAACATGTATTCAAACAAGGGCCATAAGTCTGTAACAATGAGTTGCATAAAAACACAAAATTGCAGGATCAGTTGTAATTGATCATGCTGATAAAGGTCTACATAATCTTGTAAGCTTAACTTACAAAACATTTGGTTGTAGTCTTGAAGGGCATATTGAAATGGCAATGTTTTACAAACAATTGGTAGGATCTATCACTAGTACATAGAGTCAGAATAACTTTATTTTTAGGTATAATTTAAATCCTAAGACCTGTGACATGTTTATTGTCACTTGAAGTACTAAGTATCAAATTCATACCTTCCAGATGATTTTTGTGATAGTATCTAGGTGACCGTCTAATCGTTTAAGACATTTAGCCTGTGCCATATCCCACAATCTGAGTGACTTATCCTCACTTCCTGTCACAATATACTTCCCTGAAATTATAGAATTGCATTAAAATAACCAAAATATAAAAACTAACCCTTAAATAAGAGCCCTTAAACTCTCAGAGTGGTGGAAATTTGTTTCAACAAAATTCAGAACATGGCAAAGGTGAATAATAACTAATGGGGAGTTACAACAAATTTGTGTACGAAAATATATTCCCAGACTTCGTCTAAAAGGAGGTGATAAGCTTCTTAAGGACAGTCTTTGAAGTATTGTTGAAGTTTTAATGTTGGTGCATGTGTTAGGAATTTCTTGCAAGATAGAACAGAACCATATCATATCTTACCATTACATTCCAATGCTGAGACTTTCTCTGTATGACCTTTCAATAACGGCGACACTGAGTAACGTCCCTTGGTCCAGTTTCTGTTCAAATGATTCACTCGTATAAATATATTCTTCCACTTACATATCGGTGATAATCTGGAATCCTCTGGAACTGAAATCATACATAACTATTGGTTGACTTATATCCAATAGAAAGAATAACAGAGGTAATAAAGAGGAAAGGGTTCAAGGACACGAATCAAATAGAATAAAAACTTTTCGCTATTTAGCTACAACATTTTTTATTAAATATTTTAAGATTTTGTATTTATAAACTGTTTTGATTTTTAGTCAAGATTTACTGTTGATGTGTGATAAAATTAATGGCGCATGGGGCTTATTGCTTCTATTTAGAGTGGATTAATTCATGATTAAAAAGGGGGTTCATACATTTCACACAGTCAATTCATCTTTAAGAAACATCAACACACAGAATAATATAAATTACGATAAATGATAAATCATATGAGACACAAATGATATCAACATGAACTTACCATATAACTGAAAGATTGGAGAGTTTCCCGCAACATTTGTCATCTGTACATTTAGATGATTTTCTTTATTAATGTCACCATTCAAACCAAATCTTAACCATCCTTTAGACATACAATGGTGCAACCTGTAATTCACGAGTGAATCAAATATTGAGTGAGTGAGGTATATATGTAGGAAGTGTAAGATACAGTTTGGGGTTAGTGTCAAGCCCTGTTATTGGGTTCTTGGCTAAATAGTTAGTGTTGTACTAATGTAACAGGGGAAGAAAAATGTGCAACCAGACCGGGGCTCGAACCCGGGACCCTTCGCTTACAGGGCGAATGCTCTACCGACTGAGCTAGCCGGCTGCTTACACAAGTTTCTCCCTTTAGTAAATATGTTCAGACCGTGACATTCTCCCCCGTCAGAATGAAATTCGTCCTCGAATTTCTGTCAGGTATAGAGAATATAGTGATACGTTTTTGGAGCAAATACAGTCACGGTCCCCCGTTGGGCGCCAAATGTAACAGGGGAAGAAAAATGTGCAACCAGAACGGGGCTTGAACCCAAGACCCTTCGCTTACAGGGCGAATGCTCTACCGACTGAGCTAGCCGGCTGCTTACACAAGTTTCTCCCTTTAGTAAATATGTTCAGACCGTGACACTAATAAACCAAATCATGGTTAAAATACAGAAAAACAGGCTTAACATATCCCTAATACATAGGAAATTCTAAATAAATCATAAGACAGTTTCAGAATATCTTACTTTAAAAAGCATATACACTGGACACAGTATAACAAAGTACAATAATGTAACATACCAAAGATTGTCCTTGTTAGCAATCTCTCTCCAACCGATACAGCATGCGGAGAATACACATAACTCTTTGTCTGTCAAGTATGACAATATTTTGTCAACAATTTCTTGAAGAAGATATTCAGTAAAATCCATGGTACACTTCATTGATACATCTGATAAGAAGTTGCAGGTGTTGTTTAAACCTCCTGCAAAACAATCAAATCACATTAAAATCATCTCCATGTGAGGCTCTCCTGAGTTAGGAAGATTGTGAACTTCGATCAGATCACAAATGATCATAGTTGTATTAAGGGTGCTTCAGTGCTTCCCACCCAACTAGAAATGAACTGGTTGGATTTAACCATTAGGTTGTCGCGCGAGTATAAGTTCCATACACTGACCATATTAAAGAACTGAGAGCTTTAATTTTTGCTATGTCTACGCAAAGACAGGCTACCAGTGCTCGCCAATAGCATACCTTTTCTTAGCAATATGCTATCAAGTAATTTCTTAAGCAAATGAAATGACTGTTTCTGTAGCGCTTTGCTGCACAGCAGATTGCTTAGCCGCAAACACTCACTGTTGTCAAATAATTTTTTCACTTTACATTGTATACACATTTTTTTGCACCATGATTTTTCCTACATCAAAACTCTGTAGCTCCTTGCTTAGGCCAAGGGCTCCTGCACATGCATTCCTGGTAACTTTCAAAGCGTAGTTCATTGGCTAATTGGGCAGGAATATAAGACCTGGAACCGAATGACAACCAATACAACTGTCTCAGTCTCTAAGGTTCTTCTTCTTCCATATACTGAGCTGGGCACTTAATAGGCGTATTTAGCTCAAATGTGCATGGTGATGGTGAACAGTAATCAATATTAATGTTTAAAATAGTCCAAACTGTTAAAACTTTATACACTGTAGCACAGCACTGGTATCTACTCCTGTAGGCGGGTCTTGAAGGCGTCCAAACTCGGCGCCGAGACCGTTGATGCTGGGAGTAGGTTCCATTCTGGGACAGTTCTCACAAATAATGTGCTGGCGAGGGTCTGAGCACGGACCCTTTCCTGGTATAGTCGGTGTTGACCACGTGTCCTGGCATCACTCTTGTGGAAGTAGGTGTCTGCTGCAATGTCAACAAGCCCATTCTGGATCTTGTACATCATGCACAGTCTGTTCTGTCTGCGACGACTCTCAAGGGACTCCCAGTTCAGGTCTTTCAGTATATTGGAGACGCATCCTGGTGTCGTAGTGGAGTAGTCGTTGTAGACAAAACGGGCTGCACGGCGTTGGACTTGTTCCAATTTCTTGATGTGGCTAGCTTGTGTTGGATCCCAGACTGTGGCAGCATTCTCAATGATTGGACGAATCATGGCCTTGTATGAGGCTTCCTTGACTGGTGGCGTGCACTCCTTGATGTTTCGTCTCAGGAAACCTAGAGTCCTGTGGGCTTTTGAGGTGATGTTGCTGATATGACAGTCCCAGGATAGATTGTCGGTAAGTGTCACTCCAAGATACTTGCTGGCATCAACAACTTCAAGGGTGTGGCCGTGCAGTACGTAGTGGGTGTTGATGGTAGCTCGCCCTCTTGGTACTATGCGGATGACTGAGCATTTGGCAGCGTTGAAGCTCATCTGCCACTGACTTTCCCACTCTTCTAATGCGGAGAGGTCTTTCTGTAGACTTACTCTGTCGTTGTCATTCTGTACCACCCTGAACAGCATACTGTCGTCAGCAAATAGCTTGGATGAGGAGGACGTGATCATGTCAGGCAAGTCGTTGATATATGCTAAGAATAGCAATGGACCAGGGACAGTACCCTGGGGAACTCCAGATAGTACGTCGGCCGTTTCTGACTTGGTGCCATCCAGAATTACTTGTTGGGTCCTGTTGGATAGGAACGACTGTATCCATGATTTTATGTTTCCTCTTGCAATGTCAATAACACATACTCCCCCCAGTGTTATACGCTGTGATAGGCCCTGGACCGCATTTAATGCAAATGGACCGTATTAATGCAAAAACTTCTAGGACTTCATCTTGGAGTGCTTGATTCTTGATGATTGAACAATGTCAATGATCTGCTGTTCTGTGCAAACAAGCCAAGTTTGCCAGGAGACAAATACATTTTTTCAATGAAAGATAAAAGTGTTTGGGCACATAATGAGGTTGCATATTACCTGCCGGATCTGTTTGCGCCTTAAATCACTCAAAATGTATGGGTAACTAATGACGCCTTTTCAGCTTTTATGATTTTTTTATCTCATCCAGACGCTCTTTGCATAAAGAACAATAAAGCGCAGATGAGACCCAGATCAAATAGCATTGTACCAAATTTACCTCATTTAGAAGAGCGTGTATGTGACAATAACGGATAAAAATAATTTTCTGCGGACCCTAACATATTTTGATTAAATACAAATTACAGTATTTTAAAGGAATATAATACATTTAAATGCATTGACATCACATGTTACATCATAGCTGAGTCATTCTAAAGTGAAATCGCTTGCTAAATACGATTTTTTTTATCCATAAATTGTGTTAATCCATTACGAGTTGCCTCCCTTACACCATTTGTCACATGATCAACAAAAATACAAAATGTCTTCCGAGAAGTTTGAGAATTTAGAAGATGATTTTTCATCTTGTGTCGACAAATTACGTCCTCACATCAATAATATATCATCTCTTAATGGAGGTAAATCTTTCTGATTCTTTTGATATAGCTTCCAGAAAAAATAACTAGAAAACCTAGCCTCCCAGGTTTCTTATTTCTTTTCTTCCAGATTTCCTCAAATTCCTGATGTGTTGACAGCAGATTTCAGTAAAGTTGGCAAGAAATTGACATGGCTGTTATGGGATGAATATAAAACTCAGAAAATCAATAATTATGTTCGGTCCGAGGGATCAAAATGCAATACGTGCGCTCTGCCTATCTCGATCATCATCTTTCTTTTCTTTCTGCCGTTTTTGTCAAACCCCTTGCAGGGACGTAGACAATTTTGTGCGTCAACTGCTAAGAATGAATAAAAGGGTATAAGAATAGTTCAAATAAGTATAGAACAGTATAATACAGTGGTAAAAGTAAAAGTAGAACGATAGGTTAAAAGTAGTAAAAACAGATTATCAGAGACTGATTTATGGTGAAACATGCTCAATGCGACTGACAGTCGCATTGAACGATGCTATGGTAGGGAGACTGACTACTGTGTACGGGAGGCTATTCCAGTGGTATATGGTCCTAGGGAAGAAAGCAAACTTATAGTAGTCAGTAGTAGTGCTAATTAACCTTTAAGCTAATGGGTGTGATGATCTTGATGGACGAGATAGGGGCACTAGGTAACCTTCAATGGGGATAGCTACAAGTTTGTAGGTGATTTTATACATGAGGGAAAGCCGACTGTCAATTCTTCTAAGGTCTAGACGCCTGAGGTTGATTGAGCTCAGCATATCAGATACACTGGCTGTTCTGAAGTAGTTAGCCTTGGTCCATCTGGCTGCCCGCCTTTGGACAGCCTCGATTTGATCAATCTGGCTTTGGGTATGAGGGGACCAAACCTCGGAGGCATATTCCAACTGGGGTCTAACTAGAGTCTGATAAGCTAGGGACTTAATGGGTTCGGACTTGACCTTAATGTTCCTACGAAGAAAACCCAGGGTTTGGTTCGCAGTTTTGGTTGACCTATTTATGTGATCGTCCCAGGATAGGTTATTTGAGATGTCCACGCCCAGGTATCATGGTTTCATATTCGGTAGACTGCAAGTTTCAGTTAAAAGCTCCGGTATTTTCCCAGCCCCTGACAACCAAATATTGTCCCTGGGGTATTGGTTAGGAGAGAAATCCCCCCGGCAGTGTGAGGGAAGCTGGAAGGTAAAAACATTTCCCTGGCTATCCACCACCAATCCCTGGGGTTTAGCAGTTTAGTGCTTTTTAGCTCACCTTTCACAAAGTGACAGAGTGAGCTTTTGTGATCACTCTTCGTCCGTCGTCCGTCCGTCAACAATTGGGTTGTGTCCTCTCTAGCGGTCACAATTTTGGCCTAATCTTTATGAAACTTGGTCACAATGATCATCTCCATAAAATCTAGACCAAGATCGTTATTGGGTCATCTGGGGTCAAAAACTAGGTCACTAGGTCAAATCAAAGGAAAACCTTGTGAACACATTAGAGGTCACAATTTGAGCCTAATCTTTATGAAACTTGATCACAATGATCATCTCTGTAAAATCTAGGTCAAGTTCGATATTGGGTCATCTGGGGTCAAAAACTAGGTCACTAGGTCAAATCAAAGGAAAACCTTGTGAACACATTAGAGGTCACAATTTGAGCCTAATCTTTATGAAACTTGATCACAATGATCATCTCTGTAAAATCTAGGTCAAGTTCGATATTGGGTCATCTGGGGTCAAAAACTAGGTCACTAGGTCAAATCAAAGGAAAACCTTGTGAACACATTAGAGGTCACAATTTGAGCCTAATCTTTATGAAACTTGATCACAATGATCATCATTATAAAATTTAGGTCAAGTTCGATATTGGGTCATCTGGGGTCAAAAACTAGGTCACTAGGTCAAATCAAAGGAAAACCTTGTGAACACATTAGAGGTCACAATTTGAGCCTAATCTTTATGAAACTTTTTCACAATGATCATCTCTGTAAAATCTAGGTCAAGTTCGATATTGGGTCATCTGGTGTCAAAAACTAGGTCACTAGGCCAAATCATTGAAAAACCTTGTGAACACATTAGAGGTCACAATTTGTGACTAATCTTTATGAAAATTGATCACAATGATCATCTCTATAAAATCTAGGTCAAGTTCGATATTGGGTCATCTGGGGTCAAAAACTAGGTCACTACGTCAAATCAAAGGAAAACCTTGTGAACACATTAGAGGTCACAATTTGAGTCTAATCTTTATGAAACTTGATCACAATGATCATCTCTGTAAAATCTAGGTCAAGTTCGATATTGGGTCATCTGGGGTCAAAAACTAGGTCACTAGGCCAAATCATTGAAAAACCTTGTGAACACATTAGAGGTCACAATTTGTGACTAATCTTTATGAAAATTGATCTCAATGATCATCTCTATAAAATCTAGGTCAAGTTTGATATTGGGTCATCTAGGGTCAAAAACTAGGTCACAAGGCCAAATCATTGAAAAAGCTTGTGAACACACTAGAGGTCACAATTTGAGACTAATCTTTATGAAAATTGATCACAATGATCATCTCTATAAAATCTATGTCAAGTTTGATATTGGGTCATCCGGGGTCAAAAACTAGGTCACAAGCCTTTGAAGGCCAAATCATTGAAAAAGCTTGTGAACACACTAGAGGTCACAATTTGAGCCTAATCTTTATGAAACTTGATCACACTGATCATCACTATAAAATTTTGGTCAAGTTCGATATTGGGTCATCCGGAGTCAAAAACTAGGTCACGAGGCCAAATCATTGAAAAAGCTTGTGAACACACTGGAGGTCACAATTTTGACCTTATCTTTATGAAACTTGATCACAATGATCATCATTATAAAATTTAGGTCAAGTTCGATATTGAGTCATCTGGGGTCAAAAACTAGGTCACGAGGCCAAATCATTGAAAAATCTTGTGAACACACTAAGGTCACAATTTTGACTCTATCTTTATGAAACTTGGTCACAATGTTTATCTCTATAAAATCTAGGTCAAGTTAGATACTTGTCATTTGGGCCAAAATCTAGGTCACTAGGCCAAACAGGTGAGCGACCCAGGGCCCTTTAGACCCTCTTGTTAGTGTTTTTATGCCATGAATGCAGCAATATTTGAAATAGAGAATCTGGTATAGCTGAAGTCAAACAATCTCGACCTAGTGACTACGCGTCCGTGGAAGAAAACCACCAGAGACCGAAATCTTGTCTAGTATAGCTGGATCTTGATTGGATACCCCCTATTTCAACTTATCTTGGAAAGAAGGCATGCACATGTTTTTTTAAATCTATCAGGATTCCTGTTTTTGTTCGATGAAATTTGTCCAGGGGTTCAGCAAATACACATTTTCCGTTTTCTGTCTCTTCCTTGAAGTCTGAGGGTATTCACCTATAAGGCAGGGATAAAACCGAATGGCGACGCAATAAAACTGTCTCAGTGCAACAGAAAAAATAGGTAGTTAAAACGTGCCACTGCTTTTTATATTGTTAGGACTTTTGTCAAAATAGCTTGTATATTATTATTTCAGAACAAAAAAGGAATGCAGTACGACAAGGCGAGAAGAAGCTTGAGGAAGCCAATTTTATTGTAAGTTTTGTATTTTGGCTTTGTCATTGTCGTGAGTCTATTCCTTTCTGCTGTTGAATATATGGGAAAAGTGTCAATAATTAAGACAATAATGGCTTTGAACAAAGACCTAAGTTAAATTACACGGCGAGCATTTATGTTCGCCCTCTTGTTCGGGCAACGTCGGGTAATTTAGATCTTTGCTTTGAACAAAGAAACGTTTCAAAGACAAATTATACCTCATTCATTCTTCTATCATTCTAACTCTAAGTTGAATTGATAACTTTTTATTGATTTTTTGGAGTAAAATTGAAAGGGTTAATATCATCTAGAGCACTTAGTCTTGTAACACATATGAACTGATGTGTTGTATGCTTGTATGTTTACAGATCCAGGAAATGGAGAATGAAGCTAAAGCCGCGCCGGTACAATTCAGAACACAGATGCTTGGACGTCTTAGACAATATAGACGGACACTGGAACAACTCAATAAAGACTTGGTATAAATCTCTTGTTTTCTTTTGAATAAATAAATGTTATTAGGATCTTAGTTTCCCCCTAAAGTGTCATATGACCTTTACAGAAATAATGACTTGTTGTGTTTGATTCTGTCCTTATATTATCTTAAGTTATCTGTTAACCCCAGACATCGCACATTGTGGATGTCTGTTCAATATTATGCATACGTATCGCTGGCTTAGAACAAGAAGGTCGTAACTACCAAATCGATATATTGAGAAAACAAGAGAAAACTGTCGGTAATTTACTCTTTACCTATGGGAAAGCATTTTTTTAAAACTTCATTTTGATCAACAAGACAATTTCAGATTTTCATGAAAACATGCTCATATGAAGCGCCTTGTGAAGCAGATTTCAAATATGTATGAGTCTTATAAGGTCGTAAGAGTTAGTTACGACCTTCTGGTTCTAAGCCATCGATATATGTTACATTGTTTTACACAGTATTATAATCTTTACCTCAGTGAAAACTGATAAACTCGGCTAAATAACACAACAGTGACCATGAATCATTCGATTTTAAATTTGACATTTTCAGAAAGGAAACAGCGAATCAGGATTCTCACAAGCTGATAATTATGGTTTTGATAGGGATGAGGTAAGAAAGATACATGTTTGCTTCTTTGATAAATGTAATTTCGTGGAGTGCTGCCCAGGCCTATTTCTGACACTGTTTAGTTTCATTATATTTATATATTTCACATTCTCATTCAACCAGTGTATTGTTCTTCTAAAACATGTTAGTATGGTCACTTGACTAACCACTGATTTGTGAGGATGACATTTCAGACTTGTATTATGTTTTTGAGAAGCAATGTTATTTTACAAATTATTGGAAAGAAATGAACTCAGTAAAAGTCTAATATTTAAATATATGGAATGTTTGCCAAACATCTTTTCCATCTCCATCTTTTTAAAAGAATGTGGAAATTGGGCAGTAGATTAGAGTGGAACTAAATTGATAATGTTCTACCCTCTGTATTTAGAGAATGGAAGCATCACAGAGGAGTAGATTAATGCAAGGTCATCAGTCACTGGCTAGAACTAATGAGAGTATAGCACGCTCACATCAAGTAGCTGCAGAAACAGACCAGGTCGGTATAGAGGTCATCGGAGAACTGGGTCGTCAACGTGAAGTATTAACTAGAACAAAAGATAGGGTGAGATAATGTTCCTTTCTTTTTTTAGACACCTACTTGATGTATAACAAAGTCAGTGCTAAAGACTTAATCCTTAATTCTACAGCTGCATATTAAAACTTATAAACAAACCAGATAGAGTGAAAATATTAGGAAAGAATCAGATAGGGACAACTAGAGAATGCCAAAAAATAATGATAAAATTAAGAACTCAAACTTATGATCTATTGAACTGATTTGTGTGGGGTGCTTGCTTGTACAAAGTTTTAAGTTGACATAAAAGAGTACGAATATAAATTCTGTTGGGAAATTAATGTTATGTTTTTTTTTCAGTTGCATGACACAGATTCAAATTTGAGCAAAAGCAGAAAAATATTAAACACAATGGCAATGAGGTAAGGGATTTCTTTCATTGTTTCTTAACCAAACAGAGGTTGATTTTGATTAGCAAACTTGTTTAGGGATAGTTTTCAGGTCACATGAAACTCTGACATGAAGAAAAATGATACAACCCAGTTCCAGTATGGTTACTGCCCTTGTTTGAAAAACATAGATGTTTCTTTTGTAATTTCTGTATATCTAGATACTTTTGCTGCGCAAATAACAACTTTGGTTATTTAAATGAAAAGTCAACTTATGACAATTTTTTAAAGTTTTATTTCACAAATTTTTTGTTTCAAAAATAAAATTTTCATCTTCAGTGTGAACAATTGTTTCATAACTATATATTTTCAGGGTGATGACCAACAAGATGATATTAATTGTGATAATAATATTAGAACTTGGTATACTTGGTGGTGTTGTGTATTGGAAATTCTTTTCATAGTGAATGACAGTGACAGAGTGATTATAATTAACAAATGAACATTCCTCGTAGAACAACAGTGGAATATATTGACATAGTAACTAGGGCTGCGACTGAACAGCTGTCTATTTCGGTTACAGCTCTCTTGTTTATGTCAAACAAGAACACAAAGGATCAAACTTAAGTAGACCGGTGTACATTGTTCTATGAAGATTGTGTTATACACAGTTGTTATAATTATTGGATTATGTGTATATAAGATTCTGTTTGTATAAAGTATATATGTGTTTATTTAATGTGTAAAGGGTTGTTGCAATAAACCTAATGGTCATATCTATATTATGGGCAGGGCTGACCAGCTGATACAAGGAATTTGCATCGGACTCAAGTCCTGTGTTGCCCCATCGAAACCTTGCCCCTCTTAGCACCAAAGCTAACAGTATAATAACAAGTACATTGCATGAATAGTGCACTTAAAGACATAAGGAAAAGTGATTGTTGTCCCTGCTCTGATTTTACACCTTTGTATTGAATACTATATCTCCACATTGTAACTTGTTCTCATACACCAATGTATTCTACATGTAGTCTGGCAACTTGATGTATGACCACGTTCTCATACACAAATGTATTCTACATGTTGTCTGGCAACTTGATGTATGACCACGTTCTCATACACCAATGTATTCTACATGTTGTCTGGCAACTTGATGTATGACCCTGATTGTTGGCATGTGATAAAAATAAATCTTGCACTATTTGTGTTTGATTCAGACAAAATGAAAATGGTTGACTTCACAATATTAGCCTAGCATCATGGTCAACATGAAAACTGGTTTCTTTTCCAAATTCACTTGTGATGATAGTTACCATGGGGAGTATATTTCTGTGCCAATATATCCATGCCAAAACGTACAAGTAATTGCCAACCACTATGCTTACATGATGTGCCTCAATATATTACATCTTTATTTGATATCAGTGCTACATTTCGAGTGCTCAGTGCAAAACTATGGTTCATGCCTCTATAAATTAAGGTAGCTACATGTAGCATAGTTTGACACCGAGCCTCAATTAACTATAGTTTGTTAATTTTACCATAATTGTTACCTATTTCATAATGTCTTATTTGAGCCACAATTTTGGTCTCCAAGATTTGTGGGCATTGTATTTGATATGAATTTGCTGCAAAATACTGAATTCAATTAGTATACACTTGCTATAATAATGACTTCTATGATCATTGTATGGCATTAAATTAGCTGTCTAACTTCATTATGGCTCACTTAAAAATATTACACCCTTGTAGTATCTTTACTGTAGATCATGAGTTCTTGATTTAAATGTATGAATATGAATGTTATGTTGAAATGTATGTTTATGTTCTGATATATGTATTACTATACTGAATATCAATAGAAGAACATAATTAGTTTTATTAAATGACTATCAATTATTAGCCCTATAACACAGCATTGACCTAGTCTAATAATACGCATGATTTCATTATATCAGGGCTGAAATATCTATTATCAGTTATCGGCCCGGGCCAAAAAGGGTTATAAAATCTGATTGGCTAATAGACAGGGCCAAAAAGTGATACTGTATAGATTCTCTGCTGAAATTACGGAGAATCGATTTTTACTCACTAAAATGTATATAACTTTTTTATTAATGAACGGAAACATTTCATATGGGTATTCATTTTCTTAGTTAGATCATTTTCTACAATTTGGACCAGATTTGGATGCAAAAATCTTAAAAAAATGTTTTTCACAATTTTCGCAGTCTTTATGTCGGTCTAGTTTGATGAGCATACGTTACATGCAAAGACAAATTTTAAGATAATTGATACTTATTTAATAAAATTGTCAATAAATGGGTGATTTGATATTAACCCTGTTATTTGTCCTTGGGACAGACTTATTGTCCCTCGACCTCGGGCCAATACGACTGCCCTCGAACAAATAACAGGCCTAATATCAAATCACCCATTTATTAACATATAATGTTGTTGCTATGCAACTGTCATGTCAACGTACATAATTATTTTTTTATAAAATGTAATAAAAATTAACCAAACATCATATGCTTTTTATTCAATCATGTGTTACTGGAGAAATCAGTTTGATTAATCATGGGTACTGTTTTATCGAAGCATTTACGGAAATCTTAAACTTACGATCAAAATTAATTCTTTATTACGCTTTTACAACTACATGTATAATATTTGGTAAATGGAGCTCTAATACTAATCAAGATTTGGTTAATGAACTCCTACAAACAATATCTGTTTCCAATTTGCAGTTGTTTAGGAATAATACAGAACTTAAATTAGAACCTAAGTTTACGATTTCCATAAGAACTTTGATAAAACAGTACCTTGGGATTTATCCCATCTGCACCACTATTCATTGCTCAGACCAAGAACAAACAAACAATTCTACCATATGTATTAACGGATACCTAGAAGGGGAGAAATCCAATGTGTTGAAGCTGCCATCAGTGTGGAGTGTAAGAGCCGATATTTGAACTAGTTTACGGACGCTTATTGTCTGAAAGTAGACTTTCAATTGATTATACAGTTGTTGTTAATGTGTTCAATGGGATAATACTTGTATATCGAGGGCTTAGTGCGAAACTATGGTATGTGCCTCTATAAATTGATGTAGTTACCATAGTTTTGCATGGAATCCTCAATATAGAAAACGTAACAAACAACAAATTGGCTATAATCAAATTTATTAAATTTTCCATCGAGAAAACCCTACATTTTCACCCCTTTAAACAGAAATCTGTAGATAAATCACATGTAGGCTATGAGCATTTAGTCAACTTTCATCAAAATCAAAATATAAACAAAATATGATTCAATTTCTACATAGTATGGAGCCCCTATATTTGATATACTGACACTTTCAAAGTAATATTTTACTTCATGAATACGAAATAACCAGTTAATTATCTGTTATTATTTCATTAAAATATTGTTAGGATTAACAAATTTCTTTTTTGCGATTTTGATACAATAGTTCACAGGAATCAGAATTCAGTTAATGCTACACCAAACATTAAGGGAAACAGACAAACCAATAATTTGTGATAAATATGCATTGCAATTTTGATTGAAATATTAACAGAATACTTGCATGTTCAAGGAATAGGTACATAAAAATTTGCTAAAAGAATCTGATAGAAATGATACGAAAAACCAACAACATGTTAAATATCAATTTGTTTAAAATGTCAATTTTTGTCATTAGAAAACGTGGCTATAATTCGCTTGCTTAGAATGAGAAGGTGAAAATACAAAATCGATATTTTAGGAAAACAAGAAAACACTGTCTGAAATTTACTCTTTACTTATGGAAAAACTCAGCTTTTACAACTTCATGTTAGTCAACTTGGTAAGTTCCAATTTTCATGAAAATAGGATCATAAGAAGTGCCTTCTTATGCTGATTTCAAATGTCTATCAGTCTTATAATGTTGTAAGTAGTAGTTCCGACCTACTCATTGTAAACCAGCAAATTGTTAATGATAAGGGCATAGACTGAAAGGATGACAGTAATTTGTACATTAGGTACATTCAAATATTCTCTCAATCTTGCAAAAACTTGAAAAATTCTAATTTATTCAAAAACAGGTATAAATCATGATTACAAAATGCAACATTTAACACAATTTCTTAACAACTATACATGGTATACAGAGTAAATGATGAAATGATTAGTAGAAACAATAAAACAACAAGAGGTATCAGACAAGCACAAGGTCAAGGTCATTCACACAAATATAATAACAACACATGTAAATACAACTTGTATGCCTCCAAATGGCAGTCCGTGATTTTGCTTTAAAGTTGATGAAACTCCAAATGATTATTAGGTTTATAATAGCTGAACAACCATTTCATGAATGATTTACTACAGAGTGTAGTGGATAGAGAAAATGCTAGTAGGCAGGGCTTATAAGTATTATATGCTGACCAATTTGTAAAAATTATGTATACAACAACAGACCATTTGGTCAACTAACCTGCTATCCGACCAACCAACATGTGCAAAGCAATATACAGCCGCTACTTTGAAGAGAGCCATATCAAAAACATCCCTTAACCAGATTAATTCAATAAGTACATGTAGCAATAAGTAAACAATCATAAAATGTTAATTTGTTAAAAAAGATTGACAGCACACATGGAACAAACAAACAAACAAACATATTAACAAGCATAAACAATGAGAAAACAAGAAACAGATTATAACGTCAACTCTACTGTAACTTGCTTCTTTAAGCACCAATACTTGATTAACCGGGATCTTTTCAAGGCCTGTTGTAAACAAGAAAGATTGTATATATAGTAAGGATTGTAGGTTAAATTTGTGAACATATTGACTTGTGAATCTAAAGGCACTCTTTTTCTCAATTCACTGTTGTGGGAATAAACTTCACAGACATTTCTTATTGACTGTATTTCTATACTATAAATTTACAACTGGCGTCGAGGCGTGACTAGTAAACACTCAGTATTCTATCTCTATAGTGGTGACGCCTCAAAGATTGTTGTAGATCTATAATGTAATGTGAAATAGTGAATACACAAGTTCTAGCACACAAAACATACACACTATCAAGTAAACAATGAAAACTAATTCTATAATAAAGTAAAAACTACTCAATGAATTGCACAAATGCTAGCTACAGTTTAACCTCAATGAAAATACCACCCATTGGATAACAGAAAAAGGCTCATTGTATTGACTATGTAATAATATCCTGCTTCTTGAGAATGCCATGGCCATTTTTTAGCATGTTAGGGATTTACTTGCTTGGAATTAAAAAGTAAACAAAGATCAAATTTAAAATAAGAAGAAACAAACATTGAATTGAACATTAAACTTTTCAGGTGTTTTTCGATGAATCAGATGGTCTTTCAGGAGAGGTTCAACTGTGTCATTAATAAGTGTACATGTATATAATTATTACAATGCAACATCCTTAGTGTGACAGTTTCTTCAGCAACAACCTTTCACCAAGAGTGTTTGTTTAATGTTATCAATTTTTGTACTATTGAATTCCACATAACCCTCCCTACACCAGCTACCTTGAACAATGGTAAATGTGTACCAAAGTGTCTTGCAGTGGAAAGGTTGCACTGTACTTGCATATCGCTATACAAAACACAATCAAAGATGAATACCATAATTATAATACAAACTACAAAGATAAGGAAGATATGAGATCATTAAAAACAGATTGAATACAAAACCATTAATTACATAAATTAAATACAATCATACTAGACCCCAATCCCTAGCAAATCTCAATCCGACCTAAATCTCGAATAAAACATGCTCACATTTCATAAACATTGTTGATCATTGTACTCACGCAAAACCTGACAGGACACGAAATCAATATCGGTAATGGTATCAGTTTGGGTGCTATTGTTTTATTCACACGTCCTGATTTGAGTAAATCTCAATTTTGAGTCAAGATTTCTGTTGAGATGATTCAGAGCAATGGAATAGGAGTTGATAAATGCTGATATACTTTTAACTACAAATATCAATGAAGTAAGTTATGAGGCTTACATAATCAAATTTTAGTCCTGAGAAAGTTACACTTCATATTTTTATTCCAGAGTTGAAGACAAGCTGACAGGCAGTGGTAAATGAAATATAGGAATGTTAGATTAACAATGAAACAGGCTACACAACTCCAAAAGATTTCCAGAAAACTATTAAAGTGCAATATTAAGAAACAATTGACATTCAAATAAAAAAAATTCCAGCAAGTCATTTCAAACTGAAAAGAAATTGGTTGAGTTTGAGCAGAAACAGAAGATATACATTTGTATCATAAACTGTGAATTTGGTATGGTTTACCAGTAACAAATCTAAAGTTTTCATCAGAAAACATTTCTAACATTAAATACATATCATTACATCTTTAATAACTAACATTATTCAACTAACAATTCAGACAAGAAATAAGCTAGAACTGGGTATTTCTGATTAACCCAAATAGATAACCAGATAATTTTGTTTGCAAAGCAGACTTTAACAAGCAACCTAGTAGAATAATTTGCCAAAATTTCAAGTCATAGCACAAACGGGGTATAAAAACAGTATTTTATCATAACAGATCACAGACGTTCTGAAGGTAGTACATTATTGAAGTTTTGATGATATTCAAATGTGTACAAATTACTATTCAAAGTTTTATAATTACATGTACTAACATTGAACTTAATACAATCAATGGGAATCATTCATATACAGTTTTAATTATAAAAATCTAACAATTTAACATCATACTTTATGTCATGAAATCATGCTGGCTCGTGTTCACATCCACGTCCAACTCCCTGACATAACCTAAATGGGGAAATCCAAATATAAATCTCTACAACAATATAACGTTGTATACAATGAAAGACGTGAATCAAGGTGATTTCTTCTTGCGTTCACAACGTTGACACACCCTAACAGGATAATCCCAGCCTCTCAGCGGTACAGCTTGTCTACTAGCGGAACATTTATCACATACACCCTGTCCACAAGCACGACAATGATGTATGGGTAGCTTGATGGAGAACTCTGTATCACACACGTAACACGACCGGATCTGTTCATCAGGTACCCAATATGCTGGTCTAGCTGAATCCTTTAACATTCCTGCAAAACAAAAGAATACTCCATTATGGAAAACATAATGCTCTTGACAAATTTTCTGTCTACATCGCCTTTACTTGTACCTTTTCCTTAACAGAAACCAGATTCACTTCTGGTACCAGGTTACAACTTTGAAGAAGCCGCATAAACAGGCATTGAAAGTAACTTTCTGTTTTAGATACATGGTGACCAATTCAGCTAACCACTTTCCTGAACTGCAGCAAAATGGGTAGTAATTCACTCTTAGACAAGCAGCCAGCAACTTCTCAACATATGGAGGTTACTCAACATTGATGTCAAATTGTCATAGAAGGGCATTAACAGCCACAACAAGATCAAACCTTATCATTGGATAACAGCGCACTAACCAATGGAGCAGAGTATACACATTGAATCAATGATTGAAGTTAATGCATTACAGTGGAACTCACTTATAGCGAACTCGCTTATAACGAAAACTCGGTTATAGTGTAAGGGAAAAAAATCCCCGACTTCGTCCCTTCCTTATTTCAATGTAATACCACTCGCTTATAACGTAATCGGATATAATGAAAAATCGGTTATAACGTAATGATTTCTAGGTCCCGACGAAACATTTTGTGTGCATTTGTGCTCGGTTATAACAAAGGCGATAATGGTGTGAAAATGTTTTGTGCAAACAATCTTAAAAGGTGCTAAGTAGTTGCACCTCGGGCATTTATAAGAGCAAATTAACTGACCTAACCAATAATTATACCCCTAAACTTCGTTGACTTTACAAGATTATTAACTTTTGTAAATGGTTTATTTCGAAAGACTGTAGCTGCAACTATAAAGAAAAATAATAGACAGAGGATGAAATACGCGGGGCCTTCATCAACCATGTCGCCATCGTTACTTACTAATAACTCTAGTCAGAATGAGTCGATCACAAATTTTAGTTGTTTTATATGATGCTGTTTGCATAATTGAAAACTTGGATGTGACTGAAACAAACAGTTTATATACAAAATTGTTTTAATGGTTTAACGGCTCGTGCTTAGAACTTGCTAATAAGTGGACTTACATTATAATCATACCTTGTCAAACTGCTCAGATAATGCCTTACTTCACACAGAATAAGGATTGATATATTCCAAGTAAGATATTGATTATAGAACTCATTCATTACGATTTTTTATCAGTTAATAATATCCAAAAATGATCAGCGTCGTGCATGATGTTTCTTAAACATTTCGAAGCAGTCTCTACATGATGTACTTATAAATGACAAACACAATTATTTTAATATACAATGTATAACGAAATACGTTATATCCAATCTGATATAGCGTAAATCGGATATAGCGAAAGGAATTTCTTAGTCCCCAGGATTTCGTTTTAACCGAGTTCCACTGTATAAGCATTGAGATCATCATATATTTACATACCTAGAGGATAGTTAACAGCTGTAGCCATCACATCAAAAGCATTTGTTATAGTTTCACCAACTTTCCTTGCTGTAACCTGGGAATCACTTCCTGTACTAGAATTAGAATCTGAAATACAATGGTAAATGTTTTAACAGACATAGAACATAATGTAAGCAATAGTTTTTCCAAATTACCTGGTTTTGATGGCTGTTCCGGGAATAAAGAGTGATACTGGTAATTTAAAACTCTGTGAGTCAAATTAAATTAAAGACTGCATGATAGGGTTTAGACTTTAGAGTAATTCTAATTCTGTACGTTGGGGTACGTTTTGTCTGTCTAGCATTACAGGGCCTTTTTCGTAGAACAGTTTTTAGACTTATGCACACCCCTTTGAGTCATTCTGAATGTTTCTGACTCCTGCCGAATTTGTGATTTGTTGCATCATTTATTTTCAGCACATGACAAGTTTTTCAGGAGTTACTACAGCAAACAGATGACAACTTAATGATACCACATAACTTACTGATGACCATATTATCACTATAACAACACATCATAAATCATCACCTACCTGTCATGTTGGGATGATAGCAGTTATCACATACACGGACCTCGTTAGTCCAGCCTCGTTCAGGAACAGTGCGTCTCTTTGATGTGCAATCATCACAGAATCCCAGACCACACGCACGACAATGATGCTTCTGCTCTTCATTCAATCTTATCTCACATTTGGAACATTTCTGAACAAAGAAAGACAGATTAGTGCAAATTAGCAAAGAACTGTAAGGATAATTACAGTAAGGCAGTGTCACATATTTTTCAAACCAAACTTTATCTCTGACAAATAGAGTCTAATATGCTGGATTTCTAATCAAGTTGTTTTGTTCATAATATGTAACAGCAGGCAAATGGTCATCGTCGGATAACCACGTTCGATTGCATTACGTTATACTCATACCAAATGAAGTTGTATGTAATGTGTACTGTGGGTATCCGACGATGGCAAATGGTAAAATTCACAGTAACTTCAACAGAAATTGTTATCTTTTAGACTTAAAGTTAAAATGATTATTAATATTCAACGGAAAGTATAAAATCAGTACCCTTATTTTAGAATTAGGTATCCAGTATGCGGGTGCAATCTGGTCTGCCATCCAATCAGTCATCACTTTGGTAGGTTTAGCACTAACTGTACCTATAGACTCTGCTACATAACTTATACCATCTATCAGTTTACGTGCTGCATTGTGTGTACCAATCAGGAACTTATCTCCCTAAAATACAAGACCAGCCCTAGTTCTCACCTGAATCAATCTGTCATCAGTCCTTAGCAGTCAAATTAATAAATCTAAGTAAGACAGTGTTATACTGACCACAAAAGTAGAGACAAGACTGAGCAAAAATTGTGAAATGTCTGCAAAGACTGAGCAGTCTAAGCAAGGATAATTGCTATTTCTACCTGTGGTGAATCTGTCAAAAAATATTGTTATTACTTGATTTGTATGCTATATTTTGATTGAAAATAATAATTTCAATTTACATAAAACCAACTGCCATTGAAAAGTTCAATCATATGCTACGATATAATTAAAGTGAGATAACTAACCTCCGGCCAGACATGTGCCACCTCTTCATGTATAACATTCTCTACCTCAGGGTTACCGTACCAATACTGACGACTTCTAAATATTATACCACAATTCTTACACTCCAATACATCCCTATAATATAGAAGCAAGTCATCTAGTTTAACCCCATACAATATGTGCCTCCGTAGCTCAGTGGTTAGTGAGCTTGCCGTTTAAGCTAGGGCCCCGTGTAACGGTCAGTTTTATCCCCCGCCAAGTTTATCCCCCGGGGGATAAAACTGACTGAGGGAAGACAGGGCCTGTTAGGTGTAACGGTCAGTTTTATCCCCCGCCCAGTTTATCCCCCAGGGGATAAAATGGGCCGGTCCTGTTTATCCCCCCCTAGTCCTTTTCTTCCCCCACCCCAGGCCTATTCTTCCCCCACCTAAGCAATGTATATTTTAAGGTATTACTGATTATAATGCTACTTTTGATTAAATTAATGTTGTTTCAACCTGAAAATGTGGTTTATTTGTTCTTGAAGTGACTAAACTGTAAAAACGGTTTGATCAAGATTTGGTTCATTATTGCCATTATTTTGGTCTTATTTTATCCCCCACTTTAAAGTAAAGTTAATATGATGAAGAAATGGCCTAATCTATTTTATCCCCCACCTGAGTATAGTTAATACGATGATGGGGGAAGAAATGGCCTAGTCTATTTTATCCCCCACTTGATTAAAGTTAATACAATGATTGGGGAAGAAATGGCCTAGTCTATTTTATCCCCCACCTGATTATAGTTAATACAATGATTGGGGAAGAAATGGCCTAGTCTTTTTTATCCCCACCTTAGTATAATTAATACAAAGATGGGGGAAGATATGGCCTAGTCTATTTTATCCCCCACCTGATTATAGTTAATACAATGATTGGGGAGAAATGGCCAAGTCTATTTTATCCCCCACCTTAGTAAAATTAATACTAAGATGGGGGGAAGAAATAGCCTAGTCTATTTTATCCCCACCTGAGTATAGTTGAAACAATGATGGGTGAAGAAATGGCCTGGTCTATTTTATCCCCCGTCTACGTTTAATTAATATGAAGATGGGGGATGAAATGGCCAAGTCTATTTGATCCCCGTCTGAGTAAAGTTAATATGATGATGGGGAAGAAATGGCCTAGTCTATTATCCCCACCTTAGTATAATTAATACAAAGATGGGGGAAGAAATGGCCTAGTCTATTTTATCCCCCACCTTATTCTAGTTAATACAATGATTAAGGAAGAAATGGCCTGGTGTATTTTATCCCCCACCTGAGTATAATTAATACGAAGATGGGGGAAGAAATGGCCTAGTCTATTTTATCCCCCACCTGATTATAGTTAATACAATGATTGGGGAAGAAATGGCCTAGTCTATTTTATCCCCCACATTAGTATAATTAATACGAAGATGGGGGAAGAATTGGCCTAGTCTATTTAATCCCCCACCTGAGTATAGTTGATACAATGATGGGGGAAGAAATGGCCTTGTCTATTTTATCCCCCGCCTTTGGGGGATAAAATAGGCTAGGCCATTTCTTCCCCCATTATCATGTAAACTATACTCAGGTGGGGGATAAAATAGACTAGGCTAATTCTTCCCCCAACTTCGTATTAACTTTACACAGGCAGAGGATTAACTATACTCAAGACGGGGGATAAAATGGACTTCCCCATCATCATATAAACTATACTTCCCCCATCTTCGTATTAATTTTACACAGACAGAGTATTAACTATACTCAAGACGGGGGATAAAATGGACTAGGCCATTTCTTCCCCCATCATCATATAAACTATACTCAGGTGGGGGATAAAATGGACTAGGTCATTTCTTCCCCCATCTTCATATTAATTCCACAAAGGTGGGGGATAAAATAGACTAGGCCATTTCTTCCCCCATCTTCGTATTAACTTTACACAGACAGACGATAACATTTACCAGTCTTTATCTTCCCCATCATAATTTTTTGGGTGGGGGAAAAATAGGACTGGCGGGGGATAAAACTGACTGGTGGAAGACGGGGCCTGTTACACCGGTACATAAATATGCCTGACATGTTTCAGTTGAAATAACACAAATAAAAACAAAGGCTATGCTCGACATATTATAACAGAATGTAATGAAAATGTGCAATTCACTCCATTATTATTAAAGCTTGAGACATTTTTATTTAGGCAATATTTTCATTTTACCTCTATTTACTTCAGTTTTTCTTCATACAAATTTATTTTATATGAAGAAAAACTGAAGTAAATAGAGGTAAAATTTATTTTAAGTTGATTGTAAAACACTAACAGGTTCTTATTTATCACCCTAAACACCATGTTTCTTATTATTTCCACAATAAAAATGGTTTAGCAATCAACTAGAGAATTAGTTTAGTTTTAGTTTTTATCATTATTTGTCTTAATTAACTGGTACTATTGGTAGGTATCTAGAAACACAACAAAGTCACATAATACATGTACTTTAACCACAACTACAGAGTTACTTACCCTGACCAGACATATTTAGCAACCCCTAACCATGCACTATCTTTAGATGATGACGTTTTAGGTACAACTCTGACTTCCTTACCATCTCTGTGACATTTCTGTAATACAAACAAAATAAACAATATTAAAGATGGAGCGGGAGCAAGGAAATGTCAGTTGATGATTTCTTCAAGCAGAACAGGTTAGCTTAACTCAGCACTGTGTATCACAGACTGAAGAATTTTTTTAAAATGGCATAAAATCATTGTTTGCAGATGGGAGTCATTGGCGTTCTTTGGTGATGGCCTTAGGGGCAAACCAGCTCGATGAGGATTAGTAGCAGTACAATCATTGATTCAAATAAGTTAAGATAACTTGTTTACTTCAAATTAAATTCAAAATAGACAAGTATCAAACAGAACAAACCTTTAAGACTTCACAAAGTGTTTGCAAAAATCTATCATTCATGCAGGAAGGCAAATTTCAGAAGCAAAAGAAATGCGAAGAGAAAATAAATCTGTCTATCTAAACACGTAACAAAATAGATAAAATCAACATTCAGACTAATTCATACTAAATTGTTTCAGAATATGTATGACAGGTTTTAGGAAGATGTAAGTAGCACTTACTTTACAATAGTAGACTTTGTTCTCAAACTGATGTTGATATTTACACTTGTGAGCTTTATCTGCCATGTGATCTTCATCTGAACCAGAATGATTCATACTTCTGTTACACCGCGTTCTGTAATATAATATTGTACATTATATAACGGATGTACACATATATCACAACATAAATTCAAAATATGTACCATTATCCCCTATGTCAGCCAAAAAGTCATTAAAGGTAGAGGTTAAAGCAAACTAGACCTGTGATAAATAGACCTTCCAGTAAAGTTTTAGGGCCTAATGCTAAACAGTTCATCTGAAAAAAAATGCATTCACGATGGTCAATGCTACGGGTAAACCATTTATCTACTGAAGATAAACTACCTCCATATTGAATACGTCCCAATATTGTATAATTGTTCTCTTATTATCATTTCATTTTACGGATTGAATATGGCTTAACAGTTGAAGGTCATGGTCCTCAATCAATACAGTTTATCAACTGATAATTGACCAACCTCACTCTTGCATAGAAGACTCCAATGCACAACCTTTCTGGGCTATTGATCATTTTGCATTTGAAAGCCACAAATACCTTAAATCCAGTAATTAGTATATAATAAGCACTTCTCTATGACTTAAGCAATGTTAGCATAACTATATTATAATATTGATAGTCTCTCATAGGAAAGAAGTGTTCATGGTTAAAAACAAATGACTCAAACTTCTAATTTTTGGGCTCATGCCCTTTAGCAGGATTCATTTCCTTCATCAGGATTTATTTCTATTTGCATTAATAACAACATTATGATAAAACTAGATGGATACAACTTAAAAACATGCCAATAGAAATTAATCCTGATGAAGGGCATGAGCCCGAAAATTAGAGTCAATTATTTTTAAACATTAGCATAACTTACCCACAAGACTGACATTTATCATTACATGTGAAGTATTGATCGGGGAATGTCTCGTATAGATGTTTATATTATAACTTACCCACAAGACTGACATTTGACATTACATGTGAAGTATTGATCAGGGAATGTCTCGTATAGATGTTTATATTATAACTTACCCACAAGACTGACATTTAACATTACATGTGAAGTATTGATCAGGGAATGTCTCGTATAGATGTTTATACTATAACTTACCCACAAGACTGACATTTGACATTACATGTGAAGTATTGATCAGGGAATGTCTCGTATAGATGTTTATACTATAACTTACCCACAAGACTGACATTTGACATTACATGTGAAGTATTGATCAGGAAATGTCTCGTATAGATGTTTATACTATAACTTACCCACAAGCCTGACATTTGACATTACATGTGAAGTATTGATCGGGGAATGTCTCATATAGATGTTTATACTATAACTTACCCACAAGACTGACATTTGACATTACATGTGAAGTATTGATCAGGGAATGTCTCATATAGATGTTTATATTATAACTTACCCACAAGACATTTAACATTACATGTGAAGTATTGATCGGGGAATGTCTCGTATAGATGCTTTTATTATAACTTACCCACATGACTGACATTTAACATTACATGTGAAGTATTGATCAGGGAATGTCTCGTATAGATGCTTTTATTATAACTTACCCACATGACTGACATTTAATATTACATGTGAAGTATTGATCAGGGAATGTCTCGTATAGATGCTTTTATTATAACTTACCCACATGACTGACATTTAACATTACATGTGAAGTATTGATCGGGGAATGTCTCGTATAGATGTTTATATTATCACTTACCCACATGACTGACATTTGACATTACATGTGAAGTATTGATCGGGGAATGTCTTGTATAGATGTTTACACTATAACTTACCCACAAGACTGACATTTAACAATACATGTGAAGTATTGATCAGGGAATGTCTCGTATAGATGATTATATTATAACTTACCCACAAGATTGACATTTGACATTACATGTGAAGTATTGATCGGGGAATGTCTCATATAGATGTTTCTCTATATCACCACTAAACTTGTCGTTCAAAATCTGCAATATAACAACATAGTCATAAGCAACACTACACATACCATAGGGGTCTGTATCGACTTCGACCCTCATTCAACGCCATGGATATAAATTTGTCACAAAGAATTAGACAGATTTTACAGTATTGCACTTAACCATTGCGACTCAAACAGTTTGCACTGAGAGTGTTTTTTAAACCTGTCCTGTATGGTCACAGGTGGCAGGTCATCTCCTAGAAATGCAAATTATGAACACATTGAAACAACCTCCAAAACAAGGTTGTGCAAATAAATAGAGGTGTTTATTACTATAAAGCATCATAAACTGGTATATCATAAAGTTATTTGACCAAGAAGCAGCATAATCTGAGCTGAATAACACATCAGAGGTGACATTACCTGAAAGGTTTTATAAACAATATCAGGTTTTCGTCGAGACCTAATTGTATTGTTATCCAGCAACTCTCTCACAGTTCTGCCAAGTTTCTCAAAATCTGTGCTCTGGTCCCGGCTTGTTTTGGTCCCCACATATTTGAGGTCACTAAAATCCATGCAACAATCGAGCTCCTTAAATCTGTCCCTCAACACCGCTTCAGCTGGCTTCTCACCTTGTGAATCAAAAGATTATTGTACAATATTATTTCATTATATGCTTAAGAATGAAACTATTTCAAAATTAATTTTTCAAATGAACAATTTCAATAAACTGTTATATACCGATATTGGACGTGAACATACAGCAGTGAGACAGTTTAATGAATATTTTTTAAGAACAAAAATAGAAATCATGGGTTATGCCAGTCTCAAATTGGGATGAGGGAATGCTTATAATAATATTCTGTGCACAGCTTATTTATAAGGGTGAGTTCCAGGACAGGTTCACTCAGTCTGTTATTATGTGAAAACAATTTAATTTTTGAATTCCCTTAATCCCTATGGATTAACATTCATTTAAAAAGTAAATAAATCAAAGCAACATTTCTTTAAGATGGAAAAATCTACGAATATAACATAAAGTAACTACCTGTCTCTCCGAGGATGTTTGTATTCTGCGTCTCATGAAATATAACCACAGCAGGACTCAGATTAGTGACATCTAGCGCCATCTTGTTACGTTTAGAAACTGCTCGAAGTTCTTCTGTAAAATGTTTCGAGTATGCCTTGGAAGCGTCACTAAGGAAGTAGAACATGTCATTGTGTAGTCGCTCTGCACGTGTTCTATATATTACAATATCAGAAATTGCTAAAAGTTTCAGAAGTAGACGAGTCCTCTGATTTTGATTAGTTGTTACTCCTAGAAGACCTTCAGTGTCAATAATTATTGCAAAGTTATCTATATCAAATGAAGCCCACACACCCACTGTGCATGAGGCTTGCTGAGCAGATGTTTTGAACACTTCTTTGCCTCCGAAGAAAGTATGGTTGAGTGTGTAGGACTTGCCGTCACCAGTGTTACCAAATATGGAAATAACCTTCACTTGATTATCACTGTCACATCGTAACTTATTGATGAATCCTTCGGCATCATTAACCTGTAATTGAAACAAAACATACTGTATTAATCCTTAACTCATAAGATAAGCCCATTGTCAATTATTTTTGTTATTACTGTTTGTATGACTAAGAGAATCTCAATTGGCTGGTCAGTGACTGAGCATGATTTGCCCTGTATGTGAACCATCCTAATGATTCAATACCCAATCATGTGGCAAATTTTACTCTCAGACTCACATTGGTTAAATTTCCATCGATGAAATAAGCAGGGTTTTCTATAGGATTTCATGTAGGAGGCTTTTTGTACGTTTGAGGAGGCCAATGTGCCTGAGCACTGAATGTGGAAGGCCTCTTGGTGTACATTTGAGGCGGCCCAAATATCATTTGAGGCAGTCAAATGGGCCTCCTGCCGCCTCCTAATGACAACCCTGAATAAGGGGAGACAATCTCAACCATCAAATTGAATTAACATGATAAATTAACAAAATTTCAAAATCATTTTGATATTCGTCCAAAAAACTTTACATGCAGTACTAAGGTGGATGATTTTATGAATACCATAAATTTCTGTGCAGTATTATTGTTGGACATTGATTGCTTCCTATTGATTCTCTGCAGTCAATGCTTGTATCAACGAATGCAATGATAGTGTAAGTACTGACAAATCCGCTGCAGTTTAACTGTTATACCTGAAGAATCTCCTGCTCATCCACCAACAGAAAGCTAGCGCAATCCTGATATCTCTCATCAACCTGGCAATCTTCAAGTTCCCTCGTTATAGAAATCATGTCTGTCCTAGGCTCGGAGGCCAGTAGATCTGGTGTACCAGACAAACTGTTATCAGAATGAAAACTATTGTATGACATCATACTATCTGTGCTTTCAATATTCTGCCTACAAGATGTGAATTGCAAAGAATCAGCGTTATCGCCCTCAGCTAGTAGTGGCGATAGCGGTTGAACTGCCGATTCTTGGCGATGTTTATATTCTTTAAAAGTAATTTTACGATGCGTTCTTCTACTCTCCTTTTTGTGATAAATATCATAACACTGCAAACAAAAATTTCTATCACAATTTTCACACCTAAGATCAGCAAAGTTTAAATCAATACAGTCAAGATCATTTAAAAGGGAAGCAATTTGACACAATTCTTCAAATGGTGGACTGTCTATTTTTGGTCTATCGTGAAAAGAAAATTCAAGTTTCGATTTATGCAAGGCGTATTCGCAACTAGAACACTGGTCAGTTTTGCACTGGATGCAGCTATACTCCGCAACAGCCTTCTCTGTTAAGCAGCAGAACTTCTCTTGACAATATTTCTTTGAAGATTTTGTTCTGTATCTACGCTTTTGTGCTGCAGCCATGCTGACATTTTGATTAAATCTTTCTCCGTCTTAGTTTTGACAGTCATCATTCTCCATTGTTTTGATGGTCATTTCCGTAAATAAACACAAATGTAACGAGTGATTTCATTGGTTCAGATTTGTAACGGCGACATTGATTGGCTGCGTTAACAAACAAGGCATCGCATTGGTTCCCGTGCGTCGTAACGCTAAATCCCGCAACGAAAGGAAACGCGGGTACCAAAGCAGATTTGTCTCCCTTGTGGATAGAGCATGCTGGGACTTTGAAAATCTAGACCAGTGGCCGAGCGAAGCATTTTAACTTTTTGTCACATTTTAGAGCACGGATATGTCTAAACGAAAAAAATCTGCACCCGTCATTGATTCGGACAGTGATGGAAGCGGTAGTGGCTCTAACCTTGACGAAGTATGGCCTGTTTATCATGTCAAGATTTTAATTTATCAATCCGTTTTCGTCTCCATTCAACACAAATTATGGAAAAACAAAATTTTCCAAAACATGAAACATAACTGTAATAAGGCTCTCATATGGAAACAGCCACATCTTCATCAATCTCCACTTAAATACCCTTATAAACTTACATCAGACCCAATACTGATCTGATAAAAGTGAAATTAACACAAAAATCTTGCAAATATTAAACATTACCCCACCCACTTCATTATAAACGGAGGCTAACTACATGTTTATACAAAGCATGGGACTCTCTTATCTGAAAAAAAGTTAGCATTTAAAAGTGGCATCCAAGCCGAGCGAACATACAAATAAGAAAATATTGGACCAAATTACAACATGCTTTTCTTGAAATTTCCAAGAAATGAAAAATGTTCAAAATAAAAAAACGTAAATTTGACGTCTCAACACTGAAGTCCTGATTTAAATACAGTGGTTTTGGTTAAGTCGAAAAATCGCCTTTGGTTAAAAGATAAATTGCATATAGTACTAAGTTTAAATAAATTAAAAGAGTTATTTGGAACAAAATTGTTATAAATCTTTTATTTAAAAAATCTTCATTTAACAGACCCTCATTTAAAACCAACTTGTCCTTGTAATTTCCCCCGTCTTATATGACACACCCTCACAAGCTACATTGATGTAGCCGGGTGTATAGGATTAAATAACTAATAGGGGAGAAACTTGTATAAGCAGCCAGCTCGCTCAGTCGGTAGAGCATTCGCCCTGTAAGTGAAGGGTCCCGGGATCAAGCCCTGGTCTGGTTGCGCAAGTTTCTCCCCTATTAGTTATTAAATGCTGTACACCTGGCTACATTGGCACATTTTATGATAATAATATGTACCAAAACGTAAATCACCAATGAATCTAAAATTACTGCAGTGTACACTTATTTATATCTAACTTTTTTGCAATTCAATATAATTATTGTCTTCATGAAACCAAACTTTATTTGCAATAATTTTCATACTAAGAGTTAATGTCCAAGAAAAATTAGAAATGTCTGAGATGTATTTGATTTATTTGCTTGGAACTAATAATGCGTGAGTAGAGTTTCCAAATGTGCAAGACTGTGTGACTGACACTGACTGTATTATTATTGATGTATTTCAGGAGATGAAAGCATTGGCAAAAAGGAAAAGGAAGTCGTCCGAATCTCATTCTAAAGCAGCAAGTCAGTCCAGTGATTCAGAATCTTCATCTGGTAGTGATGGAGAGGTTAGTATTGTTTCCTGACATTGTATGGCTTATAAAGATTAAAGTGATACTGATAATATTATCTGAGTATTTCTCCTCAATACCCATCTTGTAAAACTTATTCATCAAGCATGTTGTGTACTGTCGGTCCTTGCGATTCATATTCTGTAAATAATGTATTGCATGTTTCATTATTTGTGTTAGGAATATTTTACCAGCCTTTGTGGAAACTTATTTCATTTCACATTCATAATACAGACTATAGTATACACCAGGATTATTCTGATTAATGCTATTGTTTCAGAAAGTTCAGACACAATTGCTTCTGTTCAATAAGAATTTAAGATATGTTGTTTATGTGCCTTTCATAAGTACTGATACCTCTGCTGTTTCTGTTGATAGCTGCCTAAGTGCCTACCATGCCAGATTTATTATGATCTTTTTCAGTTTTAAAATCTTTATTAAGTTATAATTTCTTATTTGTTATATGCTTATAAATAATCTTTTTAAACTTCTGCCGTTGTAAAACTCGTACAATGTTATTTTAGTGGCAAGGAGATGGGAAGAGAGCCAAAAAGAAGAAGAAGATCTCAAAGAAAACACAAAGAAAGGCTGTCCTGACCTCGTCATCAGAAAGTGAAAGTGAAGGTGAAATCAGATCAGAGCCTGAAGAAGGTAGGATACTTGGGGAGCCCTGTTTTCTTTCAGCTTACATAAAACTATATTCATAGCCTGTGTTTAATCAATAATCACTTATGTAGTCAATATCTACGCATTAAGATGGCAATGATCAGCCCACACCTGTAGGTAAATTGATATATGATTCCATTGCATTGAAATATTGCTACAATATTTTTATAGGTCACATACTCAGGTAACCTGAAAGTATCTTGTATTCAGATCGCTTGTTATATTATTGTCAGGTGAAGTATCAGACTCGGGTGAGGAGTCCGGAGATGAACAGTTCCACGATGGTTATGATGAGAACTTGATCGGTGATGAGGAAGATAAACAAAGATTGGAAGGTATGACAGAGAAAGAGAGAGAACAAGAATTGTTTAACCGCATGGAAAGACGCTCATTACTTAAAACAAGGTGAGATTATATGCTTTATGATCATGCCTCACTTGAGGGCTGGTGATTTTCTGGAAAGTTTTCAGCATCCCTGACCCAAGTTTAATAGCTGACACTAGATTTTTAGCCATTTGACAGCGGAAACTTTGTCTCTTAGTGGTTAAGATTATTTTAGCCATGCCCTGTATTTATGAACTGACGAAGAAGAAAATGTTTACAATATTTGTAATATATATATATATATGTGTACAAAGTATTTTCAGACATTCTTAATTATTAGTAATAATAAATACAAAATTTTGTGTCATATTTTTAATGTTTGTTGTAAATTTGTTGCCTATGAACAACTCATCAAATATGAATAAAGAGTTAAAGGCCCTTAAAATTTAACACACAACTGAAATATCATTTATGCAATGGAATTCATTAGAAAGCAAAATGACACATTGGTTTCCCTTTTGTTGAAATTATTGTTTAGTATGTGATATAATCTAGTGCAGATAAAATGCTTCTAAAATACATAAACCCAATTTCAATTTGACAATCCTGTATGTATCTTTTGTTTAGGTTTGAGATCGAGAAAAAGTTAAAACATGCCAAAAAACTGGAACAGAAGAAGAAGAAAGAGACGGGTGGCGATGCTTCCGGTCCTAAAAATATTGTAGGTATGGTGGCTAGTAAACGTAGCCAGGAACGAAGAAAAGATCTAGAATCCAAAAAAGATAACAAGAAATTAACAGCCATGCAGGAGTTAAAAGCCAGAAGAGAAGAAAAGAAATATAGAGGTAAAGTAAAACATATCTGTCCAACTTGTTCTTACTTCATTCCAATTATTCTACTCTACGGATATCCACTAATCTGTAGGTACAAATAGATTTTAACCGTTATAATCCTTGTGTTATACATGAGTATTCATATCTGGACAATATAGTTCGAGTCAGTTGTGTTTGCATATGAATACAAAGCCAGTCTAACTAGACAAGAATTGTTTGTACCTACATGTAAATTAATGGAAAAACCACTTTGCACAAAGTTCCAGATATCATCTATTTCACAAAGAGGTTATTAGATTGAGGATGCAGGTTGCCAGACATCATTGGATATTTTTGGGTCACATGTAATCTATAGTTATGGTTATGAAACGTTGCATGCTTGTTAACAGTAAGTTGAGATGTGTATATGTGGGTTTTAACTTATATTTGTAAAGTTTCTGTGGAGTAATGACCCTTGTTTGAAAACAGGAATTGCATTCAATTTTCCATTAACTTTTCTTGTTTAGATAAACAATTGGTTTTTTGTCTTGAAATCTCTCATTGATGCCATTTCTTTTCATAAAATTTATGAATTTTGCAGAAGAACAAAAAAAACACATTTTGTTGTTTTATCCTACGTTAGTTAAAATTGTTATATATCTACTTTATTATGAGCCTATTTACGATTAATGAAAACAAAATGATAGTTAAAAAAAAAGTATTCTCTCTGCAGGGAAGTCTCCTTTTGATAGCATTTTCATTTGTAATTTTCACAGTTCTAAGAACAAAAGCATTCAAGTTTCCTTTAACTGTTCTTGTAACGTAAACAATTGATTTTTGTCTTGAAATCTCTCAAGTATGTTTCTTTTCCTTCATAAATATAACAGAAGAACAAAAGCAGCAAGAAGAAGAGAAGAAGAAGCAACCATTAAAGGCGAGTGATATATATTCTGATGATGATGATGATGACGATGATGATGGTGAAGATAAGGGAGATAAAGGAAGGAAGGAAGAAGGTGAACGAGAGAAGGATGACTCAGACTCAGACAGTAGTAGAAGTAGTAGTAGTCGGAGTAGTAGATCCTCGTATAGATCAGAATCATCCGATGATGAGTAAGTACAAAGTCTGGCCATTAATTTTGTTCTAACTTGAAAGGAATTTCTTAACCCTAATTAAGGCAAAAACCCACTTCAAAGCCAATAAATATAAATTCATTATGATTATAGCGCTCAGTCATGTTGCCAATTGAAAATAGTACCTTTTTTTCAAATTTTAAACAAAAAATTCAAATTCAAATCACACTGCTGAAAATAATCAAGTCATTTTCCCTATAAAATCAGCAACAAAGTACGACAAAAAATGAGTATGAATAATAGCTAATTAATAACAAATAATTGTGCATGTATGACTTTTTTGTACCTTTTCCAATTATGAAAAAAAATTTGCTAAATATTCTATCCCACTGTTCTATTCCCTGCAATTTTTCGGAGTAAGGACGTTTCATGTTTTATGTTCATGACCATGTTGATCTTATTTTCAGATCTCGTTCCCGTTCTAGAAGTAGGAGATATATTCCTGTATCCAATAAAGATGATATGGCTAAAATACGACTGTCTAGACATAAACTAGAGAGGTATACATGTTATGTATTACTCATTGAGTTATACCACATTATACTAGATGTAATGTTTTAATATATCAAACTATTGCAAACACTCAAAACATGTAGTAGCATATTTCTGTTAATGACTTGTCAAATATTCTGCTCATTCAATTAATTATTTATCACATCTTATGATCTAGTATTTAATAAATTGTTGTATCTGTACATGTATGTTATTATTTAAACCTTATGTTACGGTCAAGGATAACCCATGAAAGGGCAAGCACTTATTTCCAATGGGGTCCTGTGTTTTGCTGAAGAGACAGCAGGTGAAAGAGACAGTAATGTGATACAAGGTATCCGGGCGCCATGCCCTAGTTCTTTCCAAAGAGACACCTTGGTTCTTTAACGTGCCTGGTGTATAGCACAGATACACGCGAAACTACCTCTGGGTTGCTAACTAGTTCATCTCTAGTTAGGTGGGAAACACAGAAAAGTGTTTCAGAAATGATCAAGTGCCCCGGCTGAGGATCGAACCCGGACATCTCGATCAACAGTCGACCACCGTACCACTAATACATGATTTCTCTGTATGTTGTAGGTGGTGTCATATGCCATTTTTCAAAGAAGTTGTGTGTGGATGTTATGTTAGAATAGGAATTGGCAACCATGACAGCCGGCCTGTATATAGAGTAAGTCACATCTATACTTCTTTAGGCCCACATGGAAGATTGGGATACTAAATGTGTAGCCTTGTTAAATAAAGTCTTTACTTACTTACTTAATATTGTGTCTTCTGTAGCAAAGAGCATCCTTTAAATGTTTGTATGTTTAATCCCAGGCTCTTTAACTGAAGTTGATAAACTTAGTATTGGTATAGCTGTCTTGCTTGACGCTCAGCATATGATGATGTGAACGAGTAGTTTCCATATGACAGAAATACAGAATTACTATTGACCAGCGGGACTCTATTGGTTATGTCTACAGGTGTTCTTTGTTAAATATTCAGATTTCTAGTTTAAAACTTCAAAATGAACATTTTTTCCATCAGTAATATAACATACTGAACAATAATATTATGTTTGTATTTTAGGTTGCTGAGATTGTAGATGTTGTTGAAACAGGAAAGATATATCAGTTAGGTACTGCTAGAACAAATAAAGGTTTACGTCTCAGGTAAGCTCTCTGTTATTTAGGAGTTTGAACTTAACTTTTGCAGTTGATAATTTTGGCCTATAGAATGTGAGTCTCCTACAGAAACTAGATGCTTATACTGAATGTTAAAAAATATGCTGAAAATTGAAACCATTACGCTGCGCAGCAGGAACTAGCAAGAAACTGAGAATGCAAATTTTTGCCGTATCAAAATAAATCAAGGTATGGCCAGTGTACGAAATTTGGTTGAATTTAATATAGCTTGACTAGTGAAGTTTTAATAAAATTGGCAGTTTCCAATATGCAACTGTTAAGATAGATAATTATTGTTTATTTATGACATGACACAAGTCTGACTGTATAAAGTTTACCTTATTACAGACATGGTTCATCAGAACGGGTATATCGGTTAGAGTTCGTTTCCAATCAAGACTTCACAGAATCTGAATTCTTTAAATGGAAGGAAGCGGTCATGTTAACAGGTGCCCAGTTACCCTCCATGGACGATGTTCAGAGAAAGTTGAAAGATATTCAGGGCGCCCACCAGTTTAAATTTAAAGATGAAGATATTGTTAAAGTAAGTATTTTGAACAAACATTCTGTTATCCAGTGTCCCTGATCACATTACCTACAGTCACCAGGATCACCTTAAGATCAGTCTCTGGGATCATGTTACAAATAAAGTACATTTAGTTATTTTAAAAATAAGCATTTCAACCTCAACATCAATCAACTAGCTAGTCTCCCCTCCCCCTCCCCCTCCCCATATTGAGAATGTTTGGGTGTATATTGCTTTGCAATGTTGGACTGCCTGTCAAGTCTGTTATAGTAGACAATAATAATGGTTTCCAACCAATTACTCAATAACAGCTGGGTCAAGGATCATCAAACAATAAAGTTAGTTTAGTCATCATCGTAGATGGCCCATGTTGATTTCATTTTCAGTAGATCAAAGTTTAAGATTGCAATGACCTATAACATAACTGACTGTTTGGTGATGATGGTGGTGTACATGTTTTAAATACATCTCTTGTTTATACATGGAATCTTGTTTCTGGTGAAATATTTAAAAACTCTTCATAACTTCATAATTATTCTATAAATATAACATGCTGTAATTTGATTTCAGATGGTTGAAGAAAAGAAAAGATTTAAGAAGAATCCACATAACTATGCAATAAAGAAAACAGAGTTATTAAAATATAGGGTGAGTTCTATGTTTGTCCACAGTTTTACTCGCTGAAATAATCTGGATAACCATGCACTTATATTATGTATGTCGCAATCAAACACAAACAAACAAACTGATCGAAATTATGATAGTCTATTTAATTGCTAGTTAGTTGTCATCAAATTTTATAATTATATGTCTAGTCTGTTAATCAGTTCTCCTGAAATGAATGATTAACCAGTGCTAGTAACAACTTCTTCATTTTATAAATTGGAGAAACAGAACCACAACCAATATCATCGAAGCATATTGCCAACCTCATCCAGGAATTCAATCTTAACAACTCTTCTCATTGATGTCACAATATACTATTAATATATTGAGATACAACCTTGTTGCACAAAAGGGACTAACTGTTTCAGTTTTGTGGCCCCTGTAGTGATCAATACATTCCTACTCTCTTGAACTTTCTAGATGGAGTCAATGGTGAGCATGGTTATATGAATGTTAAATGTATAATGAATTGTAAATGTCACACTAAGTTATATATTGTATCATTACAGGAAGATGCTGTACTGAATGGAGATCTAGAAAAGTCCAAAAAATATTCACAAGAATTAGAAGCATTAGAAGAGAGAGCTGAAGATCTGGATAAACAGAGAAGTGCTGGAATCAGTTCTATCAGGTATATAATCAGCGTTACTGACACGTGTTGATCAATATCATAGCATTAACATCTTGCAATAACTTTGCATTCTGATAAAGTAAAGATCAATATTTCAACTCTGGCTCATTATCATATAGCAATAACATAATTTGTTAATTCAGGTTAAAGGATATTTCTCAACAACTTGTGCAGTTATAAACAGTGGCTGATTATCCTATAAGCCAATACCCGTTCATACCCTTCCACAAGGAACTAACAACTATTCCACATATGAACAAAATCAAACCCTGATTGAAAAGTTATTATGTAGAAATCCATTTTGAAATCGTAGCAGAGTTAATGACTGTTGATAACTTGGTATGTGTGACTGGTGATTATGTAGATTATGAGTTACAGACACTGTTGCAAAGATTTATTTAACATATGGTCAGCAATCCACAACCCTTACTGATGTAATTACCAGTAATAGTTCATTCGATATTGTTATTAACACTTGTTATTTCAGTTATATAAATCAACGTAACAGATTACGAAATCAAATAGAGAAAGAGGAAGCCATGAAGCAGGAATTTCAAGCCATGAAAGGGGCCGCTGCTGATCCCTTTACTCGTAGACACAGTCGGCCGCAGCTAGTCACAAAGGTTTTCGCATTTTTCTTTTACTTAATGACTGGTTAAATGTGTGCTATTTCTAATTCGTACTACTGAATTAAATATAACAAGGCTATACCTGGCCATTTATGTATACAAAATGAAGTCATGCAAGTCCAATTCTAGGTTATGATTGATTAGCATTAGGCATCTAGCGCTTTAGTATAACTATTCCTAATTATCCCCGCCCCCTATCTTTAATCAGGAAGTATATCCCTTTACACATGTTGGTCGGTAGGATGGTTGTTAAAGTGTATAGAGCTATATCGGACAATATTTATTTTAAAGTTTAAAAAACTGAAAAACAATTATGCTTTCATATCCATTAGATCATTTTTCGCTTTAATTTTCCCAGAAACTCTCACTGTGATTTATTGGACATACGAAAGTTTCTAGAACACCCTATGAATTAATAAAAATGGTCTATTTTCGACGATTGAATCAAAGTACACGGAACCTATCCAAAGTTTTAATTTGCAATTAAGGTAGTCTAGTATCATACTAAAATCGACGCAAGTAATTATTTTGACATTAAATGACTGTTAGAATATAGCTCTATACACTTTAAGTTGGTCGGAAGACCAAATAGCTTTGTTCAATAACTCGAAAATGCTTTGCCCTAGGATCTTCAAGCCTTACATGAAGTTGGCCTGCAACAGTAGATTTCCCCATCACTTGTTTATAAATTCCCTTGACAGATAAACACGATGATATATTTCATGAAGAACGGTTATACAGAGTTATATTGTTAGTTATATTGTTATGTTACCTAGGCGAGAGATCCTGCAACGTTGATTCTCGATGAGAAGAAGAAACTGGAGATGGAGGAACAAAGAAAACGACTTGTAGAACAAAATATCGGACAAAATATGGTGAGATTTTATTTACTTCGCTTTCCTTCTAAAATCCTATAGCCCCCCCCCCTCTATTAGAGGACTAATAAGGACTTTATTTAAAAGGCAACACAGTAACTGTTGAGGATACCCATTCTTTCATGTGATATCAGTAACACTGTTTTAATTGACATTTCGCCAGAGCAGAGATTGCTCCACCTGATTTTTTGTCGAAGGTTGCTTGGCGAAGGTTTTCAAGTTAATCCATTGGATTATGTAATTCTAATTTACTACTTAAATTGATTTCAAGGGTATTGATAAATAACTTGCGTAATGTCCATTATGGGTCCTGGATAGGGTGGACATCTGAACACACCGATCATCAGAGGTTGTGAAGATTGAGATAAAATGTTTTGTATTCATGTATTTCAGGCATCTATGAATAAAGAAAAGAAAAATATTGATACTATGGTAAGTATGAACTGCTTTCTTGTGTATTGAAATAAAAATGTAGAAAAAATATGAGTTTTTGGAAGTTTGTAACATTAAAACATATAAAACTCAAGAAAGAAAGCACATTCAATTTGGTGCATTGTTGTCTGGTACTAAATAGAAAAAAAAGCTATTTTGGTCTAGTATTATAAACCACCCCTCAAACATGTTTTGTATGTTGTTTTGAAAGCATTTAGTGGACATAAATCTCTAGAAAGGAAGAATGTATGTGGGGATCTGGGCACTGTTTTATCAAAGCATTTACGCTAATCGTGAACTTACTTTCAAATTTGAATCCTTTATAGTTATGTAACTGCTTCAAATTCTGGTAAAGCGATAGGTAAAATCGTCAGTTAATTAATTCGTTTAATTGATTTTAAACAATATATTTCCCTCATTTGCAGATGTAAACGCATTATAAGAAATTTAAATTTGAGCGTAAGTTTAAAATATTCGTAAGTCCTTTGATAAAACAGTGCCCTGGTCCTTTTTATACTAGACAAGTATTATTGACCAACCCTCACATGTATATACAACATGTATATTGTTTTACAGTCATTCAGTGGACATAGAAGTCTAGAAAGAAAGATCTCAGAGGACCCATTTGCTGACCATGATTTTGAAATTAAAATTGATATGGATCTATCAACTACAAGTGAGTGCTTCCATTTTGTTCTTCAAACCTGTAGATATTCTTCATAACTTGTTTGTCAATGTTCTTTATGCTTGTAAATATTCTGCTAAACTGCAAAAAAGATTGTTGAAACTATAAAAGTTCTTCTAAACTTAAAAAATATCTTATTAATTAAAAGACGATTGATTGGATAAAAACCTATATAAGAGATAATGAACTTTTATGTTCAAACTGAGAACTTTTGTTTTAAAATGTCAAACATTCATATTCACATGAGTCGTTTTCAATCTTGCTTAGGTTCCCTAACCATTGAACCTTTCTTTTTATTTCTAAGACCAACTCTCTTACTTTCATTCAATTTTTTTTATGTCACGGCATCTACTGATGGGGAGACATATCGAGGGCTTAGCGCAAAACTATGGTATGTGCTTCTATAATTCAATGTAGTTACCATAGTTTTGCACTGAGCCCTCGATATAGTGATGCACCAGTCTGTCTGTTCAAGTTGATTAACTTAGCTAGTTCTTAAGAACGAGGCTACTTCCAAGGCATAAGCGTTTGCTGAATGCAGTCTCTTTTCATAAATTTAGTACAAATTCAACACCCAGTCGATAAATTATAACCATGGTATATCTTTCAGATACAGCTGTTGTGGTACAGAACCGACCTACTCCTCAATTTAAATCAGGCGCTCCTAGACGCTCACTAAATTTAGACGAATACAAAAAAATGAAGGGCCTAATTTAGCATTAACTCAATGTGTAGAAGGTTTGTCTGGTGGTTGTGAAAGGACACAACGATATGTGTGAGACGATATTCATGTGGAAGTGTTTCACTTCATTATTGTCCTCATTGATTAGTTAACTTTATACACCAACATGACAGTCAGGTCAGTCAGCTCATCCATGCACGATTATCTGTGTCACCACTGTAGTAAGGAAGTGCTTTTGAAAACCATTTTGTGAAAAGAAGTGGAGCAAAATGTTTTGCACATGTTGATTGAGCGATATGTCAGTTGGTGACTTACTGGTAGACCTAACCAAGTCTGATTGACAATATAGAAGAACAGTGGAGGCAAATGTGTTTAAACCTGTCAGTGTAAGTAAGTGACAGGATTGGATGATCCTCTGTAATAGGAGATACAGTTTTTTTCGGTCAGGGCTGACAGAACAACAACTTTGGCGGAGTATTCAAGGAATTGAATTCAACCGTTTCCAAACTTAATTGGGAAGGTGTCTTGTGGATGCTTTATAGCTAACAGTTGTATAACTTAGGTAGATAAATCACCCTATAGCTCACAGGGTTGGTTTGGGAGTTGAAGTGTCACAGCAACCTTCGATGTGAAATAACCAGCTGGCTACGATACGGGGGGCATACATGTTTATACATGTTTTACAAACATCTCTTTTATGTTAATTTAGTTCTCATGTTGTAGCGTGAATTTTGCTTTAATTGTCAAACAGACACTGTGTTCACATTGTATTATTGTTAAATTAGTTAGAGAAAACATTGAATATTTATAAACTGTTAGGTTTAGACCCTAGCTATAGTATAGATGTCCCATGTATCAGTATAAATGTGTCCAAATAGTTTGTGCTATATTTATATTACTGTCTTTTTATGTTGATTTTCGATCCTATGTAGATACCAGTATGAAAGAATAATTATGTTTTTGAAAATGATGCCTTTACAAATATCAAATGTTGGTACAGTCAGTGTTTTATAGAATTAATGTATCGTATTGTCTGTTTATTTCTTCTACTGATTAATGTGGTCCTTATGTCTTATCTCGGTAAAATTGGTAAAAAGTTAACTACTTGTCCTCTGTTAAATCAATATAATTACATCCTGGATTATTAAGTACACCATATTAAACACCCACCTGCTTTTTAGATGCCACCTTTACATTATTCCTTGATTGGCAGCTTGAGAGAATTTGGAATACTTGTTGACGTACCTATGTACACATCTACCCTCGATCTTCCCAGTGGAACTTAGGTCCATCTGTTGAAGCGAATACTATTATTGTATAGTTACAATGTTTGTATCTATATGTTGGATATTGTGGAACCAAGGTTTGTGTGGATTTATATATAAGTACAGTTTGTATCCGATTCTTTAAAGGTGTCAACTCCAGGGCCCGAAATTACAACCAATACTTACACTCAGCACTCAAAACTCAAATATTGAATTTTTCATATTAATAAGCTCTTATTTGTTCTAGATTGCTAATCTAGGTTTGGAAATGTATAGAATTGTTATGTGAATGTTGCAAATAACATTTAAACCATATTTTTGCTATTTTGTACTATCTATGAGGTAAAAACGTAAGTATTGTATCTGAGTGCACTCAGAAAATTACAGGTATAGCTAACAAATACACTAAATTTCAATTGGAAACAACCAAATGATGATATTTACCACCTATTTAACGTAACTTCAACTTCTCGTTCTAAAAAATGTCGCTTTGAACCTCAAAAGAAGGAATTTCAATATTTGAGTGCTGAGTGCAGAGTTTAAGTATTGGTTGTAATTTCGGGCCCAGATCTCTATCAAGCATATGAAATATTTGAAAATACATAGCACCTTTTGCTTATCGCTAGTACGACATAAATACTTAAATAGTTACGATGGGTTATATCTTATATATTACAAAATTCTAGTGAAAGTTCATGAGGTCTATGAAAACAAGTTTATTGGGGTAAAAAAGTGACCTTATATTTCATATTTTGTCATTCATTTTCTATTTGAAAATGAAATTTGAAAGTTTATTATTTAACCATTTATCAAACCATTTGCTGAGATTTTAAATTTTTTAATATTTTGATGGTGATTTGATGTTTGGTTCCTTAAAAGAGACATTAGAAGGGTAATTTTCTTGTATAAAGATATCGCAATTATTACATGTATTAAATGTCTAACATGTTTGTGTACTGAGTTTGATTTCTTATCCAACTTACGACGTGTAGATGAAAACTTGTTTGTATTGTAAACTTGTGTATGTATAGTTGATTCAAAGATCTCTGTCACAACCGGGTAAACAAACATTCAACCTAGTCAATTATTTAAGGTTTTCTCAGGATTAAATTCTACCATCATATATACACTTATATGATTAAAACTCTAACGGTCCTGTAGCAGCCAGTAGTGGTTATACTTACTGCAATTAGCTTTTTAGAAATTGAACATCATGGCGGTTTTGACAGACATCTTTGAATCGACAATACAAGTTATAGATTTGAACTGTGTGAGGAATATAGAGGCAATAAAATAATTGATATGCCAGTATAGTAATATACTTGGATGTATACAAAACTGCATAATACAGATTTTCTCAAGTTTCACAGACTGTCAACACTAAATGTTTCAAAAATATCTTATACATGTATGTTGTGTATTGGCTTGTTTTGTCAGAACTGAAGTAGATTATTTTCTGTGAGTCACGGTGATCCTATTTAGAAATCTTTGAAAATTCAGACAAAAAGTTTGGTTTTCTTTGTGGAATTATCACCTGTTCAGAAGTCTTCATTAACAGCGTAATGTCCTTAAGGCCAGTTGATTGTTTAATGTCAAATATTGTGTATAATATGTCATTGTCAAAGATGATTTTCTGCAAGTGTACGATTGTTTAATATTTTACAGTTTTTGATTTCTCAAAATTGCTGCATTAATCCTTTACTCCATGGAGCACTTTAAAATCTTCTCACAGAAACCTACAGTACTGATACATTGTTCACCTTATGGTTAGGGGCTCCATACATTATTTTTTGTGGAAAATAATTGGTGAAATACCTCAGAAATGCAATGTTCATGGAACTTAGATAAATGCCTAAAATGCATCAGCATGGATAACTAGCACTGTGAATACGTTACATATGTGACAGATGATTTAAAATATGCCTTCATGGTCCTTGGAGTAAGGGTTTAGGAATCATAGTTTGGACACATTTTGTTTTCTAATTAATGTTTATAATTTGACTCCATTTATAAAACTTTTATGCTGATCACTTTTTTAACGCATTTTCATTTTGATACATTTTCAAATTCTCTTGATTTATTTGTACGTCCAAATATGGGCATTTCTGGATGAACTTTTTTAGCAAATACTTTGTGGATAGTTTGTTTTGTTTTTCCAGATTAAGGCAGAGTTCTGTTCGCTGTATACATGGAATAAATTATCATTTTATTGTTGATGTTTGTCTTTTATTTCTCATGGACAATGTTATAGCATCACCTCCTTGATTGCCTTGTAGTAGGTTATTTTCTAGTGCAGGAGGTCCGAGGTCCCATGTTCGATCTCTAGCTGTGTCATACCAAAAGACCAATAAAAATGATACAAATATTTCCCTCACTAGATGCTCCGTATAAATGGAAATCTGGGGTCGCTTCTCTCATACCCTCATGGCGCTGGATAACTTTAGGAATCAGATGTGAAGAGTGATCAATATAAGTTGGATTGAGATACATGTACTACAGAAGATTCATGTGCAAACGTTCTTCAGGAGATTCTAAGATGGAAACCCAGCCTTCTGATTGGTTGAAAAAGTCGAGCAAACAATAATAATACACTTGTGGTATCTCCTCAAACCAGCAGTGCATTCATTAACGAAAACACTCGCCAACGTTCGCGAACAATACGTGAGTTCCTGTTAATGAACGATAAGTTTGCCACGAACATGTTAGCCAATCGCGAACGACCTTTACACATAGCTCGCCAAGCGTCGCTAAGCAAACAAAGATGGCGGATAGATAAATATTTGATTTAATTTATTATAATCTTGGCGATTTAAACATTAATTGTAGATTGCATGTGTTTTGCATTTGTGATACAGTGTGGATACCAAAGCTGAATAAATAGAACACGAAAGAAGTATTACTGAGTTCCTAATTTAATCTACGGCTGAAAATCTAATAGAACAAGTTAAGCCATTAAATCGTCTATCTCCGCCATCTTGAAATTGTTTGCGGCGAACGTTATAATCGTTCAATAAGTAGTTCGCGTGACGAACCAATTCTCGCAGCGAATGTTTTCGTTAATGAACGTAAGGCAGGGATTCTACAATTCTGAATATTCCGGATTAGCAGCAGGAAATAAAAGTTATTTGATCAAAATATTCAAATTCATAATTGACAAAGTTATGGTTATTTGAAGTTCCATAGGCTGTATTTAACTATAAAACAATGCTAGAGTCATAAATAAGGTGATTGGATGTGTGCCAATGGCACCTGAAACAGACCTCATAGATTTCCCAAGGGCATTTTAATGTCTGGGCCCAGTGCGCTTGGATTCCAAAATCCAGTTTGCCAGTAAGCTTACAATTTGAATTGCACTTAAAAAGTCATACCCAAGAAATTTAACTTACAAACAATACATCACAATTCAAGAATGTGTTAATTGGCTTTAATTTCATAAAGAAATGTTGGTATCTGATTAATTTTGTTTTATCAGTGATATGGCCCCTAAAACCTCCCAAATTTGCACTATTTCATCCCCCAAATTGATTTTTTTTTCTTCAAAATACAGGACAGGACACCCCTCCTGTTCAAACCCCTGTAGTGCTTAGAAAAAGTTGTGGTGAAAACCCTGGACCTGAGACTGGATGTCAGGATTGGGCATTAATTATGTATCAGTAAAACCCCTGTCAAAGCCTGTAGTAAGTGGGACATTCAGACTTGTTTGAATATATTAAGAAATACAGAATCAACGAGGAAGTTGTACAGTATATTTATTATCAAATGACAACAGCATATTAGAATTATAAGAAAAAATGTTGAGTTCTCAATCAAATAATGCATTCAAATAATAAATTAACACTTCATACTATTTATATACTGTATGAGATACAAAAGACTGTGTAACAGGGGTATATCACAGGTTTTAAAGAGACAGTGTAACGGGGGTATATATCACAAATGTTTATATTAAACAAATCCCTTCTGGAAGTCTTGACCACTTGGCCTTTGGGACGGATTGTATTAATTCCTCTTAATTGCTCCCAAGATATTCCAAAGAGTATCAAACTTCTTAACTGTATAGAGACAGGAATAAAACATTTATAACCTAACAAAAATATCACACAGTATAATTTATCACAGTCTGTAGGCATAACACTCATATTGAACAAGCATGTTTATAATTATATACATGTACAAGAAAATGAGCACATATCTAACAGCCAGAGGTTCCACATAACAGAATAATACATGTAATTATAGTAGACGCAACAAGATTTGAACTTGAAACCTCTAGGTTAAAAGAAATAAAATAAACTAAATGTTTAATAGGCACTTATGCTGTATTAATTACTAAAACTGATTATTCATTAACTAATAGCCAGAAGGCAGTGCTCAGACAGTTCGTGTTTAATTCAAATCTATAAATACCAAACCAGGGTGCATTTAAAATTAATTGAACAGTAAACATGTGTGTTCCATTTGACCATGAATTCACATTCATTTGACATATAAATTCACATATTAAATGATAAATATGTAAGGCAATGCACAGCCATTGTCAGCCTTAAATAAGTTATTAGATTGTGTGAACGTATTTTAGAAACCTATTTGTGCTGATATGGTTTTATACAAACAAAGACATGAAACAAGTACTTGAAAAAGAGACATGTACAAATAAAACATTTTTGCTGCAAAAAAAAGAAAATAATGTACAAGAAATGGATGCAAATACATCATAATAATTAAATATATCACAGATTGGCGCAAAACTACCATAAATCAGTTAAACAGCGACAGGCTCAAGACGACAGTCTGGCACATTATCCGCTGTAATCGTCATTTTAATTTCACACTTTCACGCAAGTAGCACTTAAACTTATTTCATTAGAAAAATATATTTCTTAATGTCACACAATAAATCACATTAGGTACAGAAAATTGTAAATCCATCTTAATGTCAACATCGACCCAATCCTAGGGTCTGTTCCGGATCCCTACATAATTCTCTTACATGGAGACCGATCACTAACGCATATCGTATGTGTAATCAATCTTCATTATGGTTGTATGAACTCCATAATATATGTTTGATTGCTAGTCCGAAACAAAAGATATAACGAAAAATCAATAGCACATATATTGATTCAGTTCACTTGTATAAATGATGAAATACCAACTAGCATAAATTATTGGTTACTAGTATTCGAAAATTCAGCAACAAAATTGTCAACAATCCAAGTATGTTTTCTCACGATATTAGTGAATCGGTTTCATCAGGGTGATGCATATCTCCATTAGTTAGTGACTGGCGAACTTTCGTAGAAATGTGGGATTTTGCGTCTTTCTCTTCTCGAACTAAATCGTCGTATACCCGTGGCTCCACAAATACGAGGCTCGTTCGGGGTCGGATAGTGCCGTCGTACTTTCTGCTCCAGTTCGCTGAAAGAAGAAAAACATAATAGCTGCTTATGTCTGTAGTGATTACGAGAATTGTAATATGTGCAAGAATTATATTAGGTGCAATGCTACATAAATTGGAAAGTGACTAAATCTACTGATGTAAAAGTAATAATAATAACCAGAATAATCTTTCATATTATCAAAATACTCTTTCAAAGTGCAGGTAAGTTTATCTTGTGATCTGAATATCCAATGACTTACATTTGTAAGCAACTTAATTAATATTTTTTTCAAACTTAAACAAGATGCCAAAATGTCACAAAATACGCCCGTCTTGGTTGTGCTAGTGAAAAAAATATTGATTATGAAATAAAAGCCCATATTATGTCAAAACATTTTTGAACAATCATCTTTAAACTTATTTTGGCCTAGATATTACACACATGAGCATCGTCAGCAAGTTTGAAGATGATCGGATGAAAACTGTTTGAGTTTGAGTACAGACAAGGCCAATTTCACATTTTTTGGTAAAAGAAGGACCATAACCCAAGAAGGCCAGCACCAATTTGGCCTATAATCGAACTTGGCCTAGATATTACACCCTTAAGCATTGTTAGCAAGTTTGAAGATGATCGGATGAAAACTGTTTAAGCTAGAGTACAGACAAGGCCAATTTCACATTTTTTTGGTAAAAGAAGGACCATAACCCAAGAACGCCTGCACCGATTTGGCCTATAATCGAACTTGGCCTAGATATTACACCCATAAGCATTTTCAGCAAGTTTGAAGATGATCGGATGAAAACTATTTGAGCTAGAGTACAGACAAGGCCAATTTCACATTTCTTTGGTAAAAGAAGGACCATAACGCAAGAAGGCCGGCACCGATTTGGCCTATAATCGAACTTGGCCTAGATATTACACCCTTAAGCATTGTCAGCAAGTTTGAAGATGATCGGATGAAAACTATTTGAGCTAGAGTACAGACAAGGCCAATTTCACATTTTTTTGGTAAAAGAAGGACCATAACCCAAGAAGGCCGGCACCGATTTGGCCTATAATCGAACTTGGCCTAGATATTACACTCATAAGCATTGTAAGCAAGTTTGAAGATGATCGGATGAAAACTGTTTAAGCTAGAGTACAGACAAGGCCAATTTCACATTTTTTTGGTAAAAGAAGGACCATAACCCAAGAACGCCTGCACCGATTTGGCCTATAATCGAACTTGGCCTAGATATTACACCCATAAGCATTTTCAGCAAGTTTGAAGATGATCGGATGAAAACTATTTGAGCTAGAGTACAGACAAGGCCAATTTCACATTTCTTTGGTAAAAGAAGGACCATAACGCAAGAAGGCCGGCACCGATTTGGCCTATAATCGAACTTGGCCTAGATATTACACCCTTAAGCATTGTCAGCAAGTTTGAAGATGATCGGATGAAAACTATTTGAGCTAGAGTACAGACAAGGCCAATTTCACATTTTTTTGGTAAAAGAAGGACCATAACCCAAGAAGACCTGCACCGATTTGGCCTATAATCGAACTTGGCCTAGATATTACACTCATAAGCATTGTTAGCAAGTTTGAAGATGATCGGACAAAAACTGTTTGAGTTAGAGTACAGACAAATATTGGACGCCGCCGCCCGCACGCACGCCCGCCATTCCGCCAAGGGTATTCACATAATACGTCCCGTTTTTCAACGGGCGTATAAAAATCAGTAACTATTTCATCTGTAAAAGAAGTACATTAAAAGTTTGGGTTCAGGAAATAACAGCTTTGGGTTGTTTTATTAATTGATAATTAACTGTTAAATAATTAATCTGTTTTTAATATTGAAGATCAGAAGAATGAACCTTCATCAAATTTTTACATTCAGGTGATTAACATTTCACATGTTAGGTCATAATAAAGGTATTCATATAAGATTATCAACAAGTTATTTTAAGTTATGGGTCGGAAAAACAATAATCTAGAAACGATATAGAAATTAATTTTATAAAACAAGACAGGAGACTAATAATTATTACACAATCATTATAATTGTTCATCAATATTAAATAGTGATTACAACAAGGTTATACAAGGTGATATTTTTACGCTGCAAAGCCATTAATATTTGTGGATTTATTTTGATTGTCTCCCTTTTACTTCAAATTACTTCCCTTTCTAATTCTATGATAAATTACACATGTATTAGCTCGTCAAATCATAAATCATATCCCTATGAATAATCAACCCTTAAAATACAGAATATAGGGGTTTTCTTTCCAGTTTTTGTAATCAACAAAATCATTACCAATATACTAGCATTTGTACAAAAATCAACAAAACTCATCCATGAAAACCCAGGCATCACTTTGCTCCTGCATTCGCTACAATGTAGTGAATTCGGGTGTGGAGTAACCGCTGGGTTTTCGAGGATGAACTTAACTTTACTCACACAAATATAAATGATTTAACAGTAGTTTTAGAAATAATATGGCTGGCTATATGTTTGCGGGATGCATTATAATGTAAGTTACAATCAGTCAATATTTGATGTGGCTGAAAGTTGAAACATGTTAAAGTTTTAGACGGGTGTATTATCTTCAAGCTGCTATTTATTGTATTCTAGAACACAATACATTACCCGTGCTGGAAACCTCAGATATAGTAGGTGTGTTGCTGCCGTCTGTAATTTGATGGTTTATATCAATATCTAACAAACAATAGACATTTTTACCCTGATGAAGGCTTAGTGTCAAGCCAAAATGTTGGTACAAATAAACAGATTTAATTAAGATACATCCGTTGTCTGTTGTTAGTACTACATACTTTTTTATTTGTTTCAAAAAATATACATGTACACTGTACCTATAATTACATGTACACTGTACCTATAATTAGAGATTCAAGACAAACTAAGAATAATAAAATTGTACTTGGGATATGGACAAAGCTCAGCAATTTTTGGTGAACTTAATTATCAGTGTCAGTTTTTTGTTGTTAAGATATTTTCATTCAGGGAAAAAACTGCATGGGTTTTAATTTATTCTCTTTTGAATGTATTGCATATTTTTTAAATATTTTTCTGCATCAGTAAAAAGTCTACTTGTATTTCAATAATTGATCTAAAGTACGGTTACAAGAACACATAATAAGTACACACACACACATACAATTGATATTATATCACACTTCCATCAAATGTATGTAAACATGACTGAATCTTGTCTAAAACAAGCAACATAATATTTTATAGTTTTTTTTTTATACACCACAATAATAATGAAGAATATAAAAGTAACATAAGCCTAGAAATGTGTGATATTAAGTTCCAGCAGCTAACTTATTTCATTCAATCACTTAATTTTTAAAAGTACTGTAAAAGTCTGGTTAATTTGTTAATCTTTTTTGATGTATCCCTTGACAGCGAACTTAAGATTAAGACTATATTTATAGCAGATTGACAACACCATACACTTCTAGGTTTATATTATAGAATACAAAACACACCATCATACAGTTCTAACCTCTATAAAAAATACAATCAAAGACGTTAAATGACAGGTCAGGAAGACAAGATGTTCAAACATTAAATTCTTGGAGATAGCCAGATTGCATACCAAAATTTGTAAAAATTATGTATCCCCAGGCTCCCCTGTATTCTAACCAATCCTAAGTAACCATGCCACCACTTGGATCCATGTGAAGGAAAATTAAATAGACATAATCAATATCAAATTTTGAATGGTTAATCTACCTGCAGAGACCAAGAAGAGAAGTATGAACTCAAGGTAAATCCATCAATTCTTGAAAGTATTTTATAATCTTTCATGCATTCTGGCTATTACATTTCTAGATAAATATTGCACATAAAAATTAACATTATAATAATACACTCTAAGCAGTACTAGAAGTTACACTGAACAACAACTCTTGACAATATGTCGGATAAGATAGTCATTACAATTTGAATTTTGAATAATTTACAAAATATTCATATTATCGCCAAATTATGATGAAAGCATAAGTTTTAAGCCATGCTTGTTTTTTACTGGATATTACAATACAATACAGGGAAATGCAAAAATGAAGCAAGGTAATGACTATGATGGCAATATATTCCAACATGAAACCATAGCACAATGGAACAGACGCCGAAATACTTTGCATATTTATTGATAACATGGGTGGAGTCTGTTTCCTTGGCAAAAGAATAAATAAAATACTATACACACATACAACTCAAAAACACGCAATTAATAGTTGATAATAGAATTTGATATATAATACAGTTCAATCGTGATTTGAAAATGAGAACAAAAAACGTGAATGCTCTTGATACATTTGAAGCCAAAACTGATAAATCTAGCACCATAAGGCGCTGAATACATCATCCTGAGTGTCATGAAAACCAGATTATATGTTCCACTAACTCTGTCTCTGATTGGACGAGAGCATATCACATGATTTCATGTTTCACTTAAACTGTCCCTGATTGGACGAGAGTATATCACATGAGATGTGGCAAATTCAAATATTATCAGTCAGTGTCAAGTCAAAATACTGCAAGTTGCAGTCAAAGTTTAAATGGAACAGAAGCATAATTTTCATTGCTTGACTTTTATCAGGAAACAATGTCACTTCCCTGGTGTATAATTTCACAATGTATAGCATAATAATTCACCCATTAAACATATTGCAGGTCATAATATGCCAAGTATAGCCAAAGTTAAAACACAATACGGACATACACATGTACATTTTGTAAGTCAAATGCCATGTCAAGAGTATACTAGTTTGAAACATGAAGCATATAGAATTTCCATATCATAACCTCATTCATGTACACAGACTTGGCAACATTGGAGAATTTAACCAATTATCACCGATATCATATTTGGAATGGTGACAAATTGACGGTTACACAACTTCACAGCTTTGTCACAATTATAACATGTACAACAGTTTGTGTAGCACAACCATACTTGATTTCAGAAGATAGTTGGGAAATTGCTTGACACTGAGACAGCACACTGAATAAACAAATTGCTATAACCTATTAAATGATCCAAAGTCCTTGTCAATACACCAGCATGCAGTTTACAAGCAATCAGGAAACCAGTGAAAGCTATGGGGATAACAGCCACTATATTGTATTTACCAACACAGGATCAAACTAAACATGACTGAAATATTAAGGTTCTACTGACATCGCATGCAGGTTGTAAGATATTAAACTGACAAGTGGTACAGTTGCATTATTCACACCTTTTCTTTCATAGAAGGTCACAAATCATTAAGCTCAGAGAAAGTTGAGATATAACAAAGAATATGAGAGCCCCAATTGGCTGGCAGGAGGTTCTTATATTGCTCACCTAAGTACCAACTTGTTTGGTCATCATTTACAGGACACAATAGGATATCATATTGTGCTATATTATTGCAGGATGGCAATGGTAACTGAGCTGTTGGATGATGCATACTGAGCTTGCAAATGCAAATTAAATTTACAAAGCCTGATAGAAGGTTAACAGCATGGCAACTAGCAACAAAAACAAGGTACAAATACCATGCCTTCATGTTACCCAATGCAGCCTTTACTTATTCCCATTATGCCTGGGGACGTAAAAATCGGACACCAAAAGATGACCAAAGAGCGATCAGCTTAAACTCAAGTACTGGGGTAAGTCACTTTGTGACTTGTTTGAGTTGATGGATACAGATAGATACAGCAACATAAGCAACATGCACTATATAATGATGGCGCGTGCAGGCGGAATATCCAGTAAAACGTGAGTAGAGTGGTACCGTATAGTCGCAAGAATTTGTTCAGGATTATAACCGTATTTAGGTAGAGGAGGCGGAGTCTCAGACTCGACATTGTAGAGACGTGCTCGACGATCTGTGTAGGAGAGTAATCAATGATTATAATATTAGCTTAACAACAATACTAGCAATATATGCAAACAAGCTTCAATAAACATATATCAAAATAAGATGTTTTTTACAATGCAGTCCCAGCACTGAAAGCTACAACAATATAAATCTGTAAAATAAAAATACATGTTAGCCCAACTTTATGCCATGCAAATTTTAATCATTTTGATATGCATTTTATACTTTGTTAATTAAACATCTGGTAGTTTACATGCCAGACCTATTGAACCAACTTTGTGACTGTCATTTGTTGTTGTATGTCATAAATATAACTGAAGAGGCTTGGAGACGCATGTATGAAGATAATCATTAAATAAAATATGTGTTGTACACATAATACAGCCTTACAAATGTAAATAACAAGATACGAAGCAAAAGCTGCCTTCAAAATATTGCACTTTTAAGCCATTGGCATACATGTAACACCAAAAACATATAAATTTACTAGCATGAAAATTCTAGCACCATATGTGACAAGATTTTTAAAAGTTTGTTAATAATACTTCATGCAATTACATCAAAATATTGAATGAAGTAAATGCCGTTCACTTCATCAAGAAGCATACTGTCAAATGCAATATATATTTATAAATCACCATAGCAACAATACTGATAATATGAAATAGCAACAAATCAATCACATACCACCCTTTGGTTGATCTAGAATTTGCGACAATATTTCAAAGAAATTAGTTCAAATTACAATTTGATCTTTTTTAATTCAAAGTGGCGTAGAGCTTAAAGAGGCATTCCCTATAACAAGCATATTTCTCTCTACTATTACATTAAATGAGCTAAATGTACAAAGCACTATCAATTATCATAATTTGTCAGAAGAAAGTGTTCACAAATATGTGAAAGATGTATTTAAATCACCAATAATAATTTATCGCTTCCAGGGAAACAACTCGTAACTTTTTTGGCTCTTTATGGAAATATGTTTTCATTCTTTTCTCGGTAATAAGTGGGAGCTTTTTATTGAAAATTTGAAGAGTTTAAGTAATAATGATTCTCATTTAATGTATAATATTCCTGAATCAATTTTAACGACCAAAGTTATAGGGAAATTTAAGCCTCTTTAATGAAAAAATAGATAACAAACTTACAATATCTGATAGAAATAATAGGCATTATATTGACATGCATTTTGTAATTCATTGAATTGTAAGAACATAAGTTGTGTAGAGTTTTCACTTAATAACCTGAGAAAAAGATTGCAAAAATACAATTCCACATTGAAAACCTGTTACATAATGGCACTGTATCAATTCTTGACAAAAATGTCTACACTTCAAGCTTACATAAACTTTCACAGTAATTTGTGAATGAGTACAGAAAAATTTGTACTTATTATTATATTTATTCTCCTAAAGATAATAGGCATGCATGTAGCTGAAACATAAAGATTTCTATAAATCTTGTGATTGAAAGTGTGAATAGTATTTGCTGACTATATTATGACTATGTGTACAAGTTATATAACATTCCGACGACTATTGACACATGATCAACATCAAGCATATAATTCACGTCAACCATAATGATGACAACACCATCACCAACAAAATATATTATTTACAAATACCCAATCCATATAATTATGCACATCACTATAAATTAAATACTATCAAAGACTGGTAGTGACTTCTTAACTATAGAATATACGTTTACACATAATAATATTGATGGCTTAGAAAAAGAAGGTCGTAACTACCAAATTGATATATTGAGAAAACACGGAAAAACTGTCTGACATTTACTCCTTACTTATGGTAAAACAAACTTTTACAACTTCATTTTGGTCAACATGACAAGTTCAGATTTTTATGAAAATGGGCTCATAAGAAGCGCCTTGTGATGCTTATTCTAAATATGCATGAATCTTAAAAGGTCGTAAGTGGCACTTATGACCTTCTAATTCTAAGCCATCGATATGTCACTGAATTGGAGACACTTCAACACTCAATATGCAGGGTTTTCCCTAGGGATTTTCATACGAGGGTCCTGGGACCCTCAACTTTTATATTTGGGAGTCCCTACGAAATTTTGGGGGTCCCATCATATACGGGTATGCATTTCAAGTTTATTGTTACTGTATCAAACTTAATATAAACAAAAATTATAACATGTAGAAAATATAGATTGCTCAATGAACCACATTTGAAATACATTGGGGGAAGAAAAATGTTCTAGCAAAGACGAAAATGTCTGTTCGATGGATCCTGTTTGGGGTCCGAAGGATGCACAGTAATGCAGAAATGAGGGTCCCGAGCCACAAAGTTGCGTCAGGGACGCAGAAAACCTGCATCAGGGAAATCTCTGAATATGAATGTTTGTAGTCTTTTATCAGATTGCAATGCCTGTTTCCTTCAATCTAGTGCAAATATTTTGGTAAATTCTGTCTTAATTGTAAAGTAAAATGATAATGTAAAACCTGATTTGTTAACCAGCATCTTGAACAGTAAAGAAATTGCCACCAGTCTTTCATACATATATACACGTGACATGATGTCATATAACACTGGATTATCAACATATAACAGACACATATGGTACCTGCTGCATCAGCAGACTTTGTGCAACGATCAGAATTAAAGAAAATAGCATCTGCCAGTTCCGCCTCTACTTCATCTACATAAAAGGAGGACAAATTTAATTAATAATATAATAGTATATAATGTTATTTTACTACTTGTGCAATGGCTAAAAGGAGGTGAGAAGTATGTGCAATGCATCTGTGATTTAATGTTTAGCTGCCAAGCCTACTTGCTGCTTTTAAGGAACATAATTACTGATATATCAACCTGGTACATGCAGTTGACATGACTGTAGCAAATTTCACAAACTTGACCTGTAGATTTTACATGATCACTAGTCTATCATGTCATGTTTCCAAAAACAGCCAAATTTACAACCGTACCGGTTTGTCTCATTGCAATGAAGCCGTTTTTTGATCTTTTTAAAACAAAGCGAACAGAAGAAAAAATAAAACTATTTGCAATTCTAATTGAGGATCAGTGCATGAAATTTGAGAAAATTACTATTGGCTATCAAGATAACTTACCGTAAGTTGGTCGGTCCTGATTTCTCACTCGGCGTAATCCATACGGTGTCATCTGTACCTTGGTCTTCTCGTTCAGTTTCATCTGGGCAGTGGTAGAGCTACATGTTGTATCGAGGGTACCGGATTTGGTGGACATCGGACGTGGTGACTGGAATGCACGACGAGGTCCAGGTGATGAAGACGGTGACATGTCGACCTTCAACCTTCCAGCTGACTTCACACGACCTCCAGATACACACACTGAAATATTCATATATAATTATAACAATAAACAATGGATAATGGGATAACCATGGACTGAAGTTATTTGTTGGACTCTAGATTTTTGTCGAAATCCATGACCTCCATCTATGTTCATGCTCATTAACTAAAAGATAGATTGGATTGAAACTTCATATACGTCTTCCTAGTCACCAACCAATACACAATACAGGATAACACATTCAAAAATTAAATTATTACAAGTCACTGCATTTGTTGATCTTTGAATATTTGTTGAGCTACTGTGAATAAATTAATTCAAACAAAGCAATGTTTTAAGTTTTGTTCTTTAACAACTGAATCTGTCAACATAATTATGTTATCAATTATTTTTGGAAAAAATGAAAACATGAAGCACTAAATTAATAGAAATTCTTACTGACATTTCAAAGTATTTAATTATGTGTGTCCCTTTTAGATCACCATATATGGTCAATGCGAAATTAATCAGTAATTATGTTTAATTCATAGAAATGTAAATTAAAAGAATATAATAAACAGAACCCACACTATGACATAAAACCCTCTCACACACAAAAGGAACCCTCAAACAAAATGTACCGTAAATAAGTGCACAAAAAAGTCATGCAAAAAGAAAGTCAAAATGTTGGACAAATAATAAGACACTCACATGCATTCATGTTTATGCGAAAGTAATTGTACGGAACAGTGATGTGTGATGTGTTATGTGCAACATGCAAATCACGAATAACTGGACCTAACAATGTAAGAGATTTTTTGGTATCATTCAGACATGATTTGGCTTTCTGGCTGACTGACCAAAACATTAATTTTATGCACTGCAAAACATATTTCCACTTCTATAAAATAATTGTTGTATATAGCTGGCTTAGAATGAGAAGGTCATAAGTACAAAATCAATATTTTGATAAAACAAAAAAAAATTGTCTCAAAACTACTCTTTACTAAAGGAAAAAAAAAATTTTTGGACTTCAGTTTGGTCAACCTGACAAGTTCTGATATTCATGAAAATATGCTCATAAGAAGCGCATCATGTAATGTAGATTTCAAATATATATGAGTCTTATACGGTTTGCATTCTATACACATGTCTAAATTACAATACAGACATATTTATAATTGATATATATAGAAAAAGGCAAATATATATCATACATTGACATATGGTAACAATGTTATACTATCACACATACCTATATGTACAAATAATCAAGAAATGACCAGAATACTAAATAAGTAATGTAAAGACACATGAATACAGACTAAATATGATGAAGACACACACATTACAGAGCAGGAGCTGTTACTGAACTGAAAGTTTAATGCAGCGCTTTGTTGAGGCTAATCACCTCCCTCAAATATGAAATGCATTACAAGTGCTACAAAGAGCTTTTCATAGGCAACAGACACCTGCTTCTATACAGATTTAATACACAACCCCAATGATGAGGCTTTAAAACTTATACTGAAGACTACATAGATAAGCTAAGCTGTATGGACAAAATTGAGATACATATACATGATTACAGCTTCTTATAAAATGCAAATTATAATACAAGAACAATATACGTGGGTGAATCAAAAAGTTCGTAGAAATTTCCCATAACTTTTTTATTTTCAGAGTTATTGTCGTCATATTTATGCTGAATGAATACATTGGTATTTTCTTTACATACACATATTCATAGCGGCCTGATGTAAACCGTTTTAGAAATATTTATATCTTAAATAAGAGCGATTACGTATACCGGAGCACACGGACAATTTGAAACACATTTTATTAAATTTTCCCAAATATCTCAATTGTTGGACCTCCAAAAACGGTCAAAATGTTATGTCCGATTGCATGATATCAATTATAAAGTCTGTTAAAATTTCAGACGTCATCTCCGATAAATTATGTTTTAATCGACATTTACATAATCGCACTATATAGAAATACCCGCGTAAAACGGGTGTACGGGAATTTACGGAACCACGGGCTGCTTCCAAAATCTGCGTGAAACTGGAATATACGTACGGCATCAGAAACAATACATGGTTTGAAATGTGTAGGTATATATCCTGAAATAAATAGACATGGATTTATAAGTGGAATTAGTGCTTTCGTGTAGGATACTAGAAGTTGACAACCGATTATAATACACCCGATAATGGTGACGTTGGTTCGCAACGTCGTCGAAGAGGAACAGCGCTATATGATAGCGGATAAAGCAAAACACTTAGATTATTCTTATGGGACAGCGCACACGATATTAAACAAACAATTGAAAATGCAGAAACTATTATCATGATGGTAATACAAAAATACCTACATATTAGTCACTCGAGAAGCGAAAATGAGTCAAAACGTAAACGTAAGTATTGACAAACGTGGCGTAACTTTGACGTCGTTCATCAAATGACGCTGACGTGCTCCGGTATGCTGTTACAGCAGGAGTGCGTTTCTATGTAAAAATCACGTAGTTTTGAATAACTCAATGACATTTGACATATCGTTTTGTCATACTTATGTTCACGTTATATTAAAATTTGAAAGCATTTGAAGCTGTGGTTTTTGAGTTATGATATTTTTCTACGAACTTTTTGATTCACCCACGTACATGTACACTTTATAGTGTTGCATCATACTCAACAATAGGAACCAATTGTGCAACAATAAAAAACCACAAGAGACTGGCTATCATTGGTCAGACAGACAAATATATTTGTCAGAAACTTGATAAATCTCGACAGTATAGTTCAGTTAGGATATATTGACAGTGACATCATCGTTTATGTGTACCCAAACATTAAAACCATTGCTTAAATAGGTTTAATTTGGTATTGAACTGTTGCAATAAGCCTTTATATTTGTTTTAACACTGTACTAGTGGATTGTTCCACTGTGTCACTGCATTTTTATCCTAACTGTACTGTACCATCGAGTATCACTCAATTATTTTTTAGTGACTTTTAACAGCTAATATATTAATTTATCAAATGGCTTTGTCAGTTCACATTAGTCAGCCGAAATATTATGCAACATAATTGATAGATAGGGAGAGAACTAATGACAATCTCATGTGGTCACAACCAGTTTTCATATAATGGTGAAAATCACAGTAGATTGTCTCCCTTTTAAATTTTACATTGTTGAGAGTTCCTTCCCTTAGTTTGGTCGAACAAAGGGAGGTAAATCTTGCAAAAGGTAAAACAAAGGGAGACAATTCACAATTGTAAAAATACTGGAGAAGAGTGAAACTGATCACCTAACATCAAACACTAGAATAGTTGATACATGTAATACCTCTAGATCTATGTCGACGCATTGATGTCGTACGGAGTGGAAGCCATAATGGTTTATTACTACCATTCACTATTGCTTTAATACAAAATAACAATACATCTTATTGGAATGTAGGACACTGATTAGATTACACTCAAGAAAAATTCATCAAAATTAATGACAAATTGTCAATATAAACAGTCCAGCAAACACTAGGAAAGTACATTAATTTAGTAACATAAAAATGATCTAATCTTGAGTAAAAACTAGAAATGTAGACATTCTATAATAATCAGGTGTTCCAACAGGGCCAGTAACTCTGGTGAAACGCAGCACATCATTATATGTAGATACATTCCTGTAAAGCTTCATGAAAATAAGTTACATCTGTAGATATGTACAACAGAAGACAGTCGTGTCCTAGCTATTGCTCACCAGTCCACCTATAACTATAGCCAATACTAAAGCCACACATTTTCAAAAAAGAATCTTTAAACATTATAAATAGGTAACAACTTGTAAGTGAAATTCTTATATTTGCAATGCACTATTTCAGGAACTTTCTATGATATACAATACACTTACCAGATTTTTTACTAAATACATCATTAGGAAAGTATGGTCTATAAGCCTGTAATAGTCTACGTCTCATTTCCTCGTCTTTATGTCGATGCCATTGTCTATATCTCTCCTTTCTCTCTCTGTCTATCTCTGAATGCTGATCCTCCATCCTATCCTCACTGTAAAACATACAACATAGAACTTGTATCATATAGGAGAAATATTAATGAGTACTGCAGCCCGTTTTATAGCCAAAGTGCTATCAAGCGCTTCTTGGAAGCACTTTACTACATCTATGCAAGGCCATGCTTCCAGCAAACTTAGCCAAGTTGCTATCGAGCAACGACATTCTACCAGAGAACATGTACACCAATAGCAAACCATTTCTTAAAACTTTGCTAGGTGAGCACTACCGAGAGTTTTCTTATGCAACAGACTGCTTCTGTTCCGCTCGGTAGCACTTTGCAGCACAACGGTCTGCTAGCCACGAGCGCTCTCCAGTAGCATATATTTTTTTCGCTGCATAGCGCTTTTTTAAGTAAGCAGTTTCTTAGCGTAGCGTTAGAGTGCTCAGTAGAGCCTTGCTAATGCAACATGCTACTGTATTATCAAAGCACTTATGGAAGTAGTTAACTTAATTTTCGATCAAATCTAAATTGCTAATAATCCATTTCCAACTATAAACAGAGAACAGATATGTTTTGTAGGAGTTCAAAAAAAATCATTGTTAATAGTAAAAATTTGTAGATATCAAGAAAAATATTTGGTATGTTTTTATCAATTAAAATCTTCAATTACACAATTTATTATGATTACCGTTATGTCCAGAAGTTCAGTTTGTAAAGAGCTATATGTCAGTAAAACATTGCTCTCTATAGTATACAAGTAAAAGTACCATATTTAACTTATCTTGACATTTCCTTTTGACAGTGTTTAATCATACATAAACAATAATATGTATATGAAATGGAAAACCCCGGGATTGTTTGTGATTTATGGAAGTGTTAAATTACAATGTTAATTAATTTCTTTGTCAATCAGACAATGCGATCAATATTGCTTGTTTTTTGTTTACTTACAATACAACAGTAATGCCCAAATAGTTTGTGGCCTTTACACAACCATAAAGGCATTAATGACAATAATTTACTGTAAAATCATTTAATTTCGTTGGGACGAAATTTCGTGGTTTTGGTGAAAAAGACAATTTCGTTGGCACTTGAATTCGTGGATTTTGCATTTCAGGTAACAAAACAAGGGTCAAAATCAATGTTCTTTGGGATTAAAGTTCGTGGTTGAAGTGAACCACCAAATCCACGAAATTTAATCCCCCACGAAAATTAATGATTTTACAGTATAACATTATAGAATCAAATAAGGCTGACTTAATACACAGGTAGTTGAATATAGATTAATATGATTCCCAGTAAGATTATACTTAGATAAGACAATCTCGTCATTTGTTAGTTGTTCCATGATATTGGCTATGCACAGTCCACTAGACTTAGAGGAGAAGTTATCAAATGATTACCGGGGTACCACTAAATTGTTTACAGTTACATTACAAGTACATGATCCAATTTTGTTACCGAAAAAAACCTTCAACGAAATCTTCAACAAACAAAAAGGTGGAGCAATCTCTGATTAGGTGCAAAGCCAATTGCTTTCTGAAGTACAACTGATAATTGAAGGGAATTCAAGGAATCTAGTTAATGAACTAGACATTGGGTATGACAGGTAAGCAGTTGACATAATTTATGTGATAAAACTTGACGTCAATTGACGTTAAAATAATTTATTTCTGGTCACACATGGACCCCCTTCCCAATTTTTTTTTATCTTATTATTGTTTCAAAACACTAACATTTCATTTATTTAAATTTAAAAGAGAATTTTGTTAATTCAAATAGAAATCTGCCTGTGCTTTTAAAGAATTTCTAGCTATGGCATTGCCATGACGTTAAAATCATGACAAATCAACAGATTAAAATATATACAACAGGTACTTACAGTTCTTGTCTCTGTAGATAAGCTCTCTCGTGAGGATCTGTAGCACTTTGTATTCTCTCTTCCCGTGACTTTCTCATATTATCACGTAGTTTTACATTCCGTGTTTTAGCACTAGCCAGAGTACCAGCAGCTCCTGTCTTTACGTTATCAAACATTTCTGCCGTTCTTGTAGCGAGGCTGTCGATTTCTTTGTCCATATCTTGGTTCTTCTTCCGCTGATATTCCTAAACACAACAAACATCAAATGATGTTAGTAAAAGCAGAGTTCAGAATGACTGTCGATTGATATTCACTTATGAATCTTTACTCATCACAGTATTATTATATTTAAAATAAAGTTTCTTGTACACAGAATAACAAACAGATCTGTTGTTATTTAAAACAATTTATTTATTACTGCCAGTCTTCTTTATATCCGTAACACTTGGACTATTAGTGATCTAGCCGAATTAGATTTGGATATGCAATTTCGTATTTAACAACATATTAATTTCAATCTTATGTTTGAAACCATAAAATTATGTAACATTATATAATGATTAGTATATCATCTATATACTGTATTGTCATGGACGATTTAAGATGTTTGAAGTGCACACGGCAGTGCACTATGCATAAATTACGATAAGAGGGATAGATGCAATAATAGGGTAACTTACTTAACTGAAATAACAAGTTACAACAGTTTTGAAAAATACTGAAATTAAGGCCATGAGGCTAAAACACATCAAAGTAGAGAAATTTTATAAAATTGTTTGTGTCTGATCACATGCTCCCCCATATTTTATCTTAAATTATTGTTTCAAACAACAAACATCATATTTATCAGAATTCAAAATAGAATATTGTTAATTTAAATGGAAATCTGCCTGTTTGTTTAAAATTTCTTGCTATGAAACTGCACTCACTTTTATACTAATTACATTTTTGGATGAAATATTATGCCTGAAAAATTGTAAATTGATACCAAATATTTATTTTCTTGGCCACTTTAGAAAATGGCAATTGATATTATAGCATATCCAATGTCAGAATATAATTATATAATGATTTACGATTAAACTATATCAAATAACCAGGAAAATATGTTTGTGCGTGCTATAGAAATTTAATATATGCATTGATATATAACTCTATAATTCTTTTATTACCATGTGCATAAATATATTTAGAGTCATGAATTAATAACAAAATATAAATCATATAGACCATTGCAATGATTTAATGTGTTTGTTTACAGAAATCACATATAAAATAATGCATTCTAAATAAAAAATGAAGAACAAATTCGAGTAAATACGTTGTTATTATTAATTCAAAAAATATTTTATACCATCATAATATATTAAAAACATCAGATTTGGCCGACAGTCTGACCTTCAGTTGTCTTTGCATGCTTTATACACTTAAACAAATCAGTTTTACACGAATCATTCCCTTACACGGACACTAGAAGTAACATTAAGCATTATCAAAAAGTACAAACCAATTTTCTCCATGTTCGTTGATTCTTTTTTTCAGTTAAATGCCGTAAAAATGATAATTCCGCCATTATTAGTTATATTTCCTAATTAAGTCCAGTGTGTATGCATTCAGCAAGACAGAGCTATTATCAATCCGATCTTTGAATAAAGCTTTGTTCTCATAATTATAGTGTACAACAAGCGTGGTACTAGGTGTAAAATGTAAGTTCAAACTATCGACGTATACTTCAACCTCAACTTTATACTATCTCAGATCATTGCATTGTTCTATGTTAAATAAATATACCTTATTCTTATAGTTTATGTCTACAAAGCCATAGGTGTTTTAAATTTACAAACTTTGGGTACATTTAAAAATTTATCTCCAATTTCAAACAAAGTCAGTGACGTAGCGTGAGATGACAGACGTTACTACTATACTTGCATCATACTAAAAGGGGTGACGATTCAGAGATACCACAATGATACTAGTCAACACTTATTGTACAAGTATTCCATGGTTTGTCCTTGCAGCAAGCTTGACCAGAGTACCACTTAAACAAAATGTGCCTACGATATACAGGTAATAATTACATCGGAACCTGTGGTTATTGTCACCAAAATCTAAGAGCTACAACCAATACTGAATAAATTCAGTTTGACTACTGGATATTGTATAAATGTACCTTAGAGATGGAACAGTCACCTGATTTGAGCACAGACTTAAGCTTACTGATTCTTATGTTACCCTGATTGCATAATACATATTTGAGAGTAGTTATAGTTTTTTTTCATTTCAAGTTTTATGCAGATTAACTGAGTACTGATACGTACATGCTCTCACCCTGGATATGTTACAATTTAACAATTTATCGGTGCATTGGACAGACATTTAGTGAGGCCAAGCTTATCTTAAACGGTTCAATACATGCACAGCATGGTTTATCAGAGACTGCTATAAATGAAGCATAGTTTTGTAAAAAGGACCTACTATATTTGTAAATATCAACAGCTAAGTGCAAAACAAACATATCTATATTTCTATCAAGCCAAGATACGATAGTTTGCACCCAGCATGAAAATAAAACATAAGATATTTTACGAACAGTTGAGACATATTTAAGATAAGGAGCTGATATCATATTGTGCCATATCAGTAGCAGAATTGTTACATAATCTCACGTTTGCAGTAATTAATATAATATTTATGCATAATTTGTGTTCGGGAAGAATAATTTACAAATTTCAAAATAAAATTCACTTCAATGAGATACGTAGTTATGTTCAGGAAATAATATATCAATATTTATAATCATAATACAGTAGTGTACCACAGCAAAAACAGAGGTTAGTGCAAACATCGAGTGGAAGGAACATGATTTTCTTTGTTTAGAAGAAAATGTCTTTGAGATTTTTATTTCAAGTAAGTTAATAAGTGTTAATCATCATTGAAGCACTTCAACATATAAGCACAGTTAGCATATTTACTGGTAAGCACAGCCTGGTTGTACAGAGTCTATATTTAGAGTAGTCTGATTTCATAGAACACAGTCTGATTTCATAGAGCACAGTCCAATTTCATAGAGCACAGTCCAATTTCATAGAGCACAGCCCAATTTCATAGAGCACAGTCCGATTTCATAGAACACAGTCTGATTTCATAGAGCACAGTCTGATTTCATAGAGCACAGTCTGATTTCATAGAGCACAGTCTGATTTCATAGAGCACAGTCTGATTTCATAGAGCACAGTCTGATTTCATAGAGCGCTGTCTGATTTCATAGAGCAAAGTCCGATTTCATAGAGCACAGTCTGATTTCATAGAGCACAGTCCAATTTCATAGAGCACAGTCCGATTTCATAGGTCCGATTTCATAGAGCACAGTCTGATTTCATAGAGCGCAGTCTGTTTTCATAGAGCAAAGACTGATTTCATAGAGCACAGTACGATTTCATAGAGCACAGTCTGATTTCATAGAGCACAGTCTGATTTCATAGAGCAAAGACTGATTTCATAGAGCACAGTCTGAATTCATAGAGCACAGTCTGATTACATAGAGCACAGTCTGGTTTCATAGGGTGCAGTCTGTTTTCATAGAGCGAAGTTTGATTTTATAGAGCACAGTCTGAATTTAAATAGAGCAGTCTAATAAGTTTAGAGCAGTTTGGTTTGAAAAGTGAGACTTGACAGAGGAAATATAATTAAGTCTAAATTTTCTAAGTGCAAAGTCTAATTTCATAGAGCATAGCCTGCATTAGATTAACTTAGCCCAAAATATTTCAAAAGCATGACTGTTATGGTTGCTATTGCTGACTAAGTCTTATCAAAAAGCTTAATCCAAAAACCCAAGAAGCATTTAACAATGGCAAAAGTTACTGCAAGTTCCATATTTCAAGCAAATAAAGATGGCCGACATTCTATTTGAACCTGTTTGCTACATGTGCCAGGTAAGGGTAGGGTATAAATCACTACAGGGGACAAACCTGATCAGCCTCAATGAGTTTACATCTTAATTCAGAATCATTTTTATGAAGTTGTGCTTCTACTTCCAGCATATGGTGTTGTTCCTGTATACATTAACACACACACATAGTGTAATATACATGCAGTTATACAATCATACATATATCAGTACCATAACCCTGGGAGAGAGTGAGTGTAGGGCTGATGCTTGGGAATAAGAATTTCTGTTTAAATGGGTCTATATTTCCTCATCCTCGGGACCTAGCAAACTCCCAACCAGGAAAGTTGAAATAGGAATTCTGACCTGTTCAGAATGTTTTTTTTCATAGCCCTGCGTATCCCCACTCCTCTCTCAAGAATAAATATACTGATAGGTGCATTAATAAAGTTACCATACAAAGAAGCATTATCATCAGTAACCTTGATTAATTCTACAGAACATTGCCACTGAAAACTTGAAGGCCAAGTTACAAGTTTCTGAGGGCCACTTTCAGCAATATAGCCATTCAAATTGCCTTTGTGACATTTAACTTACCCTGGTCATTGGCCAACTAAGGAAACCTGTGTTTAAGTCTCCGTAGGAAGACTTAATTTTTCTGGTTATTTGGGGCAAATTTACATGCAAAACAGGGTATTATAACTACTTTCAACAAGAAATAACTTCATCTCTTTGACCATGGTGTTTAGTTGGAGCGATTCTTGAGTAGTTTATTTGTATTTCTACCCCCAATGTTACTGATGATGTATGCTTTGAATAACAAACAGTGATTATGTATAAGGTTCTAGTCTATATCAATATACTATACAACATTTAATACACTGTAACTAATGGACACCATTCAATTAGTGGACGGTTTGTACATATAGGAACATTTATACAGTAAAACCTCACATAGGACCACCTTGATTGTAAAACCAGTTTGAAATAAAGAGCATAATTTTAAAGTCCAAGTTTTAATTTTTCCTGTTATTCAAGACATTTCTAAAGGTTTCTACTTGCAAATGAAATATTAAAACTAACTCTGGAATAAGACATCTTTTCAAGAGTCCTAATGGTAGTCTTTTAACTGAGGTTTTACTGTATACCAAAATTAATATTTCCAAGTAATAATTGGTCAGTTTGGTAAGGTTACCATCTGAATGGTTTGGTTCAATCTAAGCTTAATTGGGTAAGTTTGGTTGATTTATGAACTATATATCACACTTAAGTCAAAATATGCAACAAATCGAAACAACAGTATATTTTTAGTCAACCATCTAGATAGAATAATGAATTTGTTACATTCAGTATCAAGTCATTGTCTCATTGACAAACCAACTTCTACTCATTTTCAGGCATGTCATTTTGACATGGAAACATATAACCTGCCAACTGTGCAAGCTGGACTGCAGGCTCTGACACATCTAGACTATGTTACATATATTTGACTTCAGTGTGATATTTTTAGTTAATATAAGGGACCCTGGCCTATTATACATTAGGGATTATACATGGAACTGAAAGGGCTGCATGCAAAAAGAAAGAAAACATACAGACAAACAACTGACAGAAGCAGTAGTGTTGTTTAATGAATGGCGTGGTGTAAGATATAATAGAAAACTTAAAATAGGGTACAGATATTTGCAGTGTCAACCACTTCCAGATAAATATCATCTCAAATCAACAAGTGCAAACAAGTACAACCATGAAAGTATGAAACACCAGGAATTGGTGGTGTGAACCCAACCCACATAAAGAACTTTTTCATACAATGGAGTTGAACAAACACAGCTACTTTTAAATAAGTATCATCATTTGAGATGCATTGATCAAACTTTAAAAGATTTTTTCTACAACACTTTTGACTTATTTAAAAGGATTCGCATAAATAAGAATATACTGTATCAAATCATTTCATGCATTATGAAATCATTGTAAAGTCAATTGCCAACCACATTAAATTTTGGATTATTGTAGTGAATGGACAATTATTGCTTTAGTTGTCACCAATCTTGGCAAAAGAAATAAAATACTGAAAAATCATTATATTAAATTTTGTGGGGGATTTAATTTTGTTGATTTCATGGATGAACTCAACCTAGAAATTCAATCCCCCACAAATATTTATGAACTTTTTCACACAAAAAAAAACACATTAAAGTTTGTCCCATTAGAATTAAATGCTTTTATAGCTTGACCAGATTTAGTAGGCACTCATTAATCTTCAGAAGCGTGTATTTTTTTCCGTAAGCGTAGCCGGTACTTATCGGAAAAATTTGTTTATTTTTGCACCGACTTTGTCCGAAATATGAACGGAATATGTCCGAAGTGCCTTCTAAATCTGGTCAAGCTATACAGTATTTATGTTCATACAGTTTGTACTTGTGTGATTTTCAGATGATAATAAAAGAATAAAATATATATATAGGTGATGTAGTGTTTGGTACCTTTGCCGTCTTTATTTTGGGTAACACTCTGGGACGGATTGAACTCTCTTAAAATTACAAAACATATAAAGTTGTTACAATGTTTTAATTAATATCACCGAAATGAACACCAATATTAGGTTTGGTTCATTTCAGATTAAACCAACACAGGTGGTTATAGCTTAGACCATAATCAATGATTTGATGCAACATCATGAAAAAATCATGTAAGATAAAAATTCTATCCAAAAGTTTCCACATTATGTTGGGAAATAACAGGAATGCCATGGGAAAACATACGGGAATCTAAGAGGAAATTTGCTAGATTATATTGGAAGCTAGTGGAACTTTACTGGATTCTCAAACAGATAACACTGTGAACTTAGAACCTCTTCAAATGGAGAATCTTCATTGTGTTGCATCAAACCATTGCTATATCGCATGCAATGATGGACAACTTTGTGGACCCATATGCATGGTTTATCCTCCATTTCAGGTTCAACAAACTTGTCCATATTACAACATTAGTCTGTATACACTGTTTTTGGTATATTGCAAATTGTTCCTGAACTATAATAAAACAAAACATTTAGCAAAATGCAGCTCATGTCCCTGATTGATGATGTTTCACCATCTGTATGGAGACATTTGATCACAGAAACCAACTGTTACAGAAAAAGCACTAATGGCATATTCAAAGTGATCCCTTTTGTGCTGCTTTTTGACAATAGTGTATGAACTCTGCTTTAAAAATATTCCTTATTGCCACAATGTGTCTGGCTTCACAAATGAGTGCTCCTTATTTTAAAACCCTCTGTCCGAGTCATATCTATTCAAAATTCCATAACATGTTCCTGATTGCTTTGTTGTAGATTTCTTTAATTCAGGAACAATTTTCACTAACCAACAGTAACATATAGACATATAACATAACATGTTCATTACACGTATCAAGTACCTGAGCAACTTCCTGAACATCCCGCGGCGTCTCCGGATGTTCCTCGTTATATAGATGGGAAACAAATCTCAATTCGTCTGAAATATTAGCATTCAATTTACACTTCCAATCTGTTTAAGTATGACATCTTTGAACAATGTGGTCTTGTGGATAAGATTGACCAAAGCAAAGCACTTCTACTATCTTGAAAGTATGATACTTTAATTTACCAGTGTTTTATGTGCTTGTTAGCAACTTCATTATGGAAGCCAGTGTTCCAGGATTTACATACCCAGTACCATAATTGGCAAGTCTGGTTGCAAAGTAGAAATCTACCAGTGCTTTTACACGGCAGACATTTGCGTTTTATATTTGGAATAGCTCTATCACATACATTCAAATTACATAGATATTTTAAAGCATGTCATTATCCTCTACAAAGACCAATGTATAAACTAACAAAATATTTAAAAAGATAATTGAAACTTCATTAAATATAGGTGCATGTTAAGTTAAAAATCACATCAGTTATATTATGTGTTGGGAAGAAAACTGAAAACAAGTGTACTTATGACAATATTATGTGATAATACGAGCAACCCTTTGGGAGCAGCACAGATTAGTCATTGTTTACAGGCAGTTGATTTATGGAGGTTTGATTTACAGTAAATATCATCTTAAGGAATTGTTGAATGTGTTGTTACTGAGAGGTTGTTGCTCTACAAAGGGTCGATCTAGAGAGGTTGTACAGTAGTTAAAATTAATATCAAACGATTTCTCAGAATGCAGATTTGTGATTGGTCAATTCAAATTTTATAGCAGTTCTTAGAAACAACCAATCAGACGCTTCATTTCTGAGACTTGTCATCAAATTCAGAACATTAGACCTATGTATGATATAGCCTGCTTTCCTGTGATTTCGTGAACATAAGACTTGTTTTTGAAGAATGCTCACTTGTTTGTTGATTTATAAACATTTTTCTACAATGAAACTAATGCCTCAACCCCTTTCAACAAGTTAAATACAAAACATGATGAAAAATCATCGTATTTTCCAAGAAGCAGCCATCTTACAGAGTGGACTAGAACTCTTCAATTAGAAGACAAGTTTCCTAAAGATTCGTGAATTCTGATTGGCTGGTCAGTAAAAATCATTCTGGAACTCTGTTTTTATTGGTTCACAGCGGAATTCTATTGGGGGTTCTTTTAGCATGTTTATTCACAAAATGGTGGCTGTGTGATGATTCTGACGCACATAAATGATGAAATTATAGACCTGGGGTCGTCTGCTTCTCTGCCTAACTGAATTTTAGGGGTATTTTATATGTTTTCCATTAAAATTTGTTTTAAAGTGACATATGCTCAAAATATTTATGGAAAACCATTTTTTTAACTTCTTCAATCATTTGTCAATAATTTTGGACCTGCACGTTTAGCAGAAATATGTCAAACAGGGTTCACGAAACCATAGGAATTCACGAAATTATAGGAAAGAAGGATAGGTCTCGAAAGGCTAACCAGAAAATATTGACCACTTGAGGATAACATTGTCATTATAGAAATAGGATACACACAACATCTGAAACATGCAAAGTTTTCATTCAGTATAACAATATGATGCAATACAACATGTGAGACATACAGTTAGGTAATATCAAATTCATCATTGGTTCACCCCTTGAAAAGGACCTCGGTACAAACATGTGATAGGATAAAGCAGGCTGAAGTCAAAATGGGGGCAGCAGGATAATGCCAAAGTCTGATATCTACATTGCATATACATGAATATTTCTCAATGTATCTTCACCTCATACATGCCATATTTCCCGGATCGTGCGGGAGACTCCCGGATTTAAGGGTCTTCTCCTGCCCTCCTGCATCTTTATCAAATCTCCCGCATTTCACGAATTTCAAAAAAAAACTTAAAAAATTGTTTTAGAAAAATCCGGGTAAGCATGATTGAAGTTTAACTATTCTCGTAAATTTCTGGTGATGAATTAACAATTAATCAATGAGCACATCATCTAACAAGCCTTTATGACACCCCAGGAGAGTGGTCACTTCAATGAGCAATTGATAATTAACCCGATAAGAGTATACATAGGTGTCATAAATTAGATAAACATCGCTCCAGGCTCCAGCTGTTGTTTACAATTTGGTTAGAGTTAAAAGCCAGCTCAGACCGGACATTCCTGTACAGAATTAACTCGGAGCAGTTACTTCCCTTTGTTAAATAGTAAAATCGATTTCAGTTTTTATTTTTTTTATTTAACTTGAATGGTATTTAATTAGGCATCACTTATTTCAGATATATTTTTGAATCTTTTAAACAAATTGAATTAATTAATAAGTAAAGACTTTATTTAACTAGGCTGCACATTTGGTTTCCTAATCATCCATGAGGGCCTAAACTAATTTTATGTCTGAACTACAATTTATGAATGATTTTTTTTTGTTTGAATGATTATATGTAAATTGCATGAGGGCAAGTTTTTTTATCGCAGCAGTTGTTTTCTATAATAGTAAAGTTTTTTTTAATAAGTTATCTGAAATTTCTACAGTAATTGTTATTGTTTTCCTTGATGTGAGTAATGTTCATGTGTATGATGACTGAACTGGTATATCATAGATGTAACAATGCAAAGGGCATATAAACTTCATCCTTTTTAGTTCGCGCAAGAAAATCTCCTGCATTTCATTGAAATCTCCTGCATTTCCATCACCAATCTCCTGCATAGGCTCAAGGAAAATCTGGCATGTATGTCACCTTGTCCTTTTTATGTCTTTGCATCATATTTTTGGTTGTCCTTGTCATTTGCCTTTGGACATCTAAGCCAAAAGGGGCAAACAATGATGACTCAAATAGTACTTTAAAGAAACATGCAGATATTTCATTTAACTTATGAACTTTGTAAAACAACATCTATAATGAACAATGAAGTTAGTTTATAGGGTCAGGCATTATAATGTTTGGTTAATCTGAAAGCACACATACAATTTGTGATTGGTTAATTGGTTTTGGAATTAACCAAAGGGAAGGCTGAATTTTGAGATTATCTATTGCGGTCAAAATTTGTTCATTCTTCAATTTGTATGTAATGCAATTTTACAATGGTTGCTCATTCAAATATCAGTCGTTCAGATTGAAATGACCCGACTTTGTTATGTGAGTTCTCTCCTTTTCAATCCATATTTAAATCATTGAAAGGGAAATAACCCATGCCAATCTCCAATGTTCTCACCCCCCCCCCCTTTAAATACCGTGAACATCTATTATATTTCAGCATTTGAACAAATTGTGTGCTCAAGGATACAGTTTCAATGGAAATTAAACCAAATTTCTGTAGCATGGTATGAATCATTTCTTGAAAGTAAAAATGTTGATAATGTAGATAAAGAGTCAACACATAACAACTGTTGCTTTGTTGGTTTTCCTCTTGTCTTTTTTGATCGGAAATTACCAATACGGTTCGCCAATTTAAAAGCGATGGTCTAAACAAGAAATTTAGGACAAATTGCCATGATATTATGCAAATTATTCACAATGATCTAAATATATATACATGAATATATTGACAAAATGATTGTTCCTTGCTACAGAGAACAACAGTTATGATATAGGTTACAATATAAGATCAATGCCTCTGTTAGTCAGACGGGAACCAGTCCGTCTGCTCGGTGCTGTTTGAGCTCTCCGTAACTGACGACAATGTCTGCATGCTGGTGATAAATAGTAGTATTAGTACATAGATATCATAAAACGATTATTTCAGTACTGCACAGAAGTCATTATACCTTTATAAAAGGGAAAGAAAAATGTGCAACCAGACCAGGCTAGAACCCAGGACCCTTCGCTTACAGGGCGAATGCTCTACCGATTGAGCTAGCCGGCTGCTTACACAAGTTTCTCCCTAATAATTATTTTTTGGTAAAAAAAATTGGCATTTTTAGGCCAAAATATTCTTTTCAGGTTTCCATAGCAACGGTAGTACCAGAGAGTCAAAGATGCATAAAAATCTTTGTTTGGCCACCTGATGTACTTTCATGCAAAATTTCAAGTCATTCTGAGACAAACCCTGAAATCAACCCTATTGAAAAGTGAAAAAATTCCACGCAGTGACAATTAAATCCTATATACACGACTACACCTTTTCATCTTAAACAAAACTTAACACCTTTTTCTCCACCAAGGAGCATCTAGTAATGGTTTTAAATCAAGCAATTTTCCCCAAAAAAACCCCAGATCACATCTAGGATACTATTTCCCAAAGTCAGTACTATACCAACAGTGTACTACATGTATTGTTTCCCTAACTGACAAAGCTAATTGAGGGCTTCATCCCCAAGATTGAAACAAATGTATACCAGTACTGGTACAACAATATCTAAGAAAAGATTTTGATATTTTATCCTCTGATAATCAGTACTTAGAAATATATTCAACAAATTTATTTTTACAAACATAAAAATGATAAAATAATTCAATATAGCATAGCTGCAAAAGTAATTAAGTTTTAAAATTAATATCCTCAAGTTAAATTAAACCAAATGTCAATGAAGCACTAAATTAACGTATGATAAGTCAAAGTTTGGTTGTAACTTATAGCACCTATTGTATAATGCAATGAATGTACTTCAGTATACCTTCAGTAAACATTTGATAAATGTCTTCATTTTCGGTGGATGGAATAACCGGAAAACCAATTTTTAATAAGTTCTACATTTTACAATATTTAATAAACACTTATACATAAATGTTGTAAAGAACAGGAAACAGTACAAAAAGTACAAATTATAGGCCAAGGGATGCCTACATTAGCATTACCAGATTTCAATATTTAATTATCGAGGGTTGCCCGCAAGACTGTAGTAAGTGCAATTTTGGAAATTATTCAGGAGAAGCAAAAAACTTCCCACATTTTCCAAATTAAATGTATTTAATGCAATTTTTCAATATTTTGTAATGAATTGAGAACAAAAACCTATGAATATATGAAAATTAAAATATCTGGATGAAAAAAGCTTATTTGAAGAATTTCTTGACTTACTACACTTTTGCGCTGAAATTTCGCATGACCGGGTTCAAAATGTTCCTGCAATACTGTAGTAAGTCAACTTACTACAGTATTGCAGGGAATATTGTACAAATTTTTATAAAAAAAATCTCTGCAATACAGTAGTAAGTGTTATAACAAACAGAAAAAAATCATAAATAATTAAGATATATTTTGTTTTTAATGACCCCAGTGTGGCATATAAACAATTAACTGTCTGTCCATCTATCTGAACGTGAATATTTTTGTTATGCATTGGATAAATTTTTATCAAGTCCATTATTTTGTTTACTATTAATATTATTGCTATGAAAGTTGACAAACTAACTTATTTTCTATCTACAGTCAACAGTACTAGATAAATTTATGCAATATATAACTCTAGGATGATATGGTAAGGAGTTATGGACCTTTGTAGCTACAAAATTGTGATAACAGTTTTTCTTGAAGTCTGATATCTTGTTTACATGCAATGTAACTTGGGGCAACTATGAACTATCATCAGTCTTTAGCATTAGGCAAGTGACATAACTCTAGGGATTTGTAAGAAGTTGACAGCCTTCTTATTACATTAAAATTCCACTTGAATTCCAGATAGATTTTCTATGGTGTGACAAGTGAGCTGTAACAGTTAATGAATTCAGTCAAAACACTATCTTATTGAGTCCTTAGTCCTGTATCAATAATGATCCTTCATATAATATGTAAGAATTTGAAAAACTTACCATTAAGATAACCATCCCAGTTAGCATAGTTCCTGATAACTGCTTCTTCTTCTTCACCAGCAAGTCCTTTACGGTAATTATCCATCATTTTACTGAACATAACAATATCATGCATTGGTCCCGTATGTATCTGAGCTCGCTTCATTTGATTTAACCTCCGAGATTTACTTCTCCGAGTCTGATATCGCCAAACACTCTCCTGAACCTGATCTAAGTAAGGTTTGGATGTAACCTTAAATGGATGTTTAGGTCTAGAATGACAGTCACGATCAGTTTCAGTTCCACTGTCTGCATTTTCATTATCTAAGTCAACTTTCTGACCTTTCTGAGGACGTTTGGATGCACGACGACCTTGTTGGTGTGGGTCATCATCCCCCGCCTCCTCTTTGTCTGGCACTTGTGTCTGAGTCCTTTCCAAGGACACATATTTACCAGTGTCCTTTTTCTTCCCTACCGAGGAACCCATTGATGACGATGGTGATACGGCTCCGTTAGCTAACTTTGCTCCCTTCTTACGGTTGCCAGCATTTCTAGCTGATGTATCAGATCTCAAACTGACTGTGGATGTTCTTATACCATCCTCCTTCTCTAACACAGAATCAGCACTTGGTTTCTTATTTAATTGTTTCTGAAGTTTATCAGCGTCAGTGCCATCACCACTAGGTGGTTTGGCAGTTATTGTTTTGTCCGGTTTAGGGCTCGATTTGTCCGGTGAAGGACTTGATTTGTCCGGTTTAGGGCTATCAGCTTTTTTGTCAACTTCCTTATCCTTGGTAGGTGACTTAGGTGAACCTTCAGCTTCAGGTGTAACACTCTTAGATTTATCACTTTTCTCCTTTTCTTGATCTTTGTCTTCCTTTTCTTTCTTTGGTTTATCAGAATCAATTAGAGGCACTATAACTTTGTCCGGAGATTTTGGACTGGTTTTACCTTCAGAATCTTTCTTTGGTGAAGATTTCTTCGTCTGTTGCTTCTTTGGTGTTATCTTTTCTTTGTTTTTAGTTTGTTTCTTATCTTTATCGTTAGTGGTAGGAGTTTCTTTCTTCTCTTTTTCTTTTTCTATGTTTGTTACATCAGCATGAGGTAATGCCCCCTTAGATTTAAGGTAATCAGCTGCTTCCTGGTAACCTTTGATTACAGCCAAATCATATGGTGTAAAGTCCTTTCCCTGCAAATAGGATAAAAACATGTTGTAATGGATGTATCAATAAAAGACAAATAGATGAATAATCTAGCATATTCACCATAACCAATTTTAACAATTTGTAAAACCAAAACCACATGAAAGATTACATATCTTTTAACTGTCAAACAAACATTTAACATAGTCTGTCCCTTTGGTACAACACAGTTGTATCTCACTATATAACATATAACAGGATACAACCTTGTTGCACCAAAGGGAATATTACGAGTATACTATTGGGATGCAATATGGACATTAAGTTTTATAATGGTGAGAATAAATATTATGCTGCAGTTAAACAATATGCAATTATTAAAGACTAGACTAATTATGAAAATGTATGATACATTGATGCAAACAGTTCCACCCTGGTAAATTGATTAGGAATGTATGGGAAGTTGATTTAAAGAAAATATCCCAGAAAAAGTTGAATAGGCTAAACAGTTACAAATATTTTGAGAGTACCTGAAGGGTGGAATTATTTACATACATGCATGAAATAAGATCCAGTTACATAACAACTAAATCAATTACCAATCTTATCTAAAACATATTGAAATATCAGTTATCAATACAAGTATTATTAATATATACAATGTATCTAAAGACTAATTGCATGTGCATAAAATAACAAATTTATATATTAGTAATTACTTCTTCGTTGCCCTGAGATGATTGGTTATCCTTATTGGAGCCTTTGTTGCTTCCTTTGGTTACTTGTTCCTGATTTACAATGTGATTGTGTTTGACTGAATCAGTTTTGCTAGTTTTATTGTCCACTTTCGATTTCTGTTGGCTTGTAGTCGAGTCTGTGACACTTTTATTGTTTTGTCTACCTTTAGTTTCTGATTTATCACTAGGTTTTAATACACCAACTTTGGTTCCATTAGCTTGTTCGTTGTCATCTGAACTTTCGAAAGTTACAGTATTATTACTTTTTGCTTTATCTTTAGTCTTAGCCGTGTCTTTGGTGTTTGTTTTCTTATTTTGTTTACCCTCTGTGACAGTTTTACCCTTTATAATACCATTAACAAGTTTAGAATCTTTGGTCTTATTATCAGCACTTTTGGTTCCTTTCATTTCTTTATCCCCAGTTTCTCCATCTCTAACTTTATCATCTGTTTTACCCTGATCATCAGAAGGTTTACTGTTATCTGTAACTTTACCAATATCATGTTTCTTGTCAGTGGTTGTCTTTTTTGCACCAGGCTTAACTTTGACAGGACTTTTACTATCTGGCTTCTTCAGACCCGTGTCCTTTTGCTTGTTTGAAGTAGTTTTGTTTTCACCTTCCTCATTATCTTTAGAGTCAGCTCCAACAGGAATAACATTATTCTTATCATCTAAAGTTTGATTATCCTTAGTAGTTTCTTTGTTTTCAGGTTCATTAGTGTCTTGTTCATTGTCATAACTCTTCTTGTCACTTTTAGCTTCCTTTTTACCTCGTCTAAAGAAAGAGAAAAATCCTTTCTCAGTTTCAGATTCCTTATCATTAGATTTATCTTTTTCGGTTTTTGCTGCATTTTCATCATCTTTACTTTCCGTTTCAGTTTCATTCACTTTTTTCTTTTCTGGGGACTTAGTCAATGTATCATCTGATTTCGATGATTCATCTTTTTTATCAGAGTTAGATTGTTTTTGATTGGTCTGTTTATTGTCTTTTTTATCTGGACTGGGACTTCGTTTTCCACCCTTCTTCTTATCTGTGACAGATTTATTTTCATCACTCTGCAAACTCTTTTCTTTCGATAGTTTAGTATTGGTTTTATCATTCTTATCTTCTTCTTTTTCACCAGTAGTTTTTACATCTTTCTCACCAGGAATCACCTTTGTCCAACCAGGTTCATTTTTCTGTGTTCCAGATTTGGATGGTGAATTTTTACCATCTTTTTGACCATCAGCAGCAATTTTGCCATCTTCGACTTTCTTTTTACCATCTTTCGATGCTGAAGTTGATTTATTTATAACAACTGTATCTTTTGTTTTCTCCTTTTCCTTCCCATCATTATTACCACTTTCCCTTTCCACTGACTTAGATTTTTGATTATTTCTTTTGTCTTTTTCAGTTTTGTTTCCAACAACGGTGCCTGCCAGGACAACATTCTTTTTACCATCTTTAGTTGTGTCTTTAGTATCATTGTCAGCATTTTTAACATCACCTTCTTTGTCATTTTCGCCGTTTTTCTTAGATTGTTTATTTTTGTCTTTCTTAGTATCCACAGCAATGACAACTACTTTATGTTTAGGTGAACTCTTTGGTGTTGGTGTTGATGAAGACTTTGATGTTTTAGAACCTTTCTTATCTTCGGTGTTATCAGACTCAGTCTTGTCATTAGACTTTTGAATATTTAATTCACTATCCTCGTTAACTGTTTCAATGTTAGACCTTGCACTTTTACGTGAGCGTGCTGATTTCGACTCCCGTTTTTCAATATTAGATAAATCGGAATACGCCAAAGCTCCTTTCTTTTTAAGGAATTCTGCTGTATCTTTGTGCCCCTTAAGTACTGCTATATCATACGGTGTAAACTCTTTACCCTGCAATAATGGGGAGAATCAAACATGCAAACATTGAAATAAATACATGGTGCTTATAATATATACAGGTAGGTACTGACTGATACTGACAGTGAAATAATTTTATTATAACTGGCAGCAGCCATTGCAGGAATAAGCTATATACCAGTAGCTACCAACATTTATACGATCAACGACTACCAAGGCCAAACAGAAAACTTATATACTTGGTACTAAAATTACCTTCTTTCAAGCAAAAAATCCATTTCATGCTGTTGTCAATAAATTAATCTTTGAACCACGTATTAATCCAGTAGTTGTCACATAATAGTTGTATAGTAGTATTTGCACAAGACAAAGTTTAAAGAGATACAACAAATCCGATTTTTAAATGCATTTAAATTGTCATGTTCAAAATTTTGTTTGATAATACGATCCATACAGTGTTTGATATACAATATACATAATCAGATAATTTAGTAAACTTCTTGGTTTGGCATGCGGTTGGATACCAGCCTAAGGTGTACACTAACCTGGTTATAAGTACTCCTAACAATTACTTTTACAGTTTAAACGTTTTGACTACTAGTATCATTAAATATTGCGTTTCAAAATTACGACTATCGTAGAATAGATATTGTAGAATAATATTTCAAAATATTTCACTGTCAGTATAAAATTATACAGTATAAAATATCGGGACAAGATTTAACCGATAAAAGTGATGAGGATTTAGTAGCATTAAAATATTGATCAACTATATACTTGGTTGTTAAAACTGGTTTTAAATAAGCAAAACGTTGTACTTAGAGCAGTTTTGCAGTCACCCCTCATAATCTTCAAACTATTGCTAAACAGTTTAAAGTTGCGTCAAAATATATACTCAAGACTGCCATGGTAAAAGAAACTCATAATTCTTAACTTCAAAGGGCAATTAAAATGTAATGGATTTCAATAAAATAAACTAACAGAACATTACATGGTGCTCTCTTTACAAAGCTGATTTTGTAGCACCAAACTTTCAATATTTTGTGATGTTTCAAGAAATAAACCATGCATCCAAATATCAATGAAATTTAATGAACTAAAAATGTTGCATTTTTGTTGCCATTGAGGCTGTCTGTATGATAGATAACGTACATAAAGTATACATTATGTAACACATTATTAGGTTGAACATTTCCATATACAGGCAGTCTTGTGTATCAACATTACTAATTGTTTGGGTGACGGAGCATTGAAGTAACAAATAAAAATCATTGATAAAATACTCTATATCCATTACTTATAATAATATTGGTTTAAACGGGATAAAAATATCCGAGTATCGGAACACAAAAACAATTGACTACAAGGTCAAACAGCAAAGAGGAATTGTTTATACACGAGACAATAAAAAAGAATAAAGGATAATTTGTTACATTGTTTATAAGACAATAAAGATAAGCATGAAGCGTATAAAACATTTGAGTGATGATATAATTTAGTAATGTAGCAAAATAAAAAAAATATACAATAATAGGGTGGCAGAAAGAAGGCTTATATGTTACAGTGTATCAGGTTTTAAGATTACTGAATATGGCTGCATTAAAGTAAAGTACCTTTGACTTTGCAGGCCCAAGGCCAAAGAAATATATTTTCAAAGGTGAACTTAATGTTTTTTTGCATCATTTTAAAGGCATGCTATATATTGTGTACTTTCTCTAGTTTTTCTGCAGAGCGCTAGCATCTTTGCATGCCCAAGGGCCTGCACTTATGTTTAACGTACAGCAAGTTTCAACAATCTTTTTCCTTAATAAAGTAGTTTTATACAAGCAAGAATAAAATATTTAAGCATGATAAAACAAAGAATGCAAAAATGCGAAGCAAGAAATATATCAACATGTTTCCTATTCTCTATATATCTACAAATTTAAGTAGCAAACATAATATTTCCATATATCGGGGATTTGCTAAATTATGTACTTATATAGAAAGAATTTACCCTATGCATAGTTTCTAGTTTCAGCTAATCAGATTATAAGTTCCAAATTTCAAATTTTGATGTCACCACCGGTAACTTATAGACCACGAAACAACAAAAATATTATTGGCATGAAACAAAAAAGTGACATGCTTTTCGTGATAAACTTTTAACCTATGATATGCATATAAGGCTAAATAAAAAGGGGTATGTGACGGTATATAGATAAATTGAACTTGGTCCAGTTTTCTCATATGATAAAATGTTAAGCTTGCTTTGGTTAAAAAATTTAAGAAATTTTCACTGATATTACCGATGATATAGATAAGGCAGGGCATACAGTTTGGTATGCTTTAAATAATCTTGATCCTATGTGACGTTTTTAATTTTTTATCTCAAAATAACGATTATTGTAGTAATGATTTTTACCTGATACTTTACCACTCTATCTTAAACCATATAATTGCGAAACAAATAAAAAGATAAGAATATCATATTTTTAAGCAAATATACTTCCACAAAACTATCCTTTTCAACAAAAATTTAGGTTGTTAATTTTTATTATAAGATGCTATGGAATAATTACTATTACAAAACTTGAAAAGAAACATCCCACCAGTCCTCTGGTGTCATCTGAATATCACATATGAATATCAGATACCTGACTAGTGTCTATGGGAGTCACGCTAAGAAACACATGGTGTCCATTTCCTAAGCAAAGTGCTACCCAGCTCCATCATTCAGTTACCTCCTATTCAACTAGAACCATCACTGTCGTGATCAGGGCCCTGTTGTTATCATTGTCAATAAGTATTGCAAGTTTCATTTGAATATCTTGAAAAGTTTTTGAACTATGGCCATTGTTAAAGTTTTGAAGTCGAAAAAGGGACACAAGCCAAAATTTATTAAAGCTAGAGTTGTTGCCCTTTGCTACACATGTGCGTATTGTCACTGTCAATATGTATAGCAAGTTTCATTTGAATATCTGTAATGGTTTTGAAGTAATGTAGAAAAAAAAGATGAAAAATGAGGAAAATTGTAATTTTACAAAGGGCCATAATTCTTACAATATTGTAGCTGGAGTAACATTACTTGGCATACAATAGTGTATTGTTGCTGTGACCTTATGTTTAAAGTTTGAAGTTGATACCTTTAACGGTTTGCAAGTTATTAAGAAAAAAACATGAAAAATGTGGACGGACAGACGGACGGTTTTGAAGTCGAAAAAGGGGCACAAGCCAAAATTTATTAAAGCTAGAGTTGTTGCCCTTTGTTACACATGTGCATATTGTCACCGTCAATATGTATAGCAAGTTTCATTTGAATATCTGTAACGGTTTTGAAGTAATGTAGAAAAAAAGATGAAAAATGAGGAAAATTGTAATTTTACAAAGGGCCATAATTCTTACAATATTGTAGCTGGAGTAACATAACTTGGCATACAATAGTGTATTGTTGCTGTGACCTTATGTTTAAAGTTTGAAGTCGATACCTTTAACAGTTCGCAAGTTATTAAGAAAAAAACATGAAAAATGTGGACGGACGGACGGACGGACGGACGGACGGACGGACGGACAGACAGACAGACAGACAGGGTGATTACAATAGGGCACCTGCAAAAAATTTACAGGGCCCTAATTAAATATATTTATAGAAGGCATGGGGTACCTCTAATGGAAAGTGCTACATAGCACTTAGCTTAAGCTACGGACCCATAGTCTGAGAGTCTGTAAGCTAAAGTGTCGACGTAACAGGAATTTGCCCAACTCTTGGTGCAACTCCAATAGGAACTCGACAAGTATCTAATTCTTGCCTCGCAGAGATAGGACCCTTGACATATCAGCAAATAAAGATACAAGCTAAATGAAACATCGGTGAATACAACAATGAGTACAATATCAAACAATAAAATAGAAACTAGAGTAAATAGAATGCTTACAATAACAGATGAAAAAGAATAAAAAATCAGTGTAATTCACTGAGGCCATTCCTTCAAAAATAGTTGGTTTGTCAAGCTGGCTCTGTGTTCAAGGTAGAATTATGTTATGTAACGTAAGTAACTTTTTGCAACTTTTTCTGGTACAGGTACAAAATGCTATGAAAATTTTATTAACATTATATATAAACATGATTCTGACTTGAACGCAGGGTAGGTGAGCATACATAGCTCAGATAATAAAAACATATTTTACAAGAAATTTAGACATTTTTAAAAACATATTTTACAAGAAATTTAGACATTTTATAACACCAAATATGATACTGGGTTAATTGGTCACATATGTTTTTCAAATTACTGATAATTTTAGATTTTTATAGAAAGGAAGAGTCCCCAACCAAATTTTTTCAAGATTGGCCTCAAGTTATTGCAAATAATTACACAAGAAGTAAGACAATGTAAAATCTGATGCAGAATATAAGAACAGCTATTCACAAGCAAAAGGAAAGTCACTCCGTTCAAAACAAATACAACCGGATTATAAACGACAGTTCATTTAAGAAATTTAGTAAAATAGACTAAATCTAATAAGCAATTATAAATGTTTGCTCCAGCAATTATAATAAGATCATTTCAAAGTTATTTTTTATATTTTATTTCAACCAAAGATTAGACAAATTAAGTAATTACCTCAGAAGAATTTATTTCAATCCAAATGTAATTTTTACAAAATTTACAACCATGTACCCTAACTTGGTACAATTAAGGCAATATATTTGATATATGGCTATAAACGGTGAAATGTTCAAGTACGTAAAGTAAATGAAATATCTATGAAGATATAAAACTGCCTGGAAACTGAATGAAAGGTCTGACATGGATTGACATATTTAATCATCGTATATAACAACTGTGGAGAGGTTTCACTTCTATTGAAGATCTCAAACATGGGTAAACACTTCACAGTTAAATATACAAATCTGTGTAGAAATCTAAAAATATCTTAATAGGTTCGTTTTGTACAAGTTGACAAAAGAATTTTACTGATTTTAAATTTGATTTGTTGATTTGTTATAACAGTATAAATGTGTATGAACGATCGGTCGTCACTGACTTTCAACTCTGTAATTTGATGTTTAATAACTTTATGATTTCAAGGTCAACATTTCAAATAATTTGCTATGAATTCATGACATTTTAAAGTCCATGTGTCAGATAACATAGGTGGTACGGTGGTCGAGCGGATAGCCTGCTTGACTGCTGATCGAGAGGTCCCGGGTTCGATCCTCGGCCGGGGCACTTGATCATTTCTGAAACGCTTTTCTGTGTTTCCTACCTAACTAGAGATGAACTGGTTAGCAACCCAGAGGTAGTCTCGCGTGTATCGGTGCTATACACCGGGCACGTTAAAGAACCAAGGTGTCTCTTCGGAAAGAGCTAGGGCATCTCGCCCGGATACCTTGTATCACACCACTATCTCTTCCACCTGCTGTCCCTTCAGCAAAAACACAGGACCCCTTTGGAAATAAGTGCTTGCACTTTCATGGGTTATCCTTGACCGAGAGGTTTAAATAATTACAACAACAACACTAATTGTATATTATAACAATAACTAAATATAAGGTTTAATCATATGGAAGAATACCAGTGACTCTTCAATTTGACTGTTCATTAACTTTATGATTTCCAGTCATTTATATAAAATTACTTAACTGTTAGTTTAAGACAATTTTGAAGTAAAAACAATAATATTATTCCATTATTATAAGATCCACTAAATGTATTTCATTTAAAATTATACAGATTTTAGTTTGATTCTATAATTAATATATAATAAAATCAGATTAAGCAGTGAAAAGAAATGTCTGCATAAAAAAGCTAGAATTCTAAACATATTATTTGCATACTGTAAAATCATTAACGCTCATGAAGACCACAATTTATGGATTTTGTGGATGGACTTTGATCACAAAATTAAATCTCTCTCGATTAATTCATTCTACATCTATTTTCTTCAGAAATTTGAAATGTGCAAATTAACGCCTGCACAAAATTTGCTTTCATCTTCGTTTGACACACTGCTATTTGTTCAATACCCAAAGGTCCTGTATCGTTTTTAAACCACAATCCTTGAAATTTTATCCCTGGGAGTATTAATGATTTTACAATAAATTTGTGACAAGAATATATTAAGCATGTGCCAAATAATTGAATATAAAGTGATATATCAAAGAGCGTTACATATGAAATCTAACACAGATCCAAACATGTAGCTAGTGTATTATATAACTATAAATATATAACTATAAATCAAGCCTTATTATAAATTCTATCTTACAATATCTAGACACTGTATAACACCTCAGTGAAAATTCTGATTAAATATATTTCTACTACATGTATATTGGTACTATCCTTATAGATAGCCAATTACTACATTTTGTATATTATAATTAATATGAATAATACAGACAGCATACAAATGTTACGAGGTCATATTAAAAGTCCAACCAAACTAAAATGAAAAACCTTGATCACTTTTTACTTTAAAATAAAATGCATGCATATGAATCCACTACAGGCAAAACAATGCTTCCAAAATATGCTCACTAATTGACTAATCATGACTTTGTCAATTTGATTGCTGATTAACATTATTAATTAATTTGATAAATGACCCCTAATTTGTAATGCTGTTCTGTATCTTACCCCTGGTCTTACAACTCCTTTCACCTAAATGTTTAAAGATTTTGTGAATTCAGGAATAACAGAAACTTAACAGCAATCCACATTGATTCATAGTTAACCAAGAAATTGAATGCGTAAAATAAAATAGACAAGCAACATATAAGAGACAAAGAACAACAGCAATACAGACATATAGTAAAAAATACTCACCATCAATCCATCAATACACGTTAGAACAATGTTGTCAACTTACCACATTTTATTTCATTAAAGTTAATATTTGGCCAAGATGCAACATGCCATGCCAAGGGAAGTAACTTAAGAATGAGGAAAATTCATGGGCCAGTTCTGCCAACGGTTACTTCCCTTGATAGCATTTGAGAGACTGAGTCTGAGGACTTTAGATGGTTATTTAAAGTTCAACAAATTCATCTTAAACAGAGGACAAAGGGGCAACGAGCAGTGACTGAAGTCAGGGTATGGTGGTTTGTAACAATGGGCACTTAATTGGTTGCTATTGGAATTTCGGGTTAAAAGTATTTTAATTTGGAATCATATTTAGGGAAATAAGGTCTTGTTATTCTAGTTGTGAATAATAACTCCAGGATGATTTTCAGAAAATTGGTTCGAGGGAATGGGTAAAAATATCTGATCATCAGGGAGGTGGATAAAAGACGTGTAAGTTCATAACTGACAATTGAGGTATATTTTGGCAAAGAAGATTGATTGATAAACAGGCACATTTTCACATACCTCTGGCCAGAAATATTTTGCTCAGCAATAATCTGACTACGTGTAGTAACAATAACTAGATTCAAACTTACGGCATGTTTCATCAAAGCATTTTTATCAGCATCAGCGTTGATGAGGAGTTTACACAATGGAAGATTGTTGGTTGCCGCGGCGATATGTAGGAGAGTTTTACCGACTTTATTTGTAACATTCACAGCTTCTCTATCATTCTTCTGGTTCAAGAAAAATTTCACAACATCTGAAAATTGAATTATTCTGGTGTTTTAATCATCGTAGCAATAAAGTCTGTCTTAAAAATATCAAAAAACAATTAACCAGTTTTAAATTAAATAGATACTGGTGTTAAATTTCTCATTCACAAACATAGATACACCAAAAGTTCTGTCAATATCAGCTTGCCTTTCAGTTTAATAAGGAAATTATGGTCCATAGTTTGAAGAACTTTGAAAGTAATTAGAATTTGTCATAATTCCATTTCACAGCTTACTAAGAGGAAGTGAAAACAGTGATTCTTTCAACACTGAATAATAGGACCCCACATCAATCAAGATCACAATACATGACCAATTTGAGGAGGAATGAAACAAGTTTGTATTTAAGGAACACTGATATGCCATGGTGGAAGCCTTGTCCATAAAACTGGCTAAATAAATTAGAGGCCATAACTCTGTAGACATGTAGGATAGTGAAACAGGGCTTTGAAAATGTAAGGTATTTATGATGATTAACAAGTTTGTCAAGTTTGAAAGCAATGACTTGATGGATTTCAAAAGTATTTGAGTTTCAACTACTTCAATGTTTTTATTTAACATTTCTGACAAATGGACAGACAGACAGAAAAAACACTTTATGCCACTTTAAGACCAAACAACATACTATTTAATATCGTTTAGTTATCATGACTGGTCAGTATAGGGAATAAGACTGAAAAGTTTTATCAAACAGGACAGATAACTCGAACTTACCACTATGTCCTTTCTGTGCCGCTTCATGAATTGGATAATCTCCCTTGTTATTTTGATGCCATGTATCAGCTTTTTCTTTCTCCAGTAGTTTGACAGTATCTAAACAACCTTTAATAGCCGCACAATGTACCGGGCTGAAATATAGCAATATAAAAAAATGTCAATATGCAGGATCTAACAACAGTAAATTGTACACATTGTTTTAATTCAAAGTCGCAATTGGGAGTAGCTACTTTAATAGAGTGTGCATGTCACAATCAGAGATATATTCATCCTTGCCTATCACAGTTGTCCTAAAAAGAGTTTAAAATCAATCGAACATGTCTAAAAACAAACAAAAACAACCTTATGTGTTTCCAAAAAAAAAAAACCAATGCAAATTGTTCACAATAAGATCAAAAATTATTGAAACGTTTCCAAACAAGAACAAACAATAAGCTTAACCATGTTTCCTCAACAAAAATCCAAACCCAATGCAACCTGTGGAACCAAACAAAATTGATTCAAACCAAATAAACTCAATCAGGTGCAGAATTAATCCATCCAAATTTGAACCTGCTGTCAACACTGATCTAGTCTACAGTCTAATATTGGTCCATTTTTAAGTAAAAAGCTGATCCAGTCTGCGGTCAGCAATGCATCCAATCTATTGTCAACTGTGAATCATTAACAACCCCGTTTCTTCATTAATAATCATGAAAGAATCATCACGTTCCAACAGCAAAGTTACCAAGATACCAAAATGTGCATCTATGCAATAATCGCAACCAGGAACCATTTCATTTTAACAACGTTATAACAAGCCAAACAATATAATCACCAATTGAAATAATATGAGTACAGTATAAAGATGACAATTTTTCCATAATCCGGGTAAAAAACAACGAAACTTACATCAGATACGGACACTTCAAACTTCCATAACTTTAACACTCTCTTATCTCATAAATTTCTTACACCCTTGACATAAAAACTTTAACTTTAATATCTATTAACATAGGCAAACAATGAAATTATAAATGTTTCCAATATACAATGAATAGTTGATATAGCTACTGTCAATATTGTTCAACCTTCCCCTAAGCTTGAGGTAAGACTTTCACAATCTAACACTGAATTGATATTTGGTCGGTTATCACAATATTGTCACATCGGCATATTCAAGACTTTTGTGATCAATATATAATGTCATTATGGCCGATATATGAGAGGGCTGTGCTTACAGTAGGAAAACAATATTACTTTAGGATCTTGTTGTCAAATGTTCTAAATGAGGGTTGTTACAGTAGTAGTAGACATATTTAAGACTTTTATCATCAATATGTCTGATATATGTGAGGGTAGATCTATGAGTAGTCTAACATACACAATGAATTTGATGTCACAAGTTTGCTACATTAGGGTTGTTACAAAAGAAGAAGATATATCAAAGACTTTTGTGACCTGTATATGAAGTGCCACTATATCCAATATATATGAGGGTTTATCCAAAAATAGTCTAAAATATGCAATGATTCTTTGGCTATAAGTTTTGTATAAGGGTCGATCCAGCAGTAGTTGATATATTGATATATTTGGTTATTATAGTATAATATAATTATACCCGACGGTATGTAAGGGTTGATCCAATAATAAAACAGTATTAAAGATTTCAGATGCAATTTCTGCAATTTTTTCATCACCCCTCATAAGGATGATTCAATACAAAGGGAGAGAAATGCTACCAGACTTCTTGGTATATAATATAACACTGACTTACTTCCTTCCCCTGTCATCTACATGGTTCACATCAGCTTTAGCTTTAATCAATGCCTGTGTACAATCTTTGTTACCGAGGGTGATAGCATAGAACAATGGTGTACATCTATTCTTGTCTATGAGGTTAACATCTGCACCACCTTTACGTAATACTTCTATACAGTCATAATGCCCACGACTTGCAGCACAATGTAATGCTGTAAGATAAGTAAGTTGTAGGTTGTCAATGTTTAATATATGATAATAACAACTCCCTCAAAGGCGAAAGGTCATTGGCAAATCTGGTAGTGGAAATTTCAAATGACCACAAATTTACCAATATCTCAGTTGAACATTTACAAAAAGAATTATGAAAATAATGTCAAACAAGACAGAAAATTACCAGAAAATAATTTTGTCAATTGACATTACTCAAGTTGTTGATCAATATCCTTTAAACCAATTTAAACTGTAAATTATAATAACATGGTCCAGTGGATTAACTAGAAAACCTTCGTAAATTAGACCTACGGACTAACCCTTTGTAAAAACCCCAACATACTTCATATCTGGGGTATCATTTTATAGGTGTTGATGAATATTTTACCTGTTAAACTATCTTGATCAGTAGAATTAATATCTGAACCTGCCTTCAGTAACAATCTACATGAATCAGCATTGCCTGAAATATTAAAAAGTTCAAATAGTACACGAGTGTGTTCGTTATTTACAATTAAGAGGTGGACAGAGGACTATTCTTGAAGATCGATACACAATGTTAGATCTAGCAGTTATAATGTACAGCGTTTTGATCAAGTTTTAACAATCATTTACACTTCACAACTGTTATGGTATGCCTACAACAGACATGCATGAATACTATCTATTTCATACATCAAGAAAGATGGTAAAGTATACCACTCTTTTTTAAAATATTTATCGAAAGTGGTCTTAAACAGCGAATGCTATTATCACTGTGTATAAATGATTTCCCGCAATTGCATTAATGTGTCAATGTTGAATTATAAAGTACGGCAATAACGAGTACAGATTCAGATTTTACATGTGCTTTCAATAGCTATAAATGATACAAGCTGAATTTTATGATAATATGATAAGTCATACAGTGATTTGGTTTATACACAATGATTTAACATTCAGGGGAAGTAATTCTTACCAGAACATGCTGCCCACAGTAAGGGTTGTCTCCCTGCATCATCTAGTACGTCTAGTTCCACCTTAGAATCTATAAACTTCCTCAGTACTTTCTCTGATATACGAGATTCCGTATTACCAGAGTTAGCACCGTTCATTTGAGCAGCATAATGTATAGGATACGCATGATGGTTGTCTGGACTCGACATCTCGGCATTGTTGTTCACCAAGATATCCAACACCTTGAGGTGCCCGCAAACTGAAGAGGGAATAAAAGTATGTAAGATTCATTGCAGCAATATATGTTCTTGGGGAGCAGTAGTCTAGAAGTAGGAGGAAGAAAGGGGGCATTCTTTTAGATCAACAGATCCTAAGTCACATCCAAGGTTTGATTTCCAACTGAGCTAATTTCAGAGCATGCCAAGAAATACACAAATGACATGTTTCTCAATAAACTAGACTGTAAGCTCCACTTAAATTGATACTTGACATAGCCAATGTGCTGTCACCAGGTTGACATTGGCACTAAGACGTTAAGAGTAGTAGTGGACTTGGGACTTGTCATTGAGCCAATATGTTCAACCCACTGAACTGATACATGTTAACAAGTAGACGTTTAATTAGCAGACAATCTGTATGAATGATGGGATTACATAAATAATAATTTATGGATATGCACTTACTTATTACGGAACTACCTCATTCGAAAGAATAGGGGGGACACCAGTTATCTCATTTACACCTAGTTAAACCTAGATAAACATAATTTACCTGACAGACAAGCTTATGTTTTTAACCTTTCTAAATTAACTCTGAACAGACTGTCTAACAATATGTCTTCTTATCACGTTCAATATGACAAACAGACCGGTACATGAAATGCTGTGAGAATATAGCCGATCATTCATATAATTGATTGATTCAATGTATGTTTACAAATAAATGCAGCATATTATTTCAGTTAAACCATAATTATAATCTTTCATGTCAGATTATTAAAACACAATGTTTGCACCTTTCTCCAGTAACAGTTTGATTAGGTTCACATTTCCTATAGAGATAAGCAATATTTATATTTTATCACATAAATAATGTGATATTCCATGTAATAACAAATGCATGGCGTCACAAGCTTTTTTGGCTTCAATTCGTTATTACTGACATAGGTTTGACTGGGTTCCTTTTGTAAAGTGATAAAAAAGAATCCATCATCTGTTGTCTTTGAGATCAACATTTCTTAAAGTCGTCACGAAAACAAAATATTTAAGCTCGACAAGAGCTTGCTAAATAACTTGTGTTTTCTAGTTGACTCGTTTAAGAAATGTTAATTTCTAAAGACAACTCATGACAGATCCTATATTTATGTCAAATATTGAAATATAATGTTCAAAAGGAAGCAGAAACAACTATGGTGCCCTTAAATGACACCCTGACAACTTCTTTTAAAAAAATACCATCCTATATGATAATTATTAGTATTTCGATCATCAATACCAAAAAAATGATATTTTTTGTTTAACAATGTTCATTTTAATATGTTGGTTGGATAGGGAAGATCATTTGCGAAAGATATATATCAAAAAGCAGTAACAATGTTGCATCAGTCAATATAATACCTCCACTATAAGCTCAATAATACCATGAAATCCAATGCAAATAATTCATGTGTTTCAAATTGTAAGGCTCTTCTATGTTATAATGCAAAAAACATAAAACATAACTGAATAACCTGGGTAGGATCGATAAAAAGCTCATTTATGTTACAATCTCAAGTTACAGATATGTTTTAATGTAGATCTTTCACCCTTGTTTCAGGTTCTGCATTATTTCATTATCTTTAAAAAATCAATAGAATGTTATGTTGAAAATTATTGAATTTTAGGTTAAGTTGATACTTATTAATCTGTCTGTTAATCAAGGTGGATTGTTAAACCAGTTTTACAACTTATATTTATCTCTCTCAACACCTCATTTCTGATGGTATTCATCCCCTCATGACTATAAAGACAAAAAAAGTCAACTTCCCTTTTTATGCAAAACACACAGGAACCATTTTATTTGAAATTTTAGAAGGTAGTTATAAGTCCAAATTGAAACAACAAGAAATACAAAATATATACATTTCTAAAGCTTTTAAAAAATAAATATTAATTTTCATTTGCTTTCGATGGATTACGGCAATTTTTAGTGAAAATTTTGATTATTTCACAGTTCCAATAGCTGGTTCCAGTACTGCAAAGAAATAGAAACGTAATATCAAAGGCACTGGGCTTCACATTCTGAGTAACGTTATTGTGGCACCATAATTGACACCTTGTGATGTCCTAATTTCACCATAATGTTTCAAATTACTGGTAAGCCAATTACTGTACCATTATATGAGAAACGAAGCAAATAATAAACAGAAAATTTGTTGATTTTTGGTGAAAGATCTTATAGTATTTTATTTCACTCGTGATCACAGACAGTTAAATTATCACTAGTCGGGCAACTCCACTTGTGAAAATAATGAAGGATGCCATAGAAAATTAAGCTCATCAAATGCAACCATATAAAAATAAAACTTTAAATGATATTTCAAATATGTGGAAATTTTAACATCACTTTCATGCATGAAATTGGGGTCAACATTTTCTTAAGAAGGTCAAGCATATAAAGATCCTTAAATATTTGATTTTACACAATAAATTGAATAGTAAGGTACATTTACATTTTTCAACCAGCAAATTATGGCCCCTTCTTCAGCATTAAACATTAAGTTGAGTTTGAAAATTTGATCTATTTAGTAATTCACACTGTGTCCATATTGACAAAAAGGCGTTAATATGAATAGAATTATACTGACAGACTACAAGTCTTTCATAATTAAATGAGAATCGTTTGTCAACATCGAGTTAACATTGAATCCTAGTATACTTTAACCTAATCCCCGCTGTTCTATTGAATGGGATAGTTCCCTCATTAGTTTTACATATTGAATCGACTATAAGTCCATATTTTTTATCTATTTTCATGTATCAATGTAATTACAGTAAAAAAAATTTTAATAAGCAAACAACTATTTTGAGCAAACTTTTATCTTTTATCATTAAATTCCAAGATTTCTCTTAAATATGATTTCTATAATATACTCCATACCTGCGGCCCAGTGAGACAGTTTATGTCCTTCATTATCCTCTGTTCCAATGTTGGCACCTTTCTCCAGTAACAGTTTGATAAGGTTGACGTTACCTACGAGTACGGCTAGAGCTAATGCAGTATAACCTTGTTCATCTTTCACCTCTAGGATAGACTTATCATGATCCAGTAACATCTCAGCACATTGTGTCTCTAAGTTGTCCGCACAATGATGTAACGCTGTCTTCCCAGATGTATCATGTGCTTGTACTGACGCCTTGAAAAATAAATGCAAAATGTAAAATTTATTGTACTACGGCTGGTTTCTGAAAACATAAATTTTAATTGTAATATGTATCATTTTTATTTTATGTAGATGTTTCTTCATTACTACCTGGTTATTATGATATGTTTTGTTCTCCTTCTTAATTATTGTCACCAGATGCCCATATTGGTGACAAACGTATAAATAAATGATTATTACTAGTCATGATTCATTTTAAAATTTCAGATTACATAACTCTAGCATATGTGAGACATATACACGGGGAGGTAACTTGTGACACTCTGTATGGACTAAGGGAGATAATTTGTGACAATATTCTGTTCTCAGACCACAAATCTTAGAGTTAAATCAACAGATTGGTAGATATCTTAGAATACAAAGAACTTGTTAAGCTGTGATAACAGTAATTAACCTTGTTCACTTATATAATAGACCGTAGACCATGGCCGGGTACAACAGGTACATTTAGTACTATAGGTAATTACCACAAAAACAATTATCTGATACAGCACTTCTATAAATATACTTTAATATTGTATTTTTTTTTGTCTTTCAATTTGTCCAGTATTTAGAGTGTTAATAGTATTGTCACAGTATTACATGAGCAGAGATGTAATGATAACTTTTTTCAGCTTCAAGATTTGTCTCTGAAGTTGTTAAGGTTACGATCTACAATCGTAACAATAAGTCTTATTGAAAATAGACCGACTCATTTGGACAAAGCAAAATAACCAAACTTATTAGAAGGGGTTCGGGACAAAACAATACAAGATCACAAATGTCATGAAAACAAACAAACAAACACAATAAAGCAGATTATTTCGGCAGATTATTGGACTATAAAAGTAAACCAATGTTTCTGAGTGTATAGACTTGATTGTAAGGTGAGGGCTCATATTTCAGTGCCTTTCTGTAAACTAGTACTTATTTAATAGTATATCTACTGTTACTGTTTAAGTATTGTATGAAATAGTAAACTGCAACAATACATGTTCATTTAGTATGCAATGTTAATTGTTCTCTAATATTTGGAAGTAACAAAGTAATTACTATTTTAAGACTTTCAATTATGACTGAAAATTCATTAAATTTTGAAGAAAGAAGAAATAAACCTAAATCATATTTCTATATACATTTTTCAGGAAAATGCTTTATAATGGTGCCATACTACACGTATGAAAGAAAAGATATTCCAGTGTCTTTGTAGCAAAGTGGTTACCGTGCCTGCCGCCTAATCTGGCAACCTGGGTTCAAATCCTAAAGGAGGCACTAATGTGTCTGCCATATTTCAGCTGATAGATAAATACAGGCTATTCTAGACATGTAGTAATTTGTGTAGGAACATAAACGTTAACACTTACCCCATTTTCTAAGAGATGTTTAAGTTGTTCCGAGTTTCCATTTTGACAAGCGACAATGACCGGAGTCTTTTCATCATCTGCAGGCTGATCCATTATGGTTTGTGAAAACTTTGGACAATAATTGATGACTTTATGGAAATATCGAGTATCATTTAATTCACAACACAGGTACAATATTGACTGACCCTTACAGTCTATAGTATCCAATCGTGGTTTATGTCTGAAATTATAAAATTGAAACAAATTGTATAACAACCGGCATAAATTGCTAAACCATGATGTAATCAGAAAGATATGAATTTCTGAAAAAATTATTGAAAACAACCAAATTGATTGCAGGATATCTTACAATAAGCAAAGAAAAGAATATAAAATGTAAGATAATATTGCAGGTGAAAACCCATGATATGCATAATCTTGCGGGTCCCATTTTTCAAAGTTACCGTTAAATCATTTGGATTTACAAGGCTTATAATTCACGAGAGCCAGGAACAGGAAGTTTCACACATTTAATGCTATTTACTCTCCACTAATCCTAAGTCTACTAATATGTAAGCTTTCATATCTTTATAGAAATGATATAAAATGTTTGGGGAAAAATTTATGTGTAAAAACCTATTAATAAGTTCACACATTCATAATACATATTTTTATTACTGTTCATGAAATCAATTATCAACTTATTAAGCATAGAATCTGTTCATCTACATGAAATGACCTGTTAATTGAATTGTCAAGTTCACCGCGATCGCAGCAAACGTGATAAACGCGGTGATTTTATCGTCGCTCAATCAGCCGGATTACGAGGAAACCGCGAGGAAAGTTTCACACCGATTCCCGTGCTATTCCACTTTGACATTAATCACGCAAACGCACGACATTAGGCAAACTGTACTGTATTGCGAAATTAGTATGGACAAACAAGATAGATGCAACATTAGTATGGCATGTGTGTCAATGAAGGAAGGGCCTGAATTTGATCATGGGCAAAATTATGGTTTAAAAGATGCAAAAAAAAATATTCATGCACAAACAAAAATGTTTTTACAGTTTGTGTGGAGATTTCGAGAGTTTGAGTAGCTGTGATAAAACATTTGTTTGAGATAAATCAATTTCTGTTAAAATAATCTAAGATAAATTATGTTAAAAGAAAAAATCCAAATCTGAAAAGAAATATCATTACACAAGACGCTCATTGACACATAAGTGCTCACATACTAGAGGTTATAGTTTAAAGTTTTGATAAAAGCACACAACAGTTTTGGGCTCTAGGTGACCCAGTTGCACACTTGGTCTATACTTTGCAAAATTAAATCATTATGAGCAGTTTCATTAAGATTAGAGGTCAAAATTGTTGTGCTGATGGTGTAATCTAGGTTTTTTTTTCATTTTATTTGGTCAACTGATCTTGACCTAGTTATAGATGAACTATGTGTTAAATTAGACCACCTATAGTACAGTTTACAAATGTACAACATTCATACTATATGGAGCATTTATCGATCAAGATTTTATCAAGATAATATTAAACTTTTTTATTTGTACTCAAGTTCACCATAAACGATACATGCAATGATTATTAACGATACAAGAAATGATTTTAAATGAAACACGATGACATCACGTTGTTGTTTATCGTCTCCACATTTTATGTCTTGATTCATTATTGATGAAATACAACATAACTCTGCACGTATAATGATATAACAATAGTACTAAAAGTTACTGGGAGCACGGCACATTCTTAATATTTATTAGGTCTTTGAAAGCAAGACTTGAAGAATTAAGTCAATTCACCACTGCCCTACTTTTAGTCACTCAGGGTCGACGTTTTTTGGCATATCTTTGTGAAACTAATACTGGATATATCCAGCTCTTTTACAGCAGTGACTAAGGCTTTTCTTTTTTGTTATGGTAATTATTTATGGGCATTGTTCCGTGTAATTGTATTATGTTATGTCAATAATGTTTTCTGTGCATGGCTGATTAAGTTGAGTGCTGCCTTCCCTGTCCAATTTCATTAAATCTTATAGGTCAAAGGTGACCTAAACAACTACCATGTAACCCTAGCAATAATTAGATGTCGCTAACCTCACAAATGGGAAGCTAGTTAGAATAATGAATTTCCAGGAATAACTTGACAAACTTTTTGAATTAATCTTGTACCCAGTACTGTTATTATAAACTTCAAACGAATCGGCTTATAATTATTCTTTTTAATTCTGTAATGTTAAAATTTACGAGTGACACAAATCAAAGTATAACAATACCTTCTTAAAATGATAGAGAATGTCCAATAACAATACATGATATTGATTCGATGAAACTTGATATTACTCTTAAAGTACAAACGACTAAGGTCAGAATAAAATAATTGCTTAAATATCATACCAATTTCAACATTCAAATTTTATTCTTTGTCTTCGTTTTCTGTTATTTTTTTAGTGTTCTACTAAGACCACCATGCCACTTGTTTTCTGATATAGAATATATATTTTAACATCTGGCTTAAATATTGACTGATTTTCTTTTTTTAACAACTAGACCATTCACTTTGTTTCAAAGTAAATAAAAGTTCAAGGAAATATGAAAGGAAAGAGGAATATAACCAAGTAATTCATGTACCCTAGCCTTGAACTGTGAATTGCAAAATTGCCTTGATGCTATACAGTATGCGGGTATTGCGAAACTTTTACTTGATTTCATATAGGTCTGAGAATGTTTATGTGAGTCTCACATTACTGACAAACAATAGAGCTCTTTACAGTCCATATCTTCAACTTAAAATATTAATTCATTTAATTCATTCTTACAACCCCGCTATATGAAATATTGATTAAATAATCATTAATGAATACTTCGTGACGACTTAAACATTGACAATTACAACATATACTGAAGAATATTGGACAATGTTTAATGAACCTGCGTTAACAGGCATGCAACATTAAATAAAACATGTAAATAATGTCAGTCAGAGTGAAAATCTAATTCATCTTGAAGATATTACATCTTGTCAGTTTTGTATACTAAAATAAAGCAAGGAATGAAGACTCACACCATTTCGTCATTTGTTAACAAGTATGAATAAAAATTAAGTAAGAATAGATAGCAACACAGAAGTCTCCTACATCTGCCATCTGCCATGGCAACCACAATTTTTGACTGAATAAAAATAAAACTAGAAATGCATTATCTCCTTATAGGTCCCTATGTACATACCAAGTGTCATAAACCTAGCTTTAAGACTATTTGAGCTATGGCAGGATCCAGAAATCTTGACGGACATACGGACCCAGATGGATAGAGGGTAAACCTAAAGTCCCATAAATATATGTAGGGAACTAATAAACAACATAATTTAAACCTAACGATATAAACACTATATACAAGTACAATGTTTTGTATGAACAAATTTGGCAGACACAGAAACTTTCTCTTATCATCCAGTCTAGAGCTAATTGAATTTAGCTATTTTGAGTCTTTATTGTAATGAATTAATTTACATGATAATGAAGCCAGGCTCACTTTGTAAGTGGTATAAACTCATGAAACTGGCAATTTTTTGCTGACGCAGCATACCTGACCTACTGTTCTAGACAGTGTCATGTGACCTTAACACTTTCGAATGGATAAGGTTGGAATTATAGTGACTTTTACACTATGAATAGATTGCCAAAGACAGGAAGCAATGGAGAACTCTAGTTGCAGCCTTATAAGTGCCAGCCGGCACAATGAGGATAGGTAGGTAGGTTACACTATGTAAACATTTGCTGAAATTCAATGGCCTTCTCCTCAAATTGTTAACATGATTGTTGTTCAGAGAAAATTTCATTGTTGATTGATTCAGGAAAGCAATGACCTTCCTACAATGTTTGTTGATTGATTCAGGAAAGGAATGACCTTACTACTAAGTTTGTTGATTGATTGAAGAAAGGAATGACCTTCTTACTATATTTGTTGATTGATTCAGGAAAGAAAGGAACTTTCTACTTAGTTTGTTGATTGATTCAGGGAAGGAATGACCTTCCTATTTTATTTGTTGATTGATTCAAGAAATGAATGACCTTTGTACTAAGTTTGGTGATTTGATTCAGGAAAGGAATGACCTTTGTACTAAGTTTGTTGATTATTTCAGGAAAGGAATGACCTGCATATTATGTTCATTGATTGAATCAGGAAAGAAATGACCTTCATACTATTTTTGTTGATTGATTCAGTAAAGGAATGACCTTCCTTCTAAGTTTGTTGATTGATTCAGAAAAGACCTGATGCTGCTGCTGCTGACAATCATGAATGCCTTTTCAGCAGCCTATTGAAAGATGCACATTAATTACAGACACCCTAATCTATCTAAACTAAGTTAAGTTAACCTAAGCTAAGCTCAGCTAAGTTAAGTTACTAGCTATTATGGACGCTGCCTCTTTCAGCATTTCTGTGGTTTATTTTACTATAAAATGTGGCAATTGAAACTGACAGTGGACAGTAGACGTGCCAAACCATATTGCTAATTTGTTAAGACATTGCTGGGAATATACTTGAATCTGGTAAAATCTGTTTTTGACCAAAGTTGTGTAGATGGAACTAGTAGTCCTATCTGTATAACAGAAAAGATATATTAATTATGAAAGAATAAGAAAACTAAATTACAATAATTGAACCTATCAACTGACAACCTGAGTTCATCATTACTGCCTTGATTTAATTTTTATGTTTGAATTTACATACTGTTTCTGCAGTTTTCATTTTAAAACAAATATGAAGATCTATTACATGCGTAATTATAAAAAAAAATTGATGTAGTTAATAATCAAATTGACCGATTGTGTAAAGAAACATTTTGGATTCATAAATTACAAACACTACATCTAAACGGACTGAATTCGAAAGCATTGTTTAATGTATAATCAGTGAATTTTATGTTTAATACTATACGTTTATTCCTATTAATGTTTTTTTTATACATATACTTCTATATACTTCTATAGGAATTCATGTATTTTAATCTGTATATTATTGAACTCGAACTTTATTGATTTGTTATATTATATGTATTTCCGTTGTTTTGTTATTGTTATTCTGAAGAAGGCCTTGGCCAAAACATAAATACAATATTAATTTTACAAAATATGTGTTGTTGTTTAATTCCCAATTACTATGCGTAATTATATAATTATATAATATATAATTTGCAAATTTTGCTAATAAGAATTGTACTTTTGAAATTATTCATAAATATAATAACTCCAAAGACTTAGTGTAAAATCAATTAACAAATATTCTGTCATATTACCATAGCAACAAACATTGAAATCAACTTACAAAATTCCTCTCCAGTTTCATCAATTACAATCCACTACTACAAAATTCACTATCACATTTTAAACAATTCCATGTGGTGAAGTAACTAGTTTTAATTCAAACCAGAATATTTAATCAGACAGAAAGAAAATCACTTTCAAATTATCATATTAAGTACCTGGCTTAACCAAAGGCAAGTTAATTACTAATTGACGTTAAAATATACACATTGTTCCATATATGGTTTGTAATTCAACACAAAACAAGTTTATTTGTGAGTCGTGAACCATATAAGCAAGTACTATACAAATCTAATTTCTATAAGAAAATGCAATAAAAATTTTACATTGGCGCAAAACTTTTCAAATGAATGTTTATTCTATAACAAATCTTGAACTTAGGTGCACACTGTGACATTTGAATTAACAATCAGAGCTTTTTAATAGAAATCTTTATTTTAATTCACTTTTTATATCATTTTTAAGATGTGGAACTTATAGCAATTTGTGCGTGCTTTTAATAATAGTGGATTATTTCAACTTAATCGGCATACTATTAGCATAAAAAGTCAAAAGTTATCAAAATCAGGGGCGAGACATTTTGTAAAAATGCTAATTGTTAAACTGATGGATCAATGACTAACTGTAACATTTTTGATGTATAAACTATTCTTGACATTAGAATCCATAGCTATTTTGGACCATTTATTATACAATTAACTGAATATCCGTGTTTGTATTGATTCAGATAGCTACTCTCAGAATGGACGTGCATATGGATTGAACAGATAGTACCATCCCACACATGGTGTTCATTGATTAACGTGTATATAGAATAATATAATGAAAGTATGAAATTATAGCACTTATGTGCGGTTGGCAAACAATTCCTTTATTAATATAATCAAATAGAATATAACATTCAATATGATATACTGATGCATAGTTTATAATTTATTGAACTCACCCTAAAAAATTAAAATAAACAGTGTTATCAAATTTCCTGTAATGTCATACAAAACACCCTCTCTGAATCAACTGCTAAATCCAATATTTAATAATCTGTCACGCCAACTTTTAAAAAAAACCCAATCAATTCTTGAAAGCTAGTGCAATATTAATATCAAACACAATGTTCCACTGCAGGAACACTTTCCAAGCATAGAATGTCCCCACATTAATCATTCATCTCAATATATATATTTCTCGCACATTTGCACAGCAAACCATCCTGATTTCAGTAAAATATGTCACCATGCCTTGGTATTTACATTTTTGTTCAAGGTGATATTGTAAAATATATCCAATTTGTGGCACACTACTTTTGTTAATTACATTAAAACTATAGCATTCTAGGTCATCACTATGTAGAGTGGTCATGTTATAATCTGTATCATAATGAAGAGCTTGACTTACTGGACAATTAAAGCAAGTTTCTCATTAAACATTCAAAAATAAATTTAAAAAAAGATTATTCTGAAGAAGGCTTAGGCCGAAATGTTAGTATCTTAATACAATAAAAACAATATGTGTAAGTGTTATTGTTGAATTTGCATCATTATTTAATTTAAACTTTCAAGAAACTCTTTGTCGAGTAAAAGAGAACCAGGTTAAAACAAGTTTCAGACAAGTTTCTCATTAACCAAGCATGAAATTCTTTGTAGAGTAAAACAGTACTAGGTTGAAAACAAATTTCAGACATTTGTCTGTTTTACTCCAAACCCAGATGATTGGGTCACAAGTCAATTGTTACAAGGGCCTTGCTTGCAGCCACATCACATTGCAACTGGTTGAAGTGGAGCAATATGTGGGTCATTGTCTTACTTAAAGAAATTGACCAGTGGAACTCCAAAAGCTAGCCATACTTTACCATCCCCTCTTCGGATTATTGTTTTGGCTGGCCCTTAGTTGTTAAGATAGATTTTGACCTACTTAATAGATCAATTGAATGCCTGTAAATATATCTTTATTTTATTAATAATTAACTAAACATAATTAATTGCTCGCAATAAATTGCACATTCAAAAAAAGCTTGCATAGATTTCAAGATGCATATCATTTAAACATATTGTATTTCTTTTAATATGAAATGAATAGTATTGTGTATACACTGTACCCACATGTTTTACAATATGTGGAATTAAAATGATTTTAGATTAATACTGAATTATTTTTGTTTAAAAGTCTACAACATAGATGCTTTAAATGAACTATTGTTATGTCTTTAATGAAAGAATTAGAGATTAAAGGATTAATCATTAAAGCCATTTAACTTTTAATCTGTTAGTAAATTATGAACGCCTGAGAGAGAATGTCTTACAAGGTAATTAAATAATACGCTCTAACTTCAGTTGCACTACCACTGCTGTTGAACTGTGCAATATGCTACATAAATGCACTCAATTAAACCTGGTCAATTTATTTCAAGTGAACCAAGCTGCAGTTTTTCAGCTAAGGCCAGATGAAATAAATTGCAAGAGAATTTCCCTCCCATCCATACTTTTCTACTAGAAATGTTCATTTTACTTGTTTGTCAAATTTCTGTTAGTTTGAAAGAGGAACAACAAGGAAGCGAGAGACACAAACAGAAATGTGTTGATTTTTCTGAATATTTTAGAGCAACTTCATGTATTTTTGTCCATAACCAGTGATGGGTATTTGAGTGACGCAACAAATATCATTCAAATGTTTCATTTTGATGCAGCAGTAAAATGTGTTAATTTATTTCTTTTAAAAACTAACAACAACCTAAAAATTCAATTATAATAGTAAAATGTCAGTTAAGTTAAGGAATTTAAAATGCACGTCTTGTTAGTCTAATAACTAATTCCCTAGTTAAATACTTAAGTGCTGTTACCTTTGGTAAATAGACAGACCAAAAGATTGAAGTCAAAATGTAATAATTATCCACACATTTATAATGTATTAAAACATATTATAAGATTTTAATCCACATTATTCTAAAACTACAATAACCTCCTTCTGGCTGACCAGTTTGATTAATTATTATTGTTGTACACCAGGCACATTAAAGAACCAAGGAGTCTGTTCAGTAAGAGATAGGGTAGCATGCTCGGATTCCTTGTATCAAGTTGTCCTTTCTGCCTGCTATAAAATCAATCCTTTAGCAAAACACAGGATTCCATTGAAGATAATTACACATCAGTTTCATTTTTGATAACTTCAGAAAATTTAATGAGACTTGGTACTAGCAGTAACCTGACCCTGAGTAAGACATCTAAAACATCTACATTGTAGACTAACAGGCCTTGATGGACTTGTTAACCAGGGCCCGTATTCATAAAGCTCCTAAGGGGAATATTCCTTAGGTTGATGTATTTACGTCAGGTTTTATAGGAATTCCCTTAGTTATATATGATTTCACCTTAGATATCTGAATTTGAAGACTTAAGGTTGTTTCAGATATATAAGGTGAAATCATATAAAACTAAGGAACTTCCTATAAAACCTTGGGTAAATATAACAACCTAAGGAATATTTTCCCCTTAGGAGCTTTATGAATACGGGCCCAGACTGTCTCATAAGTATATTGCAAATCATTGCACCTGAGCTTGAAACTTCTCACCCAGTGCAACTGAACCATCCAATGCAAAACGTATTATGATATTTAACCTATAGAACTACAATTGACCAATGTGGCTGAGAGATTTTATGTTTAATAAACAATGAATGTCAATATTTTGTTCCTATAATTCATTTACCATTAACCTAACAAGTTGGTCATGAACAATGAATGATTTAAACACTTAAAACCTTTAACATTGATTATATTGTTTGACAGGAATACGGATGAAGAAAATCAATGTGTTTTATTTGAATCAAACTTTGAATCAACAGCTCAGATTGTTTATCTAGAATTTTAATGAAACAAACTACACAGGACGAAACTGTTGAATTAATTATGCATTATTCTGATACAATCTTTCAAACCAATTTTAAGTTTAAGCCTTAAATCTGTGTTTACTGCACAAATCACTACAAATATTCTTTATTTGAAAGTATCTCAATAATTATGTACCTTTTTCAACACATCGAGAGGTGTTCATATTTTGAATTCACAATAATTTGATTCTAGGCGTTCCATGTCATGTTTTATTGCAATGTCTACAAAAATACATCAGTAGCACCAAATTTTTAATTTTAATTTATTGTCTGAACAAGGTTTAAAAACTGATGGTGAGGGACACATGCTGACCACCAAAGCACAACATGGTACATCTCGTGCTCGTACATATCGTGCTCAGGTGAGCTATAAATACCTAGATGCTTTGTCAGAGTATTTTCATTTATACCGTACTTCGTTTGATATTGAAACAGTTTGTGTCATGTTTTCCATATTTGTACTAAAATAGACTAACTGGCAACATCTGGTTCAATCCATTGATGATGGCGAGTTCTCGATACCGTTACTAAATAGTCTTAAAATTATTTATACTGACGTCTAGATGACCTTTAATGAAATGGACAGATCGTCGTCAAAGAGCTTAGTCTAGATGGTGGCCAGAAAATGGAAGAAGAAAACAACTTACTTGAGCAAAAGGTCGAGCAAATCTGGTAACTTGAGTTTGATGGCAAAGTAAACAGCTGAACGTTTTTCTTTCTGATCCATGAGGTTAACGTCTGCTCCTCTGTCCAGCAATAGACGACATATATCTAACTGTTTATGTCTGACAGCAGTGACTAGAGGTGGAGCACCGTTCTCATCTATCAAATCTATAATCTGAAATAAAATGTTGAACCAATTAAATACAGCGTCACGTGCATGCAGAACTTTGTCTCCTTTCGTTTCACATTGCAAATTATCTCCCTTTGTCCAAAGCCAAAGCAGCAACGGTTCCCACACTACGGATCCGCGTACTTATTATAATTAAAATGTATATTAACCAATTCAGCCTCTGCAATGCAATAACCTCTCTAAATAAATAAGAGTATCGCATCACTTGCAAGCATTAACATATGAAGAACAGTTCACAAACTAAACTGACTAATTATGATATATTGCTGCTGCCGTCGTAGCCGTGTGGCTTTGGTTTGTGCCCTACTATTTCAAGAAATACGTGATCACAAACGTAGGTTTTATTTCCAAGGACATTTATTATATTTTTGTTAAACGTAAGATGTTCATATATGGTAACATTGTCGGTGGTTCTTGTGAGCAGTCTTTTATTCTGGTTAAGGTAGCAAGTTGTTTGTGATGGGTGTCGGTTTTGTTCGGCTCACAAGCGCCCCCATTTCCCACCGTCTATTGGTTTGGTAGGGTAGGGGAATTATCCCCCACAAACCTCACAATATGTCGGTTTCTTGTAAATGCGACAATTGTTTCCTACTCAATTTGATCTTTTTAATTCTTACTTTTACATTTCTGATTAATCTTTGTATCCGTCGAGAGTTGCTTTCCCTGTCCAACGTGTTCAATTATAATTATCTTTTTGATTTCCATTAACTAATAATTTTATTGAAATTGTGTTCAACTATATTCAACTATATTCAACATATCGGTCAGGGATCGTATGACAGATTTTATCAATAAAGTTTCGAGCACATAAATTGTGAGGCAATACTATCCACTTTTTATAATGGGTAAAAATGCTATTCAATAAGAACAATGATTAGTCCTTTTTCATTGGTTTAACAATGAAATAAAAGTATATTTCAATGAATAACAAATGACGCTGGTGTAATTTTACATTTCATTTAAAAAGTCGTCATGGAGAAAACCTAACAATGGGGTCATTTTATGAATATAAATGGGAAACACACAATGGAGGTGATCACATAACAATACGAAATCATCAGTATTTGAGTACCAACGATATTCAACATCTATTTTGATATTCTGTATAACGCAATATGATTCGTGGGTGTCTAAAATACTCCACACACGGCAGAGATGTTGAACCCTTATATGTACGATACATATCTCCAATGACAAGCTGCAATATTTGATCGGATATTTTGTAGAGAATTCAAACATTGGACCCTGGTGGATGTGAAGCCAACATCGATCTATAATACCCATGAATGCATAAGAAGACGGATTTTGTGACACACATCATAGCTGGGGTAACGGTCATGTGATGCTGTCTATTTCACAAAGGGATCTAGCTAAAGGTAACACATGTTCAAGAAGTCAATGGAACTGTCTCGTCAAATCTCAAACAATTCAAAGAAAACTGGTTATGCCACATACAGACTGAAAGATGTTCCAATGTAATGGATAAAGGTATATTTCAAGATGGCTTGTCGTTCACCCGGAGAGTCGACCCTCACTGTATCAACTTGTAAATGGCATTACGATGTATTGCTTCTTTTCAACATTGTCAAACAATTTTGAATGTGTACAAAACACTCAGGCTAAAATATTGTATTCAAATTTTGAAAGAAATGAAAGGCTTATTTTTGAACGTTATACTTAGATGCATTCAGTGTACAACATAGTAAAGAGGTATTTATGCTTTTCAAACTGCATATAACGCTTCTCTTTTATTAATCTAGCAATTGACAAAATATATTCTTTCGTGAATGGTAATCGTTAGGTGAGCAAAGTAAATAGAAATTCGAACAATAATATTAAATGGTAAACGCTGAAATTTCAGAACAAAAAAACTTGAAAGGTTTATCGATTTGGTGGGAATACGAATAATATAATGTATTATCCTCATAATGCGAGGACTGCTTTCCCAATTAAACCTGTACTAAATATTTCAAAATTGATCGTACGGTTTATTGGCCTATGTATGTATATAACAATGCACTAGCAAATGTCTCTAAACTATAATTTGACACCATAGATATGATTGTAAAATAGGCGAATTATTTGTCTTCAGATCATTGACATACCGCAGTAATTGCTTATCTTAATTGCCTGATCTCTACCAACTTGGCCTCTTCTCCACCTACGACAACCGATGTGTATTTTGCCCTTGACTTTGCTCTGATCGTCGTCAACGTTTAAAACCCTTGGAAAAATATATACTATATATTCAAGTCTATTTAACACTAACATGTCGTGCTATGCACTCTAAATGCTACTTAAAATACGCCTAGTTGACCCGTGGTATAGTTTAATCTATATACATGAATATTTAATTTCACCACAAACCTTGTTATCGTGGTCTATTATAGTTGTTACCATGTCTTTAGAACCTGACTGGATTGCTATCTGAAAGGGGTTATATCCATCTTGGTCAGCTATTGTAACATCAGCCCCTAATTTTAATAATCGTTTAACGTAGTTATGGTAACGTAAATACACGGCCCATGATAAAGCAGTTCTTTTCGCTTTATCCACATGATCAACATCAGCTCCATTTTCTACTAGTAATGCTATACATGACCCGTGGTCCTTACCCCCGAAGGTGGACCCTTTGTCCCTACCCACTTTGACACAATAGACAACAGTGTTCCCACCATCCTCGTCTAACTCCGGGTCAACACTTTTTAACGCTGTACTAAGCTTCGGATGGGTGCTGAATTCTTCCAAATAAGCCTGAAGATTCTTCGGTTTCCCATCTGTGACGATTTTCCATAGCTTGTCTTCTAGCTGAGTTATTGGTATATGCTCCAACGGACGAGGGGTCTTAGGCTCCTCCTCGCTCCCCATTGGCCCTTTAAGGGCTGCGAAACTTTATGTTAACACTTTAAATTGCTTTGGACACAACGGTCCTTTTATGTAGAGTTTTACCGTCTTTGGGTTTAACTGTATGGTCATACTTGACGAAATCCACGAATATTCACACTATTTACTCCAAGTTTTGATAGAATCATATTTAACATTTTCCCATCACCACTGTCGACTACTGAATGCTAGAACATTACCCCACAACGAAACTTTCCGTATATTATCCGGTATTTATAGATCGTACTGCGAGAGACAGCTACCCATGTTATGCCATAGTTTGAAATGATAATCGGGTATGCCCTATACATATACAAATTATACACTTTAAAAGACGCTCGTCTCTTCACCTTATATCAATCTACACATTACGTTGGTTAACAATACATGGGTCGGTTTATTCAACATTTTGATTGCAATTATTACTAAACTAGTCGTTATTGATATATTAAACATAACACGAGGCAGATATTCTACCCGGAGAGCGCTTAAACGACCAATAATCGAAGAGACTATTCTCCTGCTAGCATAGGAATTATGAATGTTGAAATACTCGTTGACAAGCGGGCTGCAGAGGCAGTTAAAGTATTGACCGATATGGAACTTGGTTACAATAGAGTGTCGTCTCTTATGATTGAACACATGCTCAGTTTATAGCAACCATATATTTACGTAATAACACCCGTATGTTATGGCGAGCTTATGTATACATAAGTGCCTGACCTTTGTTTAATTGACTTTACAATCATTTAATGAAGTCTTTAAACTGTGCTTATTCAGTATACTATACCATTTAGTACATGTACAATTTGTGTAGTTATTCATGTCAAATAATAATATTTAAAGGCGCTAGGTATTTGGTTTTCTTGTCACATTGCTAGAGAATATTTTCTCCAGTTGTTAACAGAATTGATAAAGCCCAATCTCACTAACAGATAAACGCCAATGCCAATTTCATGAACTAATTGTATTTAGAAATAATAATCATTCATCCATAGTTCTTGTACATCAAGCTTCACTGAGTGCTACTAGTATTCTAATTTACGAATGGTAGAAGTTGTTTTAATTGAATCTACTTGTGTTGACTCATTTAAACAATCAACCTTGAAGTTCAAAGAGCATTAAAATTATGACATGAGTGATCACTTTAATGACACTACTCCTTCGATACCATATAAACATTCTACCATAACAATTGACCCGTTTCACTGACGGTTTACAAATCTTAATACCTATATGAACTAAATCTACTAGCAAACCTTGCGGGGTTAAAACAGTAAACTTTAAAACTCGACCGTGTTCACTACAGAACAGAAATGGAGAAACGTCCATAAAAGGGTTAGAAGTTTGAAGAATTTTCTCAAGAGGTAGGTAATTATCTAAATATGACTTAAATGGACGTACATGTAATTGGGAGTTCCGTTGACAAGTTAAGAAAGAAACGTCCCCGTATTTCGATGTTAAGGAGTATGTATAAAGATCAAGAAGGGGTATTTGTTTAGTTGTGCTAATACAAAATGTACACATAAGTCACTCCAAGCACACTTTACAATTCCTACTTCAGTGGCCTGTGGTAGCTGTGCAGTTTAAATGAAAACGTAAACATACATAGTGGTTGGACGATTTTAAATAATTGTCAAAATATTGGTCTAGTAGGTAGTAGGCATAGTAAAATAGTTGCTCAATATTATAAGCAACGGAAAGATAAATGGCTCGTGTAGAATGAACTTAAATAATAATTTTATATTGATTTTGTAAAATGATCTAGCAACCATGGTCCGATTGTTTTTTTTTTACCAATGTTTGATGAGCTAGCGATGACTATATGGTATACCTAATGTGTCTCGATCGTGGCTCTTTAAATATGAAGTTTATGTACGTATAAAACTAGTACATTAAGGACCCTGGGTACTGTTTTATCAAAGCATTTTCGGTTATTATAAACTTACGCCCAAATTTGATTTCTTTATAATTAGTTGACAGCTACAAATTCTGGTAAAGCGATATGTAATATCAATAGATAAGTGATTTAGTTAAATATTTCAAACAATACATTTTCCCCATTTATAGATTCAAAAGCGTTATAAGGAATTTAAATTTGAGCCTAAGTTTACGATTCCCGTAAGTACGTTGATAAAACGGTGCCCTGGAGTGTTACTGTATTATAGTTCTACTCATACATAAGTTCATACTTCAACTTAAAATGGCATTGCCCGTTAATGGTACTCGTTTTTTAAACATGTATTTCATAAACTAGATGATTTCAATTCGCACTGAACTGCTTAGTGTTTAAATATACAGCAATCGTTTAAAGCTCTAAATATTGCAAGGCCAACACATCATTTCTTTGTTTCGTTTTCAGAATTTGTTGTCTTTGAAATAGTTTGCCAATGGACATGTGACTTGCGACTTTTGGTGACTATTAAATAGTACGATGGTCTTCAGCACATGTGTCATTTTCCCTGACCCCCAACAAGTACTGTAGTTGGAAAACAAGGGAATGGAGTTTTTAAAACTTAATTGAAGACAATCAATGCGATAGTTTACTGGTTGTGGACTGACTTTAATATCACCCGCGTATTTTGCTACATGGACTCATGTTGGTGGCACCACGTTCGCAACAGGTCTTGACTAAAGCTACGTATTGTTACTGATCTTGACTTTCACTGTACAGCATAGTCGTCCAAGGTTTTATACCCATGCATGTTTATGATTTGCATTAGTATATCCATTTGAAACCATTCTAACAATGACTTATATCTGTTTGATATGTACTTTTTAATGTGTAATTGTATGGTTAGTTTACGTGCTAAATGTATTTGGTATAGTAATAATAACTCTCCAACAAATTATAAAAGAACCATCTGCCACTTATTACCTAACATTTGCAAAATTCAGTTCCATATCGCTGGTTTGTAATGAGAAATTTGTAACTACTACATATATGACCTTATAAGACTGATAAATATTTGAAATCTGCATCATAAGGCGCTTCTTTTGAGCCTGTTTTCATGAAATTCGGAACTTGTCATGTTGACCAAAATGAAGTTGTAAAAGCTTGTTTTTCCATAAGCACGGGTGGTAATCACGTGACTTCGTCTTGTATGAAGCACGTATAATGGCGGACATTCAGCCTCGGTAAGTACCTATTTTTCTTGGTGTTATATGTCTTCCATCCTCTATATCGAAACTTCACATAGCCTGTCATATGCGCATTGCTTTTTTACTAACATTACAAGTTAGTTTGGTCTCCTAAGTTGAACAGATTATGAGAACACTCGTTGAATTTGGTCCGGAGTTTCATCGCAAGACACGTAAGTTGCACGTCAAGTGTAAATAGTTGACCAATTATGGAAAATAAAGGTTTTTGTGACAAGAAAGGTAAAAAATCATAACTGTTGTTTGATTATATCGCGAAAGAACCATGTACCGATCTTTTACAAGGATTTTTCGGCCGTATATTTACATTTTACGAAAGTAGTATGGTACACGTTCGATTTTGTAAAGTAAATCGCACGAACAAATATCGCCATGTTTCAGATCGTTCAGTTTCTTTGTTTTTAACATCTTATAGTTTTAACATATACCAGCCCATAATTGTATCTATGTATGTACTACGTTTACAAAGTTTGATTTAAATGAATTTCAGTCACACTGTGAACAACAAACATCAAGCATACAGAAAGAGCATTGAATTCAATGCATGTATGTTTACGTAATCAAATGATATGTTTGACTGATACTGTTGGTTTATACGTGTCCATGCCTGATGCTCGATAGTATGCATATTACGAATTTACGATCATTTTATACATATCTACAACATTAATGCATATCACGTGAAGCACACTAGTCCATTTGTAAGCTAGCTTGTTTCCATTCCTTTTACCAGAGATTCTTTATTTTAACAAGTCCTGCTTCAAAACAGCCATAACAAAAACAGCACAAATCAAGTACATGGTCAACATACATGTACCGCCCAATGTAAATGTTACATGTCAGTTTCATACACATTGTACTTACTTTTTCAGATAATGACGAAGGCAAAGTCACGCCTCACCATACAGATGCCAAAAAACATCTATAGGAAAATTAAGTCGTCAACTATATTAGAAAATAACAACTCTGTCAAAAGACCTTTAAGTAAAACTCCACTGAAATCGCCGAACAAGTCTACTAGCAGCTTCAAATCACCACCAGCTACATGTATAAAAAAAGAAGGTCGGATCATCCCGGTGTCTTTTCCGAGACATAACCAATAACGAAACAAACAGAAGTGACCAGACACCATCGATTGATTCTGATGATATATTATTTGCTAGACCACTATCATACGAGGAATGCGTTTCATTTGCTAACAAACCAAATGAATCGGCAGAAGAAAGAACTGGGGCGAAGACACAAGTGTTGGATGAATTGAAAGCTCTTTTGCCGGAGGTGATGGCTATATTAGCAAGCAATGGAGACATTGATAGGTCGATTCTATCATTCTTCCAGCAGGTCAAGGACGACAGATTTCCATTGAATAACATGTCGTTTCAATTGTGGCTAGAAGTCGTCAGGTGGTTTGACAACAAATCTACAACAAACATGAGATACTCTGATGAAACCAAACTGTTTTGGAAGCTTGGATGGAGGATGTTCGGAGAGCGCTTCTTCATATGTACCCTGACATCGGCCTCCACAGCAAACTTACGTCCACACTGGTCACAAGAAAATTCCTTGGCTAACCCATGTTTAAAAGATCTAAAAGATAAAACATTTCAAATGTAAAGTAGTAAATAAGGTGGTTAGGATATAGTCTCTTTAAGTCAATCTTAACGCCGATATGGACTGGTTAAAGGGTTAAGAAACCTATATTACGATGACTGGACAAAACAGAACAAGAATACTAGCATCTTCATGAATTCTTAATTATCCATATGTTCCATTTTTAACGCATTATTAAATAATGTCTTTTTCCAGGCAATTAATATTTCCCATTGCACATGAAAAAAAAGTATCAAAAATTATATCGTAGTCTATGTTCAAAATATACAAGACAAAAATTGCAAAAAAAACCGTACAATATTCTAATACCATAGAGCCTCAAAAGCAGCACGAACGTTTAGATGATATCAGGCTATCCCGCAGGTTAAGTTTTGATGAAATATTGACTCGAATACAATCTTGTAGATTTCTAAACAATATGCCTGTCCATCTCTCTATCATGACTTAACACAGTCATTATTTTACACTAGAAAATTAACTAACCTATGCCTTGTAATATTGGCCTTGCTGAAGTACAGCTTACCACAGAAACTGTATGGTGCCTTCCCTGTATGGCCTCTCTCATGACTTGACATGGTCATGGTCAACTATTTACACTTGACGTGCAACTTACGTGTCTTGCGATGAAACTCCGGACCAAATTCAACGAGTGTTCTCATAATCTGTTCGACTTAGGAGACCAAACTTACTTGTAACGTTAGTAAAAAAGCAATGCGCATATGATAGGCTATGTGAAGTTTCGATATAGAGGATGGAAGACATATAACACCAAGAAAAATAGGTACTTACCGAGGCTGAATGTCCGCCATTATACGTGCTTCATACAAGACGAAGTCACGTGATTACCACCCGTGATAAGTGAAGAGTAAATTTCAAACAGTTTTTCTTGTTTTCTCAAAATATTGATTTTGTACTTTTGTGCTTACGACCTTCTCATTCTAAGCAAGCGATATATGTGACAACCATGTTACCAGTTGCTTTAACATGACAAGATATCAACGGTGCAAACATTGGATCAATATAACTTCTATATGCTTTAGTTGAAGTATCTTGTCATCCATAAGTTATTGTTGATACTCAAATAGAACAGACCGGAAATGAGGCTCGCGTGTGGCATTTATCTACGTCACATTACTCCACACAGATATTATACTCATTGTGTGGTATGCTTTCAAACGATTCACAGATATTATTTGAATGGAGGAAGATCGATATATTGGTCCCAATCAAGGGGGTGATGCTCCTGGTGATATCACTCCAGAGATAATCACTAGTATAGTACATGCCAATTAAATAACCACGTGGCAATTTAATGATCACGTGGACATTTAGACAATTTGTATATTTTCAAGAAGTAGGATTTCATAATTCTTATCATTTCTTATTTGTTATTTCAGACCTGTAATTGTTTATATATACATACAGTAAAACACCGCTAGTCCGATCGACCACCATCCATTCATTCAACAAGCGTGATAGAAAGCAAAGTTAAAAATTAATAACACAGTAGTAGATAAGGTTTCGTTAAATTATTGAGTACGGATTGCTAGTCAGGTTGGAGTCAACATAATGTTGTGCTTGTATCTCAAACATTATTTTATCTCCACGGAGCGGTCCTGTTGGAATGGTTGGTTATCAGATTGAAGTGGTTTATTGTGCATTACTTTGACCAAGTCTCAACATTGCCGAGTAATGTTACTTGCTGCAATTCTTTACACGGCGTGTCTTGCCAGTTATCAGCATGGTTTGAAAACTTTTTTTCTTATTTATTAGCTGTCTTAATTGTTTTTGTAAATGAGTAAAACCAAAACACTACTTTACTATCGTCCTACTATATTCATGTTGGGGTAGCATGCTCATGGTTCTGACTGTAACAATTTCTTGAGACATTACAGTACACTGTATACATACTTTTCAAGCTTCCATATAGTAATTGCAATTACTATCGCTTTGTTGACGTCCCACATGGAGCACCATAACGTCGTCCTAGTTTGTACCATACTTTATTTCGCTCTTCGTGTGCTAGTTATCAGTTCATCTAGAATAATAATCAAGTTTGTGCAGAGATTGTTGTTGTGCATGTTTACCCTGTATACGATGCCAATTGTCAAAGTTTTGTCGTTCACTGTTGTAAAAACACTGATTTCAAGCAGCAATATATTGTTTGTGGTGCTTCCTTCGAGGGGTACCAGAATGGGATCCACAATAAGACCTTTGTGAGCAGCCTTTATGGTGTCTTATATCGGAGAGTCCTGAAACTATCTTGCAAACAAAAAAGTGTGATGATTCTCAGTAACTCAGAATAAAATGTAAAAAAACATGTATGTCCTGTTTTTTTCCGATTGCATCTCAACTATATAAATCATGAAATCTATTACCTGTGCTTAATTGGGCGTACACACATCCCAATACAATGTTTTTGAACTTATAACGAACAGTGACATAATTGTGTAATAATTGATAACTAATTCAGTGTTATGCGTTGACGAGAAATCAATATGATCTACTGGGTTAAACAATAAACCCATTCTAGGGTAACCATGCATAATTTACACCACAAAACGCTTTAATGACCAACATCTAATGTAGGTTTATGATTGGAAAATGTCAGTGATGACGTTATAAGAAGGTTTATTGTTCATAAATGTCTGGGTATATAGAACACAACTTGCACTTTTAGATCACAATAACAATGATGATGCAGCTGTAAAGATTGACTTATGTTTGCTCTGTTATATTTTTCTTGTGTTTTTTTTAGAGTTCCACTGACCAACAAAATTTCAGTCATTTAGAGATATTCACCCAGTCCAATTATACTAAAATATCCCTGCCATACCCCAGTATTGACAAAACAAAGGCAGGGCGTCATTATACCAGTAAAATTTGCATTACTATGTTTGTATGTTATGTGCCAGCTTTGTATGAAACAAACAACCTTCTGATTTGGTTTTGGAAGAACATTAAATTTTGTTAAACTACATGCAGTCGAAGAAAAGGCTTTTTTTGTAATATAACCTATAAAACATGATCATGGATTCTCAAAACAAGTCCACAAATTGCTCTAGCAGAATGATCTAAGTCAAAGGGCAAAAACTCTGTTTCTGGTAAAGTGGAAAATTGTGTGCAATGTCTAGAGATTATACATGTATGTGAATTAATTACAACCCTTTGTAACATACTAGAACTTAAGTTAATGATCATGGTGCACAACTTTGGGTGTCATTGGATTGACCCAGGTATGCAACATCTTATTCCAACAACTTAAATTATATCATCAGGCAGGGGCTTTATTCACCAATGTTTTAAGTCTAAAACTCAGACTAAAAATTGTCATTATTCATAATCACTGGCAATTCTTTGAAATTAGATTTAACCATGTGAAATTTTATCAGACTACTGGTTGTTACCCACTGAACATGTATACCAGTTTATATAAAAATCGGTACATTTATAACAACATGAGAGCGAATAGAACATTTGACAATGTAAAGTCTAAGTCTATTTTTTAGACTTACAACGTTGGTGAATACGGCCCCAGTTTTTACATGTATATATGTATTACCCACATGTGCCTGGCCATTTTCTTTCATTAATTCCTTTCTATCATTTTGGTCTGTAATATTATACAAATTGTATTCCAACCATTAAACATGCCGGGCACCTGTGTGTATGTTTTAATATTATCAACATAAGAACCAATTTTCAGCAACAAGACGACATTTAGTAGGAGTTACATAACTTTGTAGCTTTTATTGTATAAAAATGTCAAAGCAAAAAATTAAATTCACATTCATATCTCTAGACAGATTTGTTCCTTACTCTAAATACATAGATTATTCTCAACTGTAAATGAGTATTACATTATAAATAAATAATACAATCAATTGATCCAGTAGTATTTAAATTTTAGTGGGAATTCCCTACTCACAGGAAATAATGTTACCAACTATTAACTTGTATAGTTAAATCACCATTAGAAATTTGTAATTTACTATCTCTAATAACTGCAACATCTTGTCAAACTGTGCTTGCCCATAAGTATAGCTATACAGATGTTGCATTGTGTTACACATCACTAACATAAATATGTTAAGTTTATGATTAGACAAGAGCATGAAACATCTCAAATAGGAATCAGAATCTTAGTTTGAGGCAAATCTAAAGGGAGGGGGAAAGGGGGGGGGGTAATTGACACTGCTATAAATAATTCAAAACTGACTGTTATATCTTGCGACTTGCATTGAACTGAAGTATCCATAAAGTTGAATGACAGCAATGCACAGGAGATTTAGCGTACATGAATATGAGTGCATACTATTCTTTGAACCTATTCTTTGAACGAATAAAGGCTAAAATTTATGCAAGACAAAATATTTCCACAATACACATAAACCACTTATACAGAACTGGTTGTGTAAAACAATGAGAAATTGGCTTCTAGGACAGTTAGACAAAATCTGGATATTTTAAGGAAAGAGGCTATTTAGATAGGTGCACATGAAATATAATATTTTCAGCATTTTTCAAGACATATAAATACTACCGAATACAGATGTATTCAATCAATAAAGATTACCGGGTATCATTAAAAGTAGACAGTTTTAAAAGCATTTACATCTCTTGAAAATGATCATTTGAGCAGAATGAATTCTACATTCTACAATACATTAGAGTTCTGCCTTTTCTAGCATTTTTTTTCAATCACAGCCTTTAGGTTTTTCTTCAAAAAATATCTCATCACAGTAATCATGGAACAGTTTTGAGACTTTGTAAAGCGTCTACTGAAGACTTTATCAGCTGACATAATTGTACACAATATTCTACACTGTTGGATTTCTTCAGTTCATCTGTTGCCCAGTTTATTTTTTGCATTAAAACTTCTTCAGTACTACCAAAATTCACACTTGAACTGGTCTTAGTCTGGGAATTTAAGTTAGTTGAAGTTACACGTGGAGCTGATGCAAGCTGAGCGGACAGAGGCGGTACGGACGGTAGAACAGACGCTGTAGCTGATGACGAGGATGGTTCACGTCTTCCCATATAGGAGAGGTCGTCGGTATCTGCATCATCAAATACACTACCTTCTAGTATCTGACATCTGGCAGCATCTTGACTTAAAACTGGAAGTAAAAGTAACATTGAGTAAGGTTACGATCAAATCATATTATTACTTATATGCCAAGATCAAATTGCTAGCTACCAGTATAAGGAGTGTAGCTTATATTTCTAATTAAGGTGTAACTAACATTGAAAGTTCTCAACTGAACAAAATGCACTAGTAATTTCATCTGTACAGTAAAATGAGGTAGAACTACTACTGCCTGGAATAAGGGAGACAACTGCTATAAACTAGAGAAGCAAGCTCAACAATTAACCCCCCCCACAAATACAGATTTCGAACTGGTTTGTGATTTGTACCAACAGAATTGAATTTGCCAAATTATTAATAGCATCATCAACAAAACTTTTAATAATCCAACTCTGAACATTAATTGATTATATAAATACAGATTAAGGTGTTTCTGTTTAGGACATGGAATGGAACCAAATAAGCCCGGAATCACACCAAAAACATGCTGACAGTGTAATACCTGGATCATCTTTATCCGTATCTGTGTCGAGTTCCTGGCACGCTACACAATAGTTGGTACCCTGTTTGTCTTGTAATAGAATAGTCTGAAATAAGGAATGATTAACAGGTTAATATTGTGACTAATGACTGATTTTTATAATCTGTCGCTAGTCATAGATCTACTACACCTGTAGGTCACAAACCACCAAATAGAGTTGTTCTTTAACTCAATGTAAAGAGACCTAGGTCAGCCAAAAAAAATGTCAACTTTTTGTCCATGGCAAGGGGTATAACCTAAAGCATGGAGATTGGTGGTTTAAGTAAGACTTTCCATGGAGATTTGTGCCAATGGCCGATATTTTGATGTTTTTTTTGTCACTTGACGGACACATTTCCACCAAAGTAAGTTCATTTTCTTGTTTTATTTGTGGTATGTATGCGATAACCACCTAGCCATAAGCTTAAGTCACCTATCGGCGGTCTGTTTTAGTCCGTCAGTGCAGCGATAAAAGCCTGAAAGAAGGGATGGTGACATCGGGTGTCCGTAGTCCGCATTGATTTGTTTTAATTCTGATGTATCCGGGGCATTCTGGATGGTTTTACTGTGTTTGCTAGGTACTTCATGCATGATTTTATGGCTAAAATACTGTTTCTGTTTATTCAGGAGGCTCCAAGTGCATATTTTAACGTTTAAGACGATTTTATTGAGATTCGTCAACTTTAAGACCCTCTCCATGGAGACTTGTCATTATTTTGTAAACCATATGTACTGGTATTATAAACATGGAAGTAATCTCTATTTTGTACCAATTTCAGGGCTACCGTCTTACAGAGGGTCTTGGTTTGGCGAGTAACATATAATTGGAACCAAATACAGTGACAACACCACCTGGCTGCAACAATTGTTGTGATTTTCTTATTTGTACTCCAAAGATATGCATATAATAATAAAGGATGATTTTTATAATTTTGTGCACTGTTTATTATGCACCAGTCAAATCAAACCCTGACTCCCCAAACCCTGGGTATACATGTACTAGTAGTCACGAGTTTTTAGCTTTTGCTGTCCCCGCATTGCCGAATGAGAGCAGGACTTTTGCTCCGCACCTAAATGCGTAGATGTGAAATGCAGCCGGGAATAAGTTTCAAGGGTGGGGTGTTACCTTTTGTAAGGCCCTCGGGCAGGGATTTTACCATGGTTTAAAAGGTCAACCCGTCCCTTCCCCGTGCTAAGGTTTTCAATTGACAGGTGCATTGTGTATCTGTTATGATATTCAGTTGAACTGACAGAAGAACTAGTCATAGCCTTCTTCTCTACTAGATGGATAGTATCTTCTTCGGAAAGGTGTGCTACAGGCCACATCAATTGGGTAGATTGTGGTTTCAAATATATTTGAAACACCCACCTTTTCTTCATCGCATTTATAATATAGAGGATTTGTAATCAGTTTTCTGATCAGTATTCTTTCAAGCACTTACTTACAATCCACAAGGAACCAACAACTTCTCAACATGTGGAGTAAAACCAGCATTGACAAATTGAAGCAACTTGGAATCAAACCAAGATTGCTTGTTACAAACACTGCGCGTTAACCATTGCAGCAGTTTTATAAGTGGCAGTATATTGTTGGTCAATGTTCAAAACATCACAATGAAACCTCACTTATCCGACCACCCTTATTTATTTTAAAACATACTTATTATATATGTTTATATATTAATAAAGGCTTATTTAAGAGTTGGTTATATTACAAATCAAAAGTACAACATGTAGTCATGTGAATTGACTTCGAACTGGAGGTTTTAATTTTGAGGTGGTCTTTAAGTGAAGTTTTACTTTTTGTTACATTCATAAGAGTGAAATTTCAATAATCTCTCTCGTCTCTATGATGCATTCATCTTGTTAAATGCATCGTACCATTGACACGTATTTTAAATGGTTCCTTTGTTTTTGCTAAAGAGGCAGTATGAACACAGTATGGTGTTTCCATGTATATGGGCGAACTGCCCTACAGACATTGGTTCTTTAACGTACCTGGTGTACAGCTCTGATACATTTTAGACTACCTCTGGGTCACCTTCCAAATAGATCATGTCTAGTTGGGTGGGAAACACGGAAAAGCGTTCCATGAATAACTAAGTGCACCGGCCGAGGTTCGAACCAGGGACCTATTGATCAGTAGTCGAGCGGGCTTTCCGCTTGACCACAGTGCCACTCTAGTAAATACTTTGTATTCTATTTATAAAGGGGTCATTGCCGAGAGGTCATGGTAGACCGATGGTCACTTTTTGTGCAATCAATATAGTAATAATTACAAATTGTAGTTTTAAAGGTTCATTAGCGAAGAAGGTCAATTTTATAAAGGCAGTGTGATCTGATGCTTTGTGAACCAAAATGTTCCAGGAAGTATCTTAACAAAGAAAGCAACCAGAATCTGTGCTATTGGAACTTTCCAACAAAACAAAACAGTAATTTTATTATTTTATAGAATCATAACCTTGAACATGTATTAAAATACGTGAATAAAATGTTATCATGAGACTTTACTCTATATTTATTTTCTTTTATTTTCTGGCTTTTCACTGGGGTTCTTCGGGTCGATACAAATGACAAGGTGGTGCTGAAGTTAATCGTTTTCTTTTTGATGACGAATATCTAAATGGTAACGGCGTATTTAGTGTTTAATTTGCGACACAAAGCTTGCTAGTTACACTTTTATTAGGCAATGAGATTTCATTAAAATTTCTCTTTCCTTTTCTTTTCTGCCACTTCCTCATTGCATGAAGTAACGTCTTTTTGGTACGTTTTCTTCAAACCAGGAGTCTGAAAAATAAATAGAAACTACATTTGTAATCAATGAAGGTAACACACTATGCTGCAAAACATTTTAGAACAGAATACTTACATTGATTTAATTCTCCACAGTTCGGGTCTTAAAGTTGACGAATCTCCATGAAATCGTCTTAAACGTTAAAAATATGCACTTGGAGCCTCCTAAATAAGCAGAAACAGTATTTTAACCATAAAATAATGCATGAAGTACCTAGCAAACACAGTAAAACCACCCAGAATGCCCAAAATACGTCAGAATTAATACAAATCAATGCGGACTACGGACACCTGATGTCACCATCCCTTCTTTCAGGCTTTTATCGCTGCACTGACGGACTAAAACAGACCACCGATAGGTGGCTTAAACTTATGGCTAGGTGGTTATCGCATACACACCACATATAAAACAAGAAAATGAACTTACTTTGGTGGAAATGTGTCCGTCAAGTGACAAAAAACATCAAAATATCGGCCATTGGCACCAATCTCCATGGAAAGTCTTACTTAAACCACCAATCTCCATGCTTTAGGTTATACCCCTTGCATGGGGCCCTGTCAAAATCTTTTAATCAATAGAAATAGCATCCAGCTTGAAGAAAATGAAAAAAAAGCAGGGGGTCATGTATCATATAAGAAAAATTTGGTTCGTCAAATGCGGTGAACAGATTTTCTCACATGTACGGATTTACTCACTGTCCGTTAGCCCCAACCTTACTTTCACTTTCATATTTAAGCCAGAATAAAAAATATTTCTGAATAAATCCATTTCACTACATCACATACAATACATGCATACAAAGCATTTAACACCAATTTCATGATTCTGATGCTGATTTGTCAAGACATATCCCCATTTTCAGTCGCTTTAAAGTTTATTAACAGACTATTTGACTATATCTGAATTTGGTCCGCGTAGGCATTTAGTGGTTATTTACCTTAAGGCAACCCTTTTTTGTTGTTTAAATGTTTTTTGTAGCATTTTCAATGCTACTATATATATGCAGCACAAATCAATCAATTCTAGACAAATTGGGCATGAATTCCAGAAAAAATTACAAACCCGCATATGCGCCTTTAAGGAGAAATTTGGTCAGCGCCTGTCAAATGGTATGAATAGTGACATGAAATGGGGTTGTATTTGTGCTAAAATGGTATTCTGAACCCCAATTTTGTTTTAGATGCCTAATAATATGTCTATTCTTCATTTCAAATCACAATTATCTTTGTCTGGTACTAAAATAAGGGCAACATTCACATAAAAATGTCAATTTCAGAAAAAATAAATCTGAACTTTTCTGGATTTTTCATGATAAAAATCTAAATTTTCACTTTTTTAGACATTTTACACAGATAAAAATGGTTAAAACCCCATCTTGAGTGCATTTCAAAATGGTTAAAACCCCATCTTGAGTGCATTTCCTATCATTTAAAAATTTTAAATGCAAAAAAATGAAAACATGATTTTAAAGGAATTTTGCATGTCTTTAGGTCACACACCACCAAATAGAGTTGTTCTTTAACTCAATGTAAAGTGACCTAGGTCAGCCAAAAAAAATGTCAACTTTTTGTCCATGGGGCCCTGTCAAAATCTTTTAATCAATAGAAATAGCATCCAGCTTGAAGAAAATGAAAAAAAAGCCCACCAAATAGAGTTGTTCTTTAACTCAATGTAAAGTGACCTAGGTCAGCCAAAAAAAATGTCAACTTTTTGTCCATGGGGCCCTGTCAAAATCTTTTAATCAATAGAAATAGCATCCAGCTTGAAGAAAATGAAAAAAAGAGCAAGGGGTCATGTATCATATAAGAAAAATTTTGTTCGTCAAACGCGGTGAACAGATTTTCTCACATGTACGGATTTACTCACTGTCTGTTAGCCCCAACCTTACTTTCACTTTCATATTTAAGCCAGAATACAAAATATTTCTGAATAAAACCATTTCACTACATCACATACATGCATACAAAGCATTTAACACCAATTTCATGATTCTGATGCTGATTTGTCAAGACATATCCCCATTTTCAGTCGCTTAAAAGTTTATTAACGGACTATTTGACTGTATCTGAATTTGGTCCGCGTAGGCATTTAGTGGTTATTTACCTGTACTAATGAGTCCAGCCTATTTCACATACAGGTAAATTGAAGTTACATCTATAAATATTTCAAATTACTGTAAAATCATTTATTTTCGTGGGGGATTAAATTTTGTGGATTTTGTGGTTCACACCAACCACAAACTTTTATCCCAAAGAACATGAATTTTGACCCAAGTTTTATTACCTGAAATGCAAAATCCACAAATTCAAGTCCCAATGAAATTGTCTTTTTTACCAAAAGCACGACATTTTGTCCCAACGAAATTAAATGATTTTACAGTATATGTTACGATGACTATGTGTTTATTTGATTACCTACTGATCCCCAATTCCTTTATCTGCCTTCAAAGTATGGACAAGTGTCCCTTTGATATGGACAAGAGAATTTGCGGACCCAACTTGTCTGTAGACTCCAAAAATGTTTCAGGACTCTCATGAAATTAGCTGTATGATCATGGAATGGTAATGTAACACGTACCGAACATGTTGGGCAGCAATTTCCGAGCATCTTGTAACCTTTCAACATGTAATCACCCATCAATTTACTGATTTTATCCGAACGTTCTCTTCTTGCTTGTATAATTTTCATCTCTGCCTCCGACGGTGGCTGCCATTCATATTCATCATCTGCAATAAACAAACATAGTCTAGAACTAATAGTAGTAAGTACTTGATGCTTGAAATACTCAACACTACTTTTTGGGCAGAGCCTAAAATCACAATGTTGAGTCCGGGGTTTTACACTATGATCATTCCATTAAATGTTAACATTGTAAAAATCATCTGCTGAAGAGAAGATATGAGCCGTTCTCCAGGAAAACCGGGCTTAATGACATTGTATTGTAATTATGCAATAAGATTTAGAAAGATGTCTAAAATGAGAAAAAACTCATGCCCTTTGAATACATATTTGAGTAATTGGATTATCCGATAGTATAGTATTATCTATTAGCTTCAAGTTTTCTTTAGAATTGTTTAAAGTAACTTCTGTCATTGCTAAAAACACTTGCAATTTTTCTCCGTAAGCAAACGCTCACAAATTGGACACGTTTTATTAAAATAAGTATATGATTCTATAATGTGCCACAATTTTAAAAGTTTACGTAAAAAAATTGTCAGATACTGGATCTATGAAATGACAGTTGACGTTACGTCAAAAACATAGAGAATGACGTTCGCGACGTCACTCAAAAAGTAGGCGGTAGTGGTTGGTTTAAAAAATCTATAACTTTGTAAGTGTATGGAATAGTATGTTCAAATTTTCAGAATCTGTTCACAAGAGTCTCTTCTTTCGAACCACATATTCATCAATATTTTCACAATTTTGTCAATAAGCCTGGTTTTCCTGGAGAATGGCTCATATAATTATAGTAGTATATGCAAAAACTGAACTAAGGGCCATATTTCAGGCAAAACTGGTTGAATCACAAAATCCTGACAATATGTGCTGTAGCTCCCCACAGTATTAGACATGCTTGGTGTCTCCATGTATAGTAAAGTACTTGGTTCACTGCATAGCATTGTATTTGTTCAACTACCCATAGTATCATAGTATGAGTATAAGAAGTTATTCTGTAAAGGTTTCGTCACAATTTGAATCTGTTAATAAAGGTAGGAGAAGAGGTACACAGAAGGTTGATTGGACAAAATGACCCCTATCATAACCATACCCCCTTCTTTTTATGGGGAATAAAAAGACTATAGATGCAATCACCTGATTTTTTCCCCATTTCCTTGAAGCTGTAACTAATGCATCAGTCAGTTGCAACTAAGGTCCCCCAATCCTGGGATGGGCGAGTGATACCCGGGGGAAACGGCCGTGGTTTTACCTTCCAGTTTCCCTTGCACTGCCGGGGAAATATTGGGGATTTTGTCTATCAACTATATTCCGGGGACAACATTTAGTTTTCAGCAGTCGGGTAAATACTGGAGATTTTATCATCAGCTGTCCCCCACAGAGCGGCTGAATGGCGGGTCATTTACTCAAAAGTTTAAACCCGAGGCCTTCCCCAGAGGGTGGTACGGTGGTTAGACGCTAGACTCCTGATCGAGAGGTCCCGGGTTCGATTCTCGGCCAGGACAATTGGTCATTTCAGAAACGCTATTTAGTGTTTCCCACCCAACTAGAGATGATCCTGGTTGGTAACCCAGAGGTAGTCTCGCGTGTATCGGTGCTTTACACCGGGCACGTTAAAGAACCAAGGAATCTATTCGAAACGAGCTATGGTATCGCACCCGGATTCCTTGTATCTCACCTCTGTCTCTAATATTTGCGATAATGCCCCAGAGTGGGCACTGCAAATTAAATGGAAGAAAGAAAGAAAGAAGAAGGGGCAGTGGAATCTGTGGATGCAACTGACTGGTGCATAAGACATTTCTATTGATTGAGGATTTTGAAAGATCCCATGGGCAAAAATTTGACATTTTTGGGTCGTCACTTTACTTTTCCATTGAGTTAAAGAACACTTTTATCAGGTGGTATTGATTATTGAACCCATTTTGCCTACATTGTCAATGATTGGTTCGAATTGTCCGTAGTCCGAATGTGACTAATTGAGTAATTCATAGTTCATGTTGTTTGGGGTTTTGTGAGTGGTAAGAATAAATTGACACCTGTGTTAGGTGTAAAATATTCGATAAATGAAAACGATTGTCATAATAAAGCAAATACACACCCATTTTTGGTTTCGCACGTGTTGAAACTTTCAATCAATACAGCGATCAAAACTTTGTTTTTAGTGCAAAAGGGGAAGGAACTTTTGTTTTACTTTTATTATGATAACTGCCGTACTCTGACCGGAACACGGTACTGTATACGGAAAGTTAAAAAACATCCCTGGTGCAAGGAGTAATAATGTTATAGCAAAATATCACAATTAATCTACATGCGAATGGTGAATTCATTCATCAACAGATTAAAATCGAGTACACAACAAAGTTCAAAGTAAACTCGCTTAAATCGTCACACCCTGTGGTTTGGATCGGACGTCAAATTCAAAAATGACGCCAATACAATATGGAGTAGGCTAATGGGTTAAATTAAAATATTTTAAGTGAAAAATCATATCAGCCATACACCTATCGTCCTATTTATTGAATTGTACAAACGTTAAATAATAATTTATATAAAAAACACCATGGAGGATCTACCTCGTAAATCGTGGTGTTTCTAAATCGGTTGTAAATGTATGTACCTAGGCAATCTCGCTAAATATTAATTCGAAAGTCTTGAAAATTACCCATTCACTTGTATCACCGATGATTGTCACGAAAGGAGTCAATTAGGACAAAGATAAGGGTTCAAAGATTTGTAGTGCATTGTCCTAATTTGTATTCTGGTAGATTTATTCATCTATATAAACAAGGTGTCTACCGAAAGAATGGTTCTTAAAATTGTTAGGACAATTTCGGCGTTGATCTTTTTATTCTTGATTGGTAAGTTGTATTGTATAGAACACTTTGTTAAGAATACCAATTTTATATGCAGTTTAATTTACATACACAGTTTCGTTATCTATAGTGAAACATTTCAGCAAACGACCAAATCAGGCGCACAGCTTCATATAACGTTAGTCAGTCTCACTGTAGAAACGGGTCTACACATACATTTTTACCAAAATCTTTCTAAAAAGCCAAATATGTAAATCGAATGGAGTTTGTGTATAGTCTGAATGCTGTTCAGAACTCAAGGATGTGTCGCATGCATACATGTGTGCACTTATTTTGACCAATCCAAATCCCTCAAATATAAAAATGTTGAAAAATATTGGCACCTTTAGGCCTAAGGTATCACTTTAAAACTAAACGTGTTTAGTTTCAATTATGTTCTTTTCTATCTCAATGAATTGCGAAATCGTCTGTCATGACCCTACTAACGTGCAGCAATTAAAATTATATTTCGTTTGTTTTCAGTTCCAATTCAGTGTTTCATTTTGTCAAATCATGCCATGTCTGGTGGTGTGGACACAAACATGATCAAAGCGGATGTTAGACGGCAGAAAGGTTTGATAGAATTAAATTTGTTATAGTTTCACAATTTGATAGGATAATATCTATTTAAGCACTGTGTTGCATTATTGAGTGACATGATTTTTAGTTGTACTCAGCGAACTGGATCGTACAAAGAACCAGTTTGAAGTCTATACTTTCAAACATGTACTCCTAGATGATATTTAATATTGAACTTATTTGATTGGTGAATAAGTATAGTCGATCATATCGCCTGTTACTGACTAACAGTTTAAAATGCAATCCTGAGGTTGTCCTGAAGGAGTTGCAAGTCGACTGTAACACATATGGTTAACGGATTTAAAAACGCGACACTGGGTTATGTTGGTATATTTTAGGAAATCAGATTCCTATCAAATATATCTTTTTATATTCGTATCGGGTATTTCAATGCCGCCATTTGGATACCAAACGCAACCAAATCACATGTGTATTCAACAAATTATTGTACGAAGAAGACATTAGTCCAGAAAACGAAGTAACAAATTTATAGGCTCATTTATTTCAGCGTTGATTATCAGTAGCCTGTATAACAAGATCGAATGCATACGTTTGGTTAGCCTACCTGCTATAAACACATTCTTAATTAAATTGAATATCATAAATGACATATGTGAAGATATCACATTATTCAAGATGTGTTTATATTGTTTCGGGAATCATACAGTGTAATGTTCCCAGAAATATAAATCACTCTATATGACACTTGGCTATCATGGATGATTTTGACTATCATGGTATGATTTCATTGACTTTATTCCATGACAACTGCATACATGTAAATGAAATGATCACTTATCATTGTACACGTCCTACAAACATCACACAACAACATAATTAGAATGTATGCAGTTCATCACAGTGTTGCAGTGACCTCCTGGAAAATTCATCACAGCAACACATCGTTGTCCCGTGGACCTGTATTACTGTTCTAAAATGTCCGAGAAAACCATTCTGCTTGCAGTACAAACGATGTTTAGTCAGCGTTACCAAATTCCTCACTTCAGATTCAATTGGGTTGAAATCAGCGTATATATCCGATGAGTTGTCCAATAACTGTTACCCATTTTGATGCATGAAATGAATAGACTGAAGCTTTTGTCTGGGAGCAGCGCAATTTGAATCCACAAAACGGCCTTATTATTTAAACTTACTGTCAATTGGCTAGAATGCGACTTTTGTTTTCTGGATCGACGTACTAATTGTACGATAGATTTATTAATACTCATCTGATTTTTATTATCTTGGTACCAAAATGACGGCAACAAATTGATCTTTCATCTGTACTATTGAAATACCGACATAAACCTTTATTATCTGCTACCGAACAACATACCCCAGTGTCGCGTTTTTAAATCCGTTAAGTATATTGTAAATATATGTTTGTTGGCATTTGTAGCAGTATTTCGTTTAACTTTAAAAAAAACCAATCCACTTGTAACATTGTTCTTGATTTCCCTGAATTTAAAGTGCTTCCTGCGTAAATACATTGCTTGTCCATGTCATGTTTCTTCTATTTCTACTTGTATAAGATGTTGCTGATAAGTTGATTGAACTAGTTGTGAATGGTAGTGCTAAAGGACAGTTATATAACAGACTGTCAGACTTTGTTGATAGATATGGAAGCAGGATATCCGGCTCTCAAAACTTAGAAAATTCTATTGGTAAGTGATTTATAAGATCCTTAAAATTGTACGTACAGATAATCATGATATATTTGTGCCATAATACACCATAATTGTTAATGTTGGCAGACTGAGTGCGTATTATAGTGATAGATGTACATGATGGTGTTCTTGAGGATGGGTAAGATTGTTTTACTTTGAATGTACGTCGTCTAAAATATGTAAAAAGTGTAAAGGCTGCTTTCTATTTGGGTAGTGTTCTTCTAGTGTAAGGTGTGTGTTCTTAAAAGGAAACGACCGTTGCAACCAAATACGAGGCAAAATAACAAACAAATCATTCTGAAGTTTCTTTATTTTATAGAGTATATCATGCTGAAAATGAAGGAAGACAAATTGGAGAATGTCAATGGAGATATAGTTAAGGTAAATGTCGTTACGTCATATATGTATGTGAGACTTTGTTGTCATTTAAAAACAGTCTTGTACAGAATATGATACTTAAATGCATCGTGGTAATTTAGAAAAGAAGTATTACCTTTTGCACAAAATCTATGGAAATTAATGTTAACTATTCTTTGAAACATGTAACATTACAACACTAAATGATCGCTTTTCGGGTTTGATTCCATAACCACATATATTAGGCCTACGTGCGAATGTGCAACATGGATATCGGGCTAACTTTGAAAGTCAAATGTTCATTTACATATCCTTTCTGTTACTGTCGGGTACCAGGGTATCCATTATTTAACTAGCTTGCGCTAATCAACCAGTCTTTTAAGAACGAACTCTGCTGGGATTTGAACTTTCTACCCTTCGTCCCAAAGATATATGCATAAGCCACACTGCCATGGTGATGGTATGTTGTTCGCTGTACAAGTATCTTTGATAATCACATGAACTATTGTCTTGTTTGTTGTTTTAGGTTCCTCATTGGGTACGAGGAGAAGAGTCAGCGTATTTAATACAACCACGTCACAAACAGTTAGCCATGTTAGGACTAGGTACCAGTATCGGTACGCCACCTGGTGGTATACAAGCGGAAGTACTTGTTGTTAAAACGTTTGAAGAGCTAGAACGACGAGCGCAAGAGGTATGCTTGTTGCTTTGCTTGAAGGCGTCCATTTTACAAAGTCACTAACGCAGCAACTTGCCAATGCGGAACTTGTATAAAACTGGTGCAACGAAATTAATATTTTCCAGAAATATTTGGAATTGCCATGAATAAAATACAAATTGTTTATATGCTCTAAACGTCTTCAGTGTCCCGAGCATACATCATGCGGTTGCATGGTATTGCGCATTGAAAGTCTTGATGTAGAAGGTCGAAGTCATAGAAACGTTTCCTTTGTTTTTTATTTAATAAAAGGTCGATGCTGTTTTATTTTGAATATAAATAGTGACAATGATGTTGGTTTCAGTACAATATGAATAGCAAATAATCGTAAGATGCAATTTCTGTGTTAACATTCGGATATTATTTGACGTCTAGGCTGTCGGCAAGATTATAGTATATAACCAAGACTGGATGGGATATGGTGTATCTGGAAAGTATAGATTCTATGGAGCAGCACGTGCAGCAGCTGTTGGGGGCGTGGCTTCACTAACAAGGAGTGTCACACCTTTCTCTATAAACAGTCCACATACAGGCGCGCAGGTAAACAATTAAACTATACAATGTCCTCTATGACGCAAATAAAACATATCGTGCTTAGATGGAATCTCCGTTTTGTTAGTTATTAAAGCTGTGTCTTACTATTGCGACATACCATTGGAATGGTTCAAATGATTATTGTATGAATTCAGCGAATAATTAATGCTCCGTATGTCAATGAAATTCTGACTAATTGTCAGGATAATGTGACCGCACAGTTTGTTATTTCCAGCAAAAGCATGATGTCTTTATATAACCAAATCATCTTAGCGCATCACATCATCCTCGTTTTCATCTGATTCTGGATATGTATGACAAAGCAAACAAACAAATGAAACCCGTAGACATATTTTCTTTCTCTACGGTTCTGGTAGAATTATGAAATGTTTCATGCATGCTTATATCAACATTTCTGAATAAATCATTTATAGAAGCACTTCTCAATGGGACCCGACCAGAATAAAAGCTTATAGGTCACTGCTATTCGTGTTCCAGTTGCATTTCTCTAATGGGAACATTAATACATGTAAGTAGAAACCAAAACCATGTTTCAATAAAATTAATAATGTTTCTTGCAGTTTTATAATGACAGTATAGCTAAAATTCCAACTGCCTGTATAACCGTGGAAGATGCGGAGATGTTATGGAGAATGTCACAAAGAGGTTAAGAACTAAATGGACATTTCTTTTGCTTGATATATTAAGGATGTATTTTCATTGATTTATTGAAAATCACCATAAATATTCTTTAACATGTTGTCTGTATTTTGTCGTGTTTTTTTTTCAAAATATCATTTCGTTTCCTAGCAACGCGATGTTACGCACATTGCGGCTAACAACAAGGTTTTGAATAATTAATGCAGTTTGTCCAATATTATTCCTATTTCAAGATGCTTGTGTTTGGTAATAAGTGTACAATGTTTCACTTTATTTTCAATTCCTGTCAAATGTCTGTATAATACCGGTTTAACTCTGATGTTGTGTATCTATTTAGGTGAGCGAATCGAGATATTGTTGAAAATGTCAGCACAAAATCTTCCAGAAACAATATCCAGAAACGTCATATCCGAAATAGTGGGCAGTACATACCCGGATGAAGTAAGTTTACCATACCCCCTACATATAATTACAACATGTCTAATTGTAATACTAAAGGTGCTCTTTGTCCCAACCGTTATTTTCAGTCAATTACATAATACATTGATCTTCTATATTCTTCATATTGCAAAAATATAAAAAAGACGAACTTCAAGGAAGCTGACGAAACAATGTAATTTTCATAAACTATGAGTTCACCTTGCCATACATATAAACTGTGTTTAAAATCCTTCTCGCACATACAGGTGGTGCTTTTATCAGGTCACATTGACAGTTGGGATGTTGGACAAGGGGCGATGGATGACGGGGCTGGTGCGTTACTTGGATGGCAAGTAAGTTAAACTAGAATTAATGATGTTGAAATTATATCTTCTCTATTTCAAAACATTTGATCGTAACTCAGTGTACTGTGCTTTTTTTGAGTGATTTGAGCAGCCGCAGCTGGAACATTAAGTTGTTGATTCTATCGCTGGTATACATTGTATGGAACGAATTTACATTAGAATGATGTAAATTGGCCAACTATCAAACAGTATATTGGTAAATGTTCCTACTATTTATTCCAGGCATTATCTATGATACGACAACTCGGGTTAAGGCCTAAAAGAACAATTAGATCTGTAATATGGACAGCCGAGGTAAGTTACATGATATCTACTGTCTAGTACTCATGTTTCATTATGAACATTTTCGATAAATGAAGCAATAGTGATGTCAATGTAGATGGTTATCAAACATAATGTGGATCATGCATTTCGTTAAATTGCTCCTCAGCATATAACTACAAATTGTCCAACATAATAACCTTACCCACTAGGAATCGAATCATGGTCTAACAATTGTACTAGCCGAGTGGGACAGACTTAAACACATTGTCGATGACTTGAACGAACAACGATGATGCGATAGTTGTGTAATTGATAAATATAATAATTCATTGACATAACTATTATGAGATCACTTAAAGTTCCATTATTACCATATGTTTGTCCTTGTAAGCATTATGTGGTTTATTATTCGCTACATGTCTCATTTTAATCTTATCTATGATGCACACCTACTATAACAATACCTACCCACCTATCCTCTTCGTGCCGGCTGGCACATAATGCTGCTACCAGAGTTCTCCATTGCTTCCTGTTTTTGGCAATCTTTTCAACTACTCAAAAAGTCTTCCCCATGGTCTTTATCTCAGTATTGATCGTCCTTCTCCACGTCTCTTTCGGTCTTCCTCTATTTCTTTCCCCCCTGATGGTGTCCATTTAAGTGAGGTCTTAGTAATACTGTTCTGGTCTTTTCTGATGACGTGACCAAACCATCTAAATCTTCGTTGTTTGATTACAATTCTGATGTTCTTTTGTCCTGTCTTTTTGTAGAGGTTGTTGATTGATATTTTGGTTGGCCAGTAGATCTTACAAATTTTGCGTAGGCATGTTGTATGAAATCCGGATAGTTTCTGACTGTCTTTTTGAGTTATTCTCCAGCATTCTGATTCATACAACAGGACGGAGAGTACATTGTTTTGGTAGAGTTTTACTTTGGTCTTCTCACTGATGTTTCCGGATCTCCATATCTTGTTGAGTTGGTGAAATGATATTCTTGCCTTTTGAAGTATGTTAGCTATATCCTTTTCAGTTGCATTGCTTTTGCTCAGAATACTTCTTAAATATGTAAAATCTTCGACCTCTTCAATTGGTTCATTGTCAAGTGTTATAGTTGTTTGATGGTTAGGGAGTTGCATCGTTTTTTTAAATTTTTTCTTACTGATGTTTAGTCCTACCTGGTGTGCATAATTGGCTAGGTCTTCTGTTTTCTTCTGGAGGTGGTCAGCATTGCTTGCAAGTAAGGCAATATCGTCAGGAAAATCAAGATCTTCAAGCATTGATGTGAGAGTCCATCTAATTCCTCGTTTTTGGTTTCCAACAGTTTTCCTCATTATCCAGTCGATAGCAACAAGGAACAGCATAGGTGACATGATGCATCCCTGTCGTACCCCGCTGGTGATATTGATCCAGTCGCTAAGCTTGTTGTTGTTAATAACGCTGCATGTAAAGTTCTCATAGAAGCTTTTAATAATTCTGATGATTTTTTCAGGACATCCATATGCATTTAGGATTTTCCATAAACTTTCCCTGTGGACACTATCAAACGCTTTTTCAAAATCTATGCAGTTTATATATATTTTACTGTTCCATTCTATACTTTGTTCCATGATGTTACTATAACAATGAACAATAACAATTAAAAAACCTTGAACTAATATACTGTACGAATCATTCTTTACGGATATAGAACTATGTATTATTTGACATTTATTTGATTCATTCTTTTGTATAATTATCAGGAATTCGGTTTGTACGGATCAAAGGATTACTTTGTGAAACACGAGGTACATGCTTTAATGTCTATCAAATATATATTTGATTAATTTAAATATACATGTATACCCTGGCGGTGAGGTTGCTAATTCGATTCTAGATGGCAACACACCATAGTTGTGTCATGGCATGGTAAAGTTCCCTTATTCCCTAATCAGTGGTTCCCCTACTGTCAAGCATACTGTCGGTGGTACTGTAACTCAGTGAAGCTTGTATTTCGTATAATTATCAGGAAATTGGTTGGCGTGGAGCACTTGATTACTTTAAGAGACACGAGGTAATTGTACATAACATATATATGCATTATGATACGAGTATGTAACTAAATGTAGAACCGCTTTAAAAATACAAGCGGGTATGGATGGTCTTGCGAACCGAATTGTTATTATGTCACTATTACGAAAGAGTCAATGTTTCATTTTCGATGTTACGATGAACACCCACCATTGCGGCGTCGACGTGCGAGACATCAGACAGCAGTTACATTATAGGATACATAGGCAGGTTTCGCAGACAAGAATGAAAGAAGAAAGAAAATACTCAACTTCCAAAAGCAAAATCGAATCGGCCCAACATCCCAATATATTATTGGCGTGTCTCTGGTTGATAACATACTACATAATTATATTATAAGATATGTGTGCATGTGCTTATATTATGCATCTGTTTCAGAATGATTCTTTTGTACTGGTTACGGAGTCGGATATGGGGACGTTCAAACCGAAGGGACTCAGTTTAGGAGGTATTATTACAATAAAACACCAACTTTGATAATGTATACCCTAAATATACGTTATAAAGTGTACTCCTAAGTCCGAACTTAAAATCATAAAAAAATATAAAGTACGTTAGAATGTTTATATGCTCTAAACGTCTTCAGTGTCCCGAGCATACATCATGCGGTTGCATGGTATTGCGCATTGAAAGTCTTGATGTAGAAGGTCGAAGTCATAGAAACGTTTCCTTTGTTTTTTATTTAATAAAAGGTCGATGCTGTTTTATTTTGAATATAAATAGTGACAATGATGTTGGTTTCAGTACAATATGAATAGCAAATAATCGTAAGATGCAATTTCTGTGTTAACATTCGGATATTATTTGACGTCTAGGCTGTCGGCAAGATTATAGTATATAACCAAGACTGGATGGGATATGGTGTATCTGGAAAGTATAGATTCTATGGAGCAGCACGTGCAGCAGCTGTTGGGGGCGTGGCTTCACTAACAAGGAGTGTCACACCTTTCTCTATAAACAGTCCACATACAGGCGCGCAGGTAAACAATTAAACTATACAATGTCCTCTATGACGCAAATAAAACATATCGTGCTTAGATGGAATCTCCGTTTTGTTAGTTATTAAAGCTGTGTCTTACTATTGCGACATACCATTGGAATGGTTCAAATGATTATTGTATGAATTCAGCGAATAATTAATGCTTCGTATGTCAATGAAATTCTGACTAATTGTCAGGATAATGTGACCGCACAGTTTGTTATTTCCAGCAAAAGCATGATGTCTTTATATAACCAAATCATCTTAGCGCATCACATCATCCTCGTTTTCATCTGATTCTGGATATGTATGACAAAGCAAACAAACAAATGAAACCCGTAGACATATTTTCTTTCTCTACGGTTCTGGTAGAATTATGAAATGTTTCATGCATGCTTATATCAACATTTCTGAATAAATCATTTATAGAAGCACTTCTCAATGGGACCCGACCAGAATAAAAGCTTATAGGTCACTGCTATTCGTGTTCTAGTTGCATTTCTCTAATGGGAACATTAATACATGTAAGTAGAAACCAAAACCATGTTTCAATAAAATTAATAATGTTTCTTGCAGTTTTATAATGACAGTATAGCTAAAATTCCAACTGCCTGTATAACCGTGGAAGATGCGGAGATGTTATGGAGAATGTCACAAAGAGGTAAAGAACTAAATGGACATTTCTTTTGCTTGATATATTAAGGATGTATTTTCATTGATTTATTGAAAATCACCATAAATATTCTTTAACATGTTGTCTGTATTTTGTCGTGTTTTTTTTTCAAAATATCATTTCGTTTCCTAGCAACGCGATGTTACGCACATTGCGGCTAACAACAAGGTTTTGAATAATTAATGCAGTTTGTCCAATATTATTCCTATTTCAAGATGCTTGTGTTTGGTAATAAGTGTACAATGTTTCACTTTATTTTCAATTCCTGTCAAATGTCTGTATAATACGAGTTTAACTCTGATGTTGTGTATCTATTTAGGTGAGCGAATCGAGATATTGTTGAAAATGTCAGCACAAAATCTTCCAGAAACAATATCCAGAAACGTCATATCCGAAATAGTGGGCAGTACATACCCGGATGAAGTAAGTTTACCATACCCCCTACATATAATTACAACATGTCTAATTGTAATACTAAAGGTGCTCTTTGTCCCAACCGTTATTTTCAGTCAATTACATAATACATTGATCTTCTATATTCTTCATATTGCAAAAATATAAAAAAGACGAACTTCAAGGAAGCTGACGAAACAATGTAATTTTCATAAACTATGAGTTCACCTTGCCATACATATAAACTGTGTTTAAAATCCTTCTCGCACATACAGGTGGTGCTTTTATCAGGTCACATTGACAGTTGGGATGTTGGACAAGGGGCGATGGATGACGGGGCTGGTGCGTTACTTGGATGGCAAGTAAGTTAAACTAGAATTAATGATGTTGAAATTATATCTTCTCTATTTCAAAAAATTTGATCGTAACTCAGTGTATTGTGCTTTTTTTGAGTGATTTGAGCAGCCGCAGCTGGAACATTAAGTTGTTGATTCTATCGCTGGTATACATTGTATGGAACGAATTTACATTAGAATGATGTAAATTGGCCAACTATCAAACAGTATATTGGTAAATGTTCCTACTATTTATTCCAGGCATTATCTATGATACGACAACTCGGGTTAAGGCCTAAAAGAACAATTAGATCTGTAATGTGGACAGCCGAGGTAAGTTACATGATATCTACTGTCTAGTACTCATGTTTCATTATGAACATTTTCGATAAATGAAGCAATAGTGATGTCAATGTAGATGGTTATCAAACATAATGTGGATCATGCATTTCGTTAAATTGCTCCTCAGCATATAACTACAAATTGTCCAACATAATAACCTTACCCACTAGGAATCGAATCATGGTCTAACAATTGTACTAGCCGAGTGGGACAGACTTAAACACATTGTCGATGACTTGAACGAACAACGATGATGCGATAGTTGTGTAATTGATAAATATAATAATTCATTGACATAACTATTATGAGATCACTTAAAGTTCCATTATTACCATATGTTTGTCCTTGTAAGCATTATGTGGTTTATTATTCGCTACATGTCTCATTTTAATCTTATCTATGATGCACACCTACTATAACAATACCTACCCACCTATCCTCTTCGTGCCGGCTGGCACATAATGCTGCTACCAGAGTTCTCCATTGCTTCCTGTTTTTGGCAATCTTTTCAACTACTCAAAAAGTCTTCCCCATGGTCTTTATCTCAGTATTGATCGTCCTTCTCCACGTCTCTTTCGGTCTTCCTCTATTTCTTTCTCCCCTGATGGTGTCCATTTAAGTGAGGTCTTAGTAATACTGTTCTGGTCTTTTCTGATGACGTGACCAAACCATCTAAATCTTCGTTGTTTGATTACAATTCTGATGTTCTTTTGTCCTGTCTTTTTGTAGAGGTTGTTGATTGATATTTTGGTTGGCCAGTAGATCTTACAAATTTTGCGTAGGCATGTTGTATGAAATCCGGATAGTTTCTGACTGTCTTTTTGAGTTATTCTCCAGCATTCTGATTCATACAACAGGACGGAGAGTACATTGTTTTGGTAGAGTTTTACTTTGGTCTTCTCACTGATGTTTCCAGATCTCCATATCTTGTTGAGTTGGTGAAATGATATTCTTGCCTTTTGAAGTCTGTTAGCTATATCCTTTTCAGTTGCATTGCTTTTGCTCAGAATACTTCCTAAATATGTAAAATCTTCGACCTCTTCAATTGGTTCATTGTCAAGTGTTATAGTTGTTTGATGGTTAGGGAGTTGCATCGTTTTTTTAAATTTTTTCTTACTGATGTTTAGTCCTACCTGGTGTGCATAATTGGCTAGGTCTTCTGTTTTCTTCTGGAGGTGGTCAGCATTGCTTGCAAGTAAGGCAATATCGTCAGGAAAATCAAGATCTTCAAGCATTGATGTGAGAGTCCATCTAATTCCTCGTTTTTGGTTTCCAACAGTTTTCCTCATTATCCAGTCGATAGCAACAAGGAACAGCATAGGTGACATGATGCATCCCTGTCGTACCCCGCTGGTGATATTGATCCAGTCGCTAAGCTTGTTGTTGTTAATAACGCTGCATGTAAAGTTCTCATAGAAGCTTTTAATAATTCTGATGATTTTTTCAGGACATCTATATGCATTTAGGATTTTCCATAAACTTTCCCTGTGGACACTATCAAACGCTTTTTCAAAATCTATGCAGTTTATATATATTTTACTGTTCCATTCTATACTTTGTTCCATGATGTTACTATAACAATGAACAATAACAATTAAAAAACCTTGAACTAATATACTGTACGAATCATTCTTTACGGATATAGAACTATGTATTATTTGACATTTATTTGATTCATTCTTTTGTATAATTATCAGGAATTCGGTTTGTACGGATCAAAGGATTACTTTGTGAAACACGAGGTACATGCTTTAATGTCTATCAAATATATTGTAATGCCCTGGGTCGTCCTAGATTATGTACATGTATGTTTGTTTACATTCTGTCTCGGCAATTTTCCCATAGTTTATTTATGGTTCATTTTCGTAAATCAACATTGGCAAGCCTAAGAATTGCATGGCTCACGATCTTTAGTGTTTCAGTAGTTGATCTGAATCAACTCATTACCTGTACTCTATGTTATAAACCCGAGATCTTCTATTATCACTTTTGTAAACAAACGTGTGTTTAATGAGTCGGCCATTGTTTTTACCGGATACGTAGTATTTTTGACCTAGTAAACGGATTCTTGGGTAGTTTATGTTGGAGACATTTTGGCATCATTTCGTCGTCTGTCGACTTCAACAGCTTATTTCTTCTGATCTACTCACTGGATATTGTTTAACATGTAAGGATTTATTTGTTTATTATTGTATTTCATGTCTGTGTATTTGATTTATCGAGTTTTGTACAGTTTACTCTCGATTCATTGAGTTTCATACATTTTCGCGAGCATATCTTCTGCTTTGGAGCGCGCAGTTTTATCTGTGCGCTGGATTGTGCGCTAGATGTGCGCAACGCTGTCATGTGCGCTTTTACGTTGTAAAGCGCACAAGATTTGTTGTGCGCTCAGCTTAGCGCACATTGCGCGCAACGTAGCGCACACATTTTTTGGTGCACTATATAAGGACCGGTCAGCTCAGATTCTGGGACTCTGATTTTTTAGCTCGTAGGTGCAAGACTGATTTTCTTTATTTTTCTTTAACATTAATTCTATCAACTTAGGATTATTCATTTAATTATTTTAGATGCATTTGAATGATTTTAAGAGTTTTTATTAAAAGAAAGACTTGTTATTTAATTAACTGGAACGTTGGTGAAAATACTTAGAGATTTTATGGTGATGTTTTGCATGTGAATTAGTTGTATTTTAGACAGTATTGTTCTGACATTGGTGATTTATTGCAGTTGATTTGAGAGTTGGTTATCATATTAAATGGTAGAGACTGGAATTTATACTTTGTCTTCATTTTACTCTATTTATTTTGAGTCCATTTGAGAGTCCATTTTATTTTATTGTATTTGTATTGTCCGTGCTGAAACGACACGCTACCACATATCTACAGTAGACAACACTGAGATACAGATAACCGCTAGCACGTGACATAATTTATGGTGGCAGCCAGGTGGAATCTTCGTCAATTACAGTAAAGATTCAGTGATCGACACCCGTCTCGAGAAAGAATTAGAATGTCAACTTCTGACCAGCAAGATACAGAGGGGTCAAGTTATACCTTATCAAGCGGACAGAATAAACTGACTATGGAAGTTTCATCAATAGATGGAGGTGAATATGACCAGATATCAGATAATCAAGGTACAGATAGGATAAATGGATCACCGGATTGGATGAAAGATGCTGTGAGAGATATGGTCAACATGCAGAGGCAAATGTCCCAGGCCCTGAATAGTGTAACTACACTACTTACTAATATATACAAAAAAGATCAAACTTTACAAAGTCCCAAAGAACCTGAGGCAAATAGTAAGTACAATCACCATAATACAGACAGTCATCAGTCTACTAATGGAGCCAATTCAGGTAATCAGTATACAAATAATGCATGTAATATATTTTCAGATTCGGAGCCTGAACATAATGTTACTTATTCAAGATCTGTTCATCGAACACAGTCTAGGCGTAATAACAGGTATAATGCTGATATTAAGCTACCTGCCTTCACAGGGAAGGATGAGTGGAAAGTCTGGATCAATAGATTCGAGGTAATAGCAGAACGCCAGAACTGGGATGACGAACAGATGCTAGATAATCTGCTCCCGAAGTTACAGGGTAGTGCAGGAGAGTTCGTCTTCACGCAGCTTAAACGCACCACGTTACGTGATTACAGGGACCTAGTGGGTGAACTTAACAGTAGGTATAGATTAATCGAGACACCTAGAACATTCGCTGCAAAGTTTAGCAAGAGAGACCAGAAAGCAAAGGAGACAGCTGAGGAATATGCAGCAGTATTGAAGTGTCTCTATGACAAGGCGCACACCAGACGAGATAAAAGAACCAGGAAGGAAGATCTGGTACGCAGATTCTTGGATGGTCTGAAAGATGAGGAGGTGCGATGGGAGGTGGAGTATGTAAAGGAACCAGAGAATATTGATGAAGCAGTGTACCATGTGGTGAATTATATTCAGACCAGAAGACGGCACTTACACTCAGCGAACACTGTTAGAAGAACACAGAGTCAAGAATCACCGTCAGAGTATGGTGATGAGGATGAGGTAAGTTGTGAAGAAGAGTTTGAACACGCATACAGAGTACCGTCCAAGAAATATAAGGGAAAGACAAAGCTGGGAAATAAAGGTGCAGCATCACAGAAGGAGAGAACAGCGAAAGTGGTTGATACAGAAACAAGCCCTAGTGACACAACCAGTAGTGAGAATGAGATCTTGATACAGGTACTTCAGAAATTGAATGAGCTTACCTCAGAAAAGCAGTCACCTCAGAGTATACAGAGCAGTCAAACCCCTCAGAAAAGAGTTATACGGTGCTATTCTTGCAACCAAGAAAACCACATTGCCAGGAACTGTCCCCTCAAGACTCAGATCTCAGCACCGTATGGTGAGAGGAGTAACTATGACAATAATGTAAGAAGGGTCACAGTCAGTAAAGGGAATCCAGGATTGACACATACAGGTGCGTATCATGCAACACAATGTGACTCAACAGGGCTCACCCAGAAACTCCCAGCAAGGGGACATGTAGTGCGACTTCCACCGGAAATGGTGACTGGAGGCAGAACAATCGTAAACAGTCAAGATGCAACCACATACAGAGACTACAAGGACACTCCGAGATAGTCGATAGATACCGGAGCCCTGTGTGTTGTTGTTGTTGTACTGTTGTTGTTGTTATATTATCCTAATGTGGTATGTGTTTTTATGAATTTTTATATTGAGATGCAGTGTTGTAGCTGTTGGGATGTGATGTGATAGCTGACAACTTTAGATGTGAAGCAGTATTTATGGATAGTGCATGTTCAGCAGAAAATATTGTTCACACTTATTTTTTTTAATTTTTAATATTATAGAAGTGTCTTCTATAATGAGCTACTGTATTGTATTTTGCTTCAACTGGTGATTGCTTCTATTTATTACAGGTAGTGATATTGAAGTGGTATACAGATTTGGTCAAGTACTAATATTGGAATGAGTGGAGATTGGTAGACCTATGCAGATTTACATGTTTGTGTTGTTTGGTAGCAGAAGTGTCAAGTCCTGTGATGAAGGTAAGAAGAAGATGGAAGTCAGTGAGCAGAAGTGAAAGGAAACAGAACGGATTATATTTTGTTCAACTTGATTTTGTTTTAGATGATGAGATGTGAAGGATTGACCTAGAGTAGGGTCGGGTGTGAGAGTAGATGACCAGTGAGGTGAAAGCTGAAGGTTGAGAATAGGAGAATGAGTTGAGAAGGTTTGAGTTTATCAGCTGACAGAAAGAGTTGATATGTTGTAGAAGTCTGGTGATTGATGATGCAGATTTGTGGACTTGATGGAATCTTCTGTTGCTATATATTTTTGTGGATCTTGTTCTGGAAATCAGAGTACAGAGCAAGTACAGAACATGACAGTTGTTATCAGTAGTCGTAGGAACAGTTATTGCTTAAACTTTTGTATATTTTGTTATATTTTATGTACTTTCAGTCTTGAGCAGCTGATGATGAGAAAACTGTTCGATATGTCTTCAATTACTTTATGCTACGATCAGAGGCTGATGTTTATTGTCATAGAGATGAGATCCCTTAATGATAGAGAGACCATAGGAGTTGGGACAGGACAGACAGCAGAGTAGATTAAGAGTAGAATAACGGCATAAGAGAGGAACTGTGAAGCAGCGAGATGGACTGTGAAGCAGCGATATGGACTGTGAAGCAGCAATATGGACTGTGAAGCAGCGATGTGAACTGTGAAGCAGCAATATGGACGGTGAAGCAGCGATATGGACTGTGAAGCAGCGAGAGGAACTGTGAAGCAGCGAGAGGAACTGTGAAGCAGCGAGAGGAACCGTGAAGCAGCGAGAGGAACCTTAAAGTTACTCTTAAGGAGAGAGGACAGATGATGAGACAGAAAAGCAGTCAAGACTGACAAGAAAATGATGTCCTTCCCTATTTGCTGTGTTAGTGGTTAAGGTTTTTTTTTTGAAGTTTTGTTGACAATTTTGAACTTAGGAGAAGTAAATGTTTGTTTCTCAGACCTCGATATTATTGGTTAATAGTTTTCTCATGGCTCGTTATACATGGAATCTTGGATTTTAGAGCTTTAAGTGAAGTTTCTATTAAAGTATTTTTTTTCTTGTTAGACCGGCATGAGTTGTTAGCATTTTGTTTTTGTCTTTTTTAAGTAATGATCTTTCTCTTATTGTCTACCTTGTTAGTACAATTTTTAGTGTTTCAGTACTGTTGAGTATTTTAATGCTTCTGAGGGATGACTTCTGTGTTGACAGATGATTGTAGAACGTGTTGATATTATTTAATTAATTCAGGATATGTCTACTCATCTATTGCATGATGTTTTTGAAAGTAGGCTTGTGCTAGATGTTGGTAACAGTTCCTGTCCGTTGGTTGTTGAACTATGTCGTGAACCCGAGTCTGAGTGCAGATTATATTCAAAGTGATTTTTCTCATATATGCATCCTGTATTTGTTAATTTTGTTGTTTGTTGTATGATGCATTTATATGTTTAGTTGTGGTAGAGGCACTCTAGTCCGGAGATTATCCTTAAGTCGCACTTGGTCGTGGGTAATTTATAAAGGTGATGTGAACTTAATATATTTAGCGATCTAGTCATTTGTGATGATCCCAGAATATTGTTGTTTAGATTATCACACTGTTATTGTCCAGATGATCTCTAGCCATTGCTATTGTTATGTATGTTTTAGGAGTTGGTCCAGTCTGTCATAGGTGCTATTTAGTACTGTGATTTTTATATGTAGATCTCAATTTTTGCTATGATATGAGATGTCAGTAATTATTTTGTTATTAAGGTAGCATGACACAATGATGTTTAAGGTAGCATACCACCTTTTTTCATTTTTGACATATTTGAGATATAGGTGTCTATAGTTTTTCTTGTCATAGATTGTTTTTATTTTTGATTAAAGAGGGACCTTTAAGCTTTAAGGAGGGGGTAATGTAATGCCCTGGGTCGTCCTAGATTATGTACATGTATGTTTGTTTACATTCTGTCTCGGCAATTTTCCCATAGTTTATTTATGGTTCATTTTCGTAAATCAACATTGGCAAGCCTAAGAATTGCATGGCTCACGATCTTTAGTGTTTCAGTAGTTGATCTGAATCAACTCATTACCTGTACTCTATGTTATAAACCCGAGATCTTCTATTATCACTTTTGTAAACAAACGTGTGTTTAATGAGTCGGCCATTGTTTTTACCGGATACGTAGTATTTTTGACCTAGTAAACGGATTCTTGGGTAGTTTATGTTGGAGACATTTTGGCATCATTTCGTCGTCTGTCGACTTCAACAGCTTATTTCTTCTGATCTACTCACTGGATATTGTTTAACATGTAAGGATTTATTTGTTTATTATTGTATTTCATGTCTGTGTATTTGATTTATCGAGTTTTGTACAGTTTACTCTCGATTCATTGAGTTTCATACATTTTCGCGAGCATATCTTCTGCTTTGGAGCGCGCAGTTTTATCTGTGCGCTGGATTGTGCGCTAGGTGTGCGCAACGCTGTCATGTGCGCTTTTACGTTGTAAAGCGCACAAGATTTGTTGTGCGCTCAGCTTAGCGCACATTGCGCGCAACGTAGCGCACACATTTTTTGGTGCACTATATAAGGACCGGTCAGCTCAGATTCTGGGACTCTGATTTTTTAGCTCGTAGGTGCAAGACTGATTTTCTTTATTTTTCTTTAACATTAATTCTATCAACTTAGGATTATTCATTTAATTATTTTAGATGCATTTGAATGATTTTAAGAGTTTTTATTAAAAGAAAGACTTGTTATTTAATTAACTGGAACGTTGGTGAAAATACTTAGAGATTTTATGGTGATGTTTTGCATGTGAATTAGTTGTATTTTAGACAGTATTGTTCTGACATTGGTGATTTATTGCAGTTGATTTGAGAGTTGGTTATCATATTAAATGGTAGAGACTGGAATTTATACTTTGTCTTCATTTTACTTTATTTATTTTGAGTCCATTTGAGAGTCCATTTTATTTTATTGTATTTGTATTGTCCGTGCTGAAACGACACGCTACCACATATCTACAGTAGACAACACTGAGATACAGATAATCGCTAGCACGTGACAATATATTTGATTAATTTAAATATACATGTATACCCTGGCGGTGAGGTTGCTAATTCGATTCTAGATGGCAACACACCATAGTTGTGTCATGGCATGGTAAAGTTCCCTTATTCCCTAATCAGTGGTTCCCCTACTGTCAAGCATACTGTCGGTGGTACTGTAACTCAGTGAAGCTTGTATTTCGTATAATTATCAGGAAATTGGTTGGCGTGGAGCACTTGATTACTTTAAGAGACACGAGGTAATTGTACATAACATATATATGCATTATGATACGAGTATGTAACTAAATGTAGAACCGCTTTAAAAATACAAGCGGGTATGGATGGTCTTGCGAACCGAATTGTTATTATGTCACTATTACGAAAGAGTCAATGTTTCATTTTCGATGTTACGATGAACACCCACCATTGCGGCGTCGACGTGCGAGACATCAGACAGCAGTTACATTATAGGATACATAGGCAGGTTTCGCAGACAAGAATGAAAGAAGAAAGAAAATACTCAACTTCCAAAAGCAAAATCGAATCGGCCCAACATCCCAATATATTATTGGCGTGTCTCTGGTTGATAACATACTACATAATTATATTATAAGATATGTGTGCATGTGCTTATATTATGCATCTGTTTCAGAATGATTCTTTTGTACTGGTTACGGAGTCGGATATGGGGACGTTCAAACCGAAGGGACTCAGTTTAGGAGGTATTATTACAATAAAACACCAACTTTGATAATGTATACCCTAAATATACGTTTTAAGTGTACTCCTAAGTCCGAACTTAAAATCATAAAAAAATATAAAGTACGTTAGAATCGTATGTTGGGGAGTGAATGTTTGAAGCGACGTATTGATGAAGATAATTACAATGATTGTAGCCAGGAATCTTGGTTCTTACCAATTTGACTAATACAAAGTAGTTACAAATATATTGTCTCATCACCATTGAAACAAAGGTAAGGATCAGTATAAGACATCGCACGAAATTCATGTACCACTTTCACACCGAATCCTCTACTGTAATATTTTAAAACGTTAATATACTTGAGGGTCGTGAATGTGTAGTAACTCTGGCTAACACTTATAATATGACTACCAGGTAACAATGAGGCTGTTGAGGTTATGAAAGAAGTGATGAATCTGCTGGCTCCCATCAACGCCTCCATACTCTACCCCAGTCCTAGTGCTACATATGGTGGAGGGGAAGTAACTCCGTGGATCAGAAAGGGAGTACCAGGTGCTATGTTGGAAACTCATAACGAGAAATACTTCTATTTTCATCATTCCGAAGGTAAATACGTTGATAACAATACGCTAATAATTGGTCACATTTAAAGTAGCATACATTTATTTTCTGGTTGTGTTATCATTGTTGCAGAGACCATTAACAATTGTAATAAGTTGGCAAAATATTTAGAGGATTCGCTTGTTGAAGATCAACTTTCAAACCGAAAAATCAAAATTTCTCGAAACAAAACGTTATTTGTGGTAGTTCAAGCCACCTTGATTATATGAAATATACATACGTACATAATATTCTATCACCTTTACACCTGTTATTCAAATTACACTGCAGGAGATACAATGGACGTGTTGGATTCCATTGAGTTAGATCTATGCGCCGCTGTATGGGCTGTAATGGCATACTCTGTAGCTAACATAGAAAATGCTCTACCTCGTGATTACTTGTAAACAGGAATGTTTGTATAATACTAGATGAATTATATGATTTAGATTAAAACTGTGCATAAAACACCATCATTGTCAACTTACAAACAGCGTCTATGATCACTTTTGCAGCGAGATGGACTGGTTCGTGTATTTCACAAATGCATGTTATACAGGGGAGTTAACCTGTATCTAGTCGTCACTTTGGCCACATGCGAAGTTATCTCTCTTACATTAAAGTCAATTTTTCGCAGGCTAAATAATGTTCTGTTGTATACAGTGGTATATTCATAGTTTGCGCTGTATCCTAACCAGTGTTAATATCACTTACACAAAGAAGCAGTACATGAGGGGGGAAATCTACATTACTGGCATTGTTTTATGGAAGACGACCGAGAGCCATCTCAAACATGTTCTTAATATGCAGTGTATGCATATAATAAGAGTCAACTGTTTTGTACATAGCAGATTATGATAATGCTGTAATTTAAAGTTGTTACGTACGTTATTATATTGTCTGGTGTACAGTAATAAAATATTGTATATTTTTTTCGAATGTCCGCTGAATTAGTTATTTGCATGGTAGAAAAATACAAGCAGTTAGAAAGTATTTGCAACATATTGACAGTCTTCCATAAAATCTTCACCAATGGCCAAATGGACAAGAAGAATAATTTTGAAACTAAAAAAATATAAATGACAAAAAACGGTCCAAATCAATACCACGTATCTGCGTCATCCCGAAACCCTTCTCCCAAGTTAATTAAAACTTGAAAATTTCTCGGTCGGATTTATATTGAATTATAAGTCCAAACTGTGGACCACGAGCATTGAGGTTTACGTGTAAATTAAACACTATTTGACGGCTTCAACCCAATGTGCTATAGAGAACTGTGAGAGTGGAATGTAAATGTATGGCTGATATATGAACGATGCATTGATGCTGGTCCTATAAGAGAACAAAAACACTGACAGACGCTCCACGTCGATAACACATTTCTAAATACCCAATATCTCCAAAACCAAATGTCATTCTTTTATCACTGAAGTAGATCGAATGGAAACTACTCGTTTTTATTTAAATTCATCTGACTTAATTTGATTATAGAAGCAGTGAAATAGTTCCCTGGAGGACACTAAACGATCGTAATACTTTAAGCGATTGTATTATATTGTGAAATATGACGGAATGCTTGTCGTAAATTATAGCTTTAAGTCACATCATTAATTTACTCTCCATTACCGGAAGATAAAGTTGTGTTCACATATTTCTTGTCTGTGATATATCATCCAGGATTGTAAGACATCATTTACCATGTCTATAACGGTCGTATGAATTCACTATAAAACGATTTTTCCTGAAGTTTACGTGATCAGCCAATGGAATTAATGATTTTTAGAAAATAAACATTGCATTTTCCTATTATACAAGTTATATATCTCCTAACGACATTTAATGGAGACTCGTTCAACTCTGGCAATTTCAGACGTTTACTGAAAACTAAGTGTACGTATAAATTAATAACTTTTGAGTCGATTCTCCGACTTGGTTGGTCAATTACTTCAGTGGCATTATACATGTATCTTCTAATATACATGTATATATATTATCGTGGTACTGATTGAAAAATGCCAAATGCAATTACTAATTAGCATTTACCTGGATATATCGATACTAAGCTAGGGATACCATAAACGTCTTTTGTATCATGGTTTCGACCTGAGATCGAATCCTTGAACACGCCATTCAAGCGGACGTTCTATCGGCCAAATCCTCTACATGTGCAGGAACTGCTAGTTGCTTTTCATAAATTCTAGTAAATACTAATTCCTAGGAATATGTTTAAGTCTTCTGACAATTTCATGTATCCGAACGTTAATGTGTTGTTGGTAGGTGGTGGGGAGCTACTGGGTAATGGGCAAATGGGTGATGTAACAGACACAAAAACACACCCACATACGCCATTGTACTGTGATCCAATCACTGAGTGTTGCCGTACTCTTGTATTATTCTTATTTTCCCAGATGGAAAGTGCTGATGTCGGTACTGGCACCGATACACTGAAAGTAATTAAAACTTGTATTTCTTACGGCGAGCGCTCCGGCTTTATCCAGCACCAGTCGGGTTTCAACATTTGTGCCATAAACAATCAATATCAATACAGAACCAGAATGGCTTTGTCACGTTATATGCTTTATGATTTAAGATAGCGCTTTAATTAGTCACTACCATTTATGATGCACGAGAAAATGTTCTATAGGGAATGATAAGCAATTACAAGTTTCCCTCAAGCCTCGTAAATTCTCGTTTGCCGGATGCGAGATCACAGCAATGCGTTGGTATGGCAACTAAATCATAAAAGCAATGAATTATATTAAAAGGTAATTAAGTCAGGCTTGTCTCTATTTGTGTGAATATCGACTCTGCTAGTTAATTGAAATACTTCATGCGAAGTTACAGAAATATCGCTGATTTGACATAAAACAGACGTTGAATGTATCGGACATTCATTAAAACCTTATTACACATGCGCTAATCCATGAGTGCTCCCTGCCCACGACTGGGGTGTTTTTGTATCGAATCTGTAAGCTTTATAACACTGCCACTTCCTCCAAATTGTGTTAAGTAATTTTCTATCAAACATGCATGTTTATACACATGACCTTCCAATTTTATTACGTAGGCACCAAGTCAGTGTGTTGTCCGTGAATGTCAACTGAACCACAAAATGTTTACCAATATTGCATAGACAGTAACCCTTGTGAAGTATATATGTGTTGCAGGTAAATGTTCTTACTTTACGCTGTTTTTTATTACTTGCAATTCCATGAAGTTTATTGACAGGCACTTGTCCCTGTGCGTTCCTGATTGCCAATTACGCTTCCACCCACGCTGTTCATAAACGTAAGCCAGTCTCGTACATGGGAAGAATAATTGGGTTATTTAGAGTGAAATGTTTACATAATGTATAATTAAATTGAAATGCGATGCTCCTACGTTTACGAAAACATGTATAAATGAAGAGGAAGAGCGAATACAGTATTACAATGCCAACACGGCATAAATTCTATCATCTTATTGTAAAATTTGTATTTGATATCCGCACGCCCTGTCTGTCATTCTCCATAACCATTGGACAGCCTCGCTTTGGATGGATATGAATATGTGACCATTATACTTGAAATGTTTCATAAAGAACAAAATTAGGACCCCTAATATAGACGTCTAGTAAGGTTACTGCAGACCGAATAAACATCGATCTGCTCTACATTACGCGTTCTATGTGACTTTACGAGGCACCTTTCTGAACACCTCCGAACGTTGTTATTTCTACTTGAGATTTGTTACTTATCCCTATACCCATACCGATGTCTATGATTGCTTCCTATGATTCATATCGAGGGGTTTTCTCACACGTTCAATCACTTAAGTATTAAGTGAGTGTACCGTTGACTTCATGCAAGTGTTATTTTAACCAGAATTTTGTTAGGCCAGACCATTTTTTCAATTAGGTTATCAGTATTTTATGAGGCTTTTATATATTTTTGATAAAATATATTTTAAATATTATTTTAACAGTATTTTGTGAGATGTTTGTATGTTTTTGATAAAATATGTTTTTATAACAATCTATTAAACCCTTGCTTCATGAATGAGGTAGAACATAATAGAATAGTGCGTGCATACTTGTTCACGAAGAAAATGTTTATTAGATTCCATGTGAATGGCTTTATACGGCACATTGAGAGTGACTTTTTAGGGCACATGAATGACGTACAGCAGTTTGGTTTAATGAAGCAGATAGGCGTGGAATTAACATTTCCCGAGGAGTGTGTCGTTTTAGGGAACAAAATTTACCCTAACTGTGGCCATATAATGACCCCTTACACTGCTGCACAGCTTGCACGGAAAGGGCGCAGAGAGAGACGGCAATGAGCAAAGTTGAATAGATATATGAGGGAATACCGGGTGCGCTTTGAGAACACCATTGGCGAATTGAAAATATATAAAGTGATTGCTACATTATGGCGCCACCCGAGACATTTCATTTCAAATGTTGTTTTTATTTGTGCAGCACTTTCGTGCCGACATAAAACAATAAACACAATTCTGTAAATATGCGTGTCCTTATTTATTGACTATACATATAAATTAATTTTGAGATGCCCCCTAACTTTAGCCAATATTAGCTATCGTAGACATAGGAATAGACATAGGGATAAATGACAAATCTCAAATAGGAAAAGGTAAGGTGATACATGTACAAACAAAACATAAGATAACGAATCTTAACCGCGACTCATTCGAAGCCTCTTTCCGAATATAGCTTCTTTAGCAACTTTAACAAATATTGCACACTAATTACAGATGTGTTTATGTGAGAGCTACGAACGACAACTCTACACAAAGTTCGGTATCGGGAGTTTTGAGTGGTGAATACATTGCGATATACAAGTATGCACATACGTGTACATGTATGGAATATATCAAGTTAAAAATTATATTTCTTAAATTTTAACGTTGAAAATGGTAACAATCTATAACAACACTTCATATGATTGTTGTATTCCCACCAACAACTGGCAAACACTTTTAGATCACATTTTAGATGAAATATCCACCCTTTATCATTTAATTGAAATGAATCCGCTCTTCAAAAATCACATAAACACTTCAGAGATATGACATTATCCAGTGAAATGATGAACATAATTCATTAAATCGCGATACAATCATACTATGGCGATGCTTATCTTGTTCGAGTTGGCAGATATTCCGTGTAGAAAACGCATTTGAAATTTAATTTTTCTCTTGAAAACTAATCGCACCTGTCAACTGATTCTCATTTGTTTGTAATCGTTTGAGAATAAAACCTTGCACAGAACGTTTTTCATCAAACCGTAGCTCGTTTTTACCGTCGCTTATTTATGAGCAGAAATATAAATCGTGTTTGTTATAGTGAGTTCTTGGAAGCTAATTGTCAGAAAATACGACTGACCTTGTCGTGTTTCTTGATAACTCGTCATACCTCATCGACAATGTAGGTAAAGAAGATGTTTTAAGCGGCAAAGAAATGTGTTACATTTTATGTAAGTATTAGTATTTGCTGACAAGGTGTTGATTGGTACCCTCATTAGAGGCATGCTAAAACGTGTTGACTCGAATACTACGGTGCGGAAATATGTATGAATGGTGAACATACTAAAATGCCAGATATAATTATAACGGTAAGCCATAACAAGCTTCTGTCCTTTCCAATTCAAGAAATATCTTTGCAAGTCGATTAGGTATTTAGGTAATTATAGCAGTTGCTTTATTTCAACACTGGACCTATACAACAATACCATGGCGAGAGGGTATACTATTTTAAGTACGAAATGTATTCCTTGTAAAATATTGTGAATTAATCGACACAAATAACATGATTTATTGCCTGAGGCATATTGTATGATTGCTCACGGGAATCAATTTGTGCGACATTTGTAGACATTTATGTGATATTTTGATAAATTAAATATGAATGAAATTGTTTGAAGTTAGTGTGGTAATCATTTTCATCTTCCAGATTATTGATGACTGGCTATTCATAGCATCAAGGACTCGAGAGAAATGTTTGCCGAGAGAAATTAAATTGTGTACTATGGTCGGTCAAATGGTGGTGCGGTATTTATTTGATCTGTTTTACATGTTGCCTCACACCAATTCTACATTCTGCTTGTCTATTCATGACAGGTAAACAGTGGTGATTTGCGGTGACAACTTCCTCCAAGTACCTGTAAGTGGAGCCATAGACTGTCGCCCAGCAGCTGAACCGCGTTTGACGGCACTCCTATCGATCAAGGCATGTTGTTTTAATGCATATCAATAGTTACAACATTTTCCTCGATATGTGGGGGTGTTAGTTGAAGCCACCTGCGAATCACCATTTGAACACTTGTTAACAGCTTTGTCAATCTAGCTGGTAATGCTATCAAGGGCAGATTAAGAAGTACCGAATTCAAAACATTGAATGTAATGGGTTTGCCTTTCCTTGAGGGATATAAGAACACTATTTATTCTTGTTTTGTCACAGTTAACTTTTCTCAGTTTGCAATAACTAATCTGGAAACTATAGGATGTATTGATGGCATTTTAAATCGACTCCATTTCCTCTGAAATAATGTTAACTGATTTATTTTAGAAATATCATTGTAACTGCTGGCTTATAAATTAAATAGTTCAATGTTGCATATCAGTAGTGTTAACATCGAGACGGCAAGGTAACATGTCACAAATTTCTTTGAAAATGAAAAATGTATTAATATCGTACGATGTTTCTCGCCTGGAAATGTCCTGAAGAATACATTGTGCTACAGAAAGCACTCGTTTCACACTACTCGCAGCAAAACATATTTGTTTAGCGATATGTCTGAACGAACTCCCTGTAGATCAAGCTGTTTGTATGAGACGTTTGAAGTCAATTGATGTCAATTAAGAATAATTGTAAAAACTGGAAAATCAAACATAAGTGTTTTGTTTCATTTACGACTTGTTTTGTGAACAGTATGCCTCTTTGGAACGGAACTGTTCCATTTTGTTTACTGCATGAACTACATGGGGCTCATTAAATCCATTCCACAGCTTTGATACATATATCAACAGCACGTTGTTTATGTGAAGAAACGGAATTAGAAAATCGTTAAACATATTATTTAAAGGGAATATTTGCGAGAAAATCGTCAGTTTCATTTACGTCAAAATCGTAATGGAACATTGCTTATTGGAGATCTCAATTTCATGAAACTTCGAAAGCTGTTATCAGCTTTGTAAGTGAATCTTGTGAAATCAGAATAGAAATATTTGTAACATGCAACAAATCTTTCAACTGTCAGACTGTGAAGACTAATGTTTCCCCGGTGAATTAAAAACAGAATAACAAAATAATGTAATTATTCTCCGATAATTAAAACGCACAATATGATACTATCGTTCTAATATCGATCTTTCGAAGGCAGTATGAACGAGGAACTAATTATGTTTTTAAACAAAATAATGAAAACAACTATTGCGGATCCTACTGGCAAGATTGTAATTATTCCTTATACAGGCAAATGCGTAAGCCGTTACATACATCGCGTGTTTGTTTCAAATCCCAACATTATTCCTCATTCGCTTTTATAATTATATCATCTTATTCCATTTTCCAGTCAAAACAATAAAACTTGCGGCAAACTGTGTTTCCTAATATTATAAAAGAACCATAAAATATTCCCTGAATGTAGAATTTATAACAAATGTTTGCATTAGGAAATTCTACCGATAAACGTGCATTTAATCACGAGTCTGTAGGAGAGCGAGTCTCCGGTGATCATTTATCGTGTTTTATATATTGCATTGATGGAAAGTATTCAGTGTCTGTTCAAAAGAAGTTTGTGTTCAATAAATAGTTTTTTTATTCTGGTCCCAGTGGCCAATTCATATCAATTTCGTTCACAAAGTGGTACTGATGTAATTTCATTATATGGCGATCAATTTGTCTAGGTATCTCATGTCAAGATTATGTAGCTCTGTAATATCCATACCATACAGGGTTTATATTTGTATAATGCACAGTTATTTCTCTTGCAGTATATCCGATGTATTTCGTGCATTTAGTGGCCGATTTACCTTACACCTTTTGCTGTACCACAATCAATACTTATGTGATTTTCCGCAACTAGCTACTTACAATGCTGGCAAACTATCGCCGATCTAATACGAAAAATAATATTTTTGTGAACGCATATGGTAAGAGATGAAAAACCTAATATCATATTGTGCTAAATTTATCATGTGATTTCTAAAACAGCAATAATGTAATTTTTATTTACGGTGTACTGTTTGTATTTCATTTCGTATAATTCCGCGACCTTCATTTGTCTTCAAGTTTTAAGCGAAATATAAACGACGAAGGCTACATCTGAAATCAACTGTCCAGGAGAACTGATGGTGTTAAATCGCGTAAATACTGCAGTATTATGAACCATTCCAATAACCTTTCTCTCAAATTAATTGAAACTTGAAAATGCTCGGTCGGATTCATATTAGTTCAAACTGCGGACCACGAGTATTGACGTTGACATGTAAATTAAACACTATTTGGCGGCTTAAACCAAACGTGTTATAGAGAACTGTGAAAGTGGAATGTTAATATTGTATGCTGATTAATGCATGGTGGGGCTCAAAGAAAACAAAAACATCGACTGATGCTCCACGTCGATAAAACATTTCTGAAGACCCAACTTCTCCAAAACCAAAAGCCATTCTTTTATCGCTGAAGTATATCGAATGGAAAATATTCGTTTTTATTGAAATTCATCTGACTTAATTTGATTATAGAAGTAGTAAAATAGTTCCCTGGAGGAGACTAAACGATCGTAATACTTTAAGCGATGGTATTGTATTGTGAAATATGACGGAATGCTTGTCGTAAATTATAGCTTTAAGTCACATCATTAATTTACTCTCCATTACCGGAGGATGTAGTAGTTTCCACGTATTTCTTAGCTGGGATATATCATACAGGATTGTAAAACGTCATTAACCATGCCTATAACGGTCGTATGAATTCTGTATAAAACGATTGTTTCCAAAAGTGTACGTGATCAGCCAATAGAATTAATTATTTTTAGAAAATAAACATTGCATTTTCCTATTACGCAAGTTATATATCTCCTAACGACATTTAAAGGAGACTCTGGTCTAATGCTCGTTCAACTCTGACAATTTCAGACGTTTACTGAAAACTTAGTGTATGTATAAATTAATAACTTTTGAGTCGATTCTCCGACTTGGTTGGTCAATTACTTCGGTGGCATTATATCTTCTAAGATACATGTATAAATATTATCGTGGTACTGATTGAAAAATGCCAAATGCAATTACTAATTAGCATTTACCTGGATCTATCGATACTAAGCAAGGGATACCATAAACGTCTTTTGTATGATGGTTTCGACCTGAGATCGAATCCTTGAACACGCACTCCAAGCGGACGTTCTATCGGCCAAATCCTCTACATGTGCAGGAACTGCTAGTTGCTTTCAATAAATTCTAGTAAATACTAATTCCTAGGAATACGAGGGTTGTCCCAGTTAATCGTGTATTTTGCTAATGATTTTCTTATTTGGCATCACATTATTATGATGTTTTGTTATTACCTTTATGAATTCATTGTTGATCTATATCAAGTGGAAAAACTGAACAGGTAAGTGTATGGTGCAAATTATCGGTGATTAACTAACCCCATGTATGCAAATGCGGCGCAACTCATAAAACGCGCCATGATTCATTCAATGTACAGGGTGTCCAAAAAGAAAGTATACAGTTTCGGGGTATTTTTATCAACTCTTAATGTTCAGCTATCGCAAAGAAATTTTGCACATAGTTAGAAAAAAGATGTAAAGTTTTTCTGGTACCAGTTTGAAAATTGTAACTCGAATAATTTTTAAAAAATGTCAATTTCCGAAAAATACCTTATTTTTACCGTGCCGTCATTTTGACGTAATTAACGACGTTTTCGCAATTTCTGTCTGTCGCATGTTTCCCGGTTTGCACCAATTCTTTAAAAGTGTTGGTTACATTTACACAGATTTCTACAAACTGGTCTTCTTAAATTTCATTTTGATGTTGATCCGAAGAAAACTTGTGTATATTCGCATTTGATTGTACTTAAGCGATCTCAGATAGCCCAAAAGAAAAAAATCCACATGAATTAAGGCCCGGGCTGTGGGCGGGCAATTCCACTCTGCAGTGGAATTTGCTTGAAATGATTGTGACACCAAATGTTTCATGTAATTCACCCAACACCGTGCATTGCTATGTGTGACTCTGACTCTACTTGCACGATCCATGCAACATTCAAAACAAAGGATTCGCTGCGGAGCTTCGAAAGAACTTGCTTAACAAAGGTAAGTAACACAATGGGGTACTCCTTTCTATTGTGTTGTCGAAATCGCAAGTGAATAGCCTATTAAAAGCCAACAAACATGCCCATGCTCGTGAGACACATCATATATATAATATCAATTTAGACATTTGAGAAATACAATGTAAATTTTCCAATAATGCATGCAAGACAGGAAACACCTGAAATACTGAAATTGTGAAAACGTCGTAAATAACGTCAAAATGACGCCACGGACAGAATACGGTAATTTTAGAAAATTTATATTTTTTAAAATATAAACAAGGTTACAAGTTTTAAACTGAAGCCAGATATAAATTTCATCTTTTGACTAACCATGTGCTGAATTTCTTTGCGATAGCAAAACGTTAAAAGTTTATTTAAATGTACTGAAACTGTATACTTTCTTTTTGGACACCCTGTATGTTCAATAACGTTGTAATTCTCATATTTTCTTTAGGTTATTGCGCATAATGTTCACTTCGGCATTAAGGACTGTCTGTTTAGTGTCATCACAATAAAGTGTATATCAATTTCATTATTTGTGCGAGAAATACGCATTTTTGAATAGCAACACTAAAAATTAAAACGTGCGAGAATAGTGACGTCAGAAGAGGAAACACCCGTAGAATCATAGTACACTTTATACTTTTGGTTGCTATGCCGTCAAAAAATAGTTTAAGACTCTCACCTAATACTAGAGGATATAAAGTAATGTTTCTAGAACACGTATGCATGAATGACTATGAATATTTTATTATGTTTGGGACATCAACGGGTTGTATTTCACTCTTATCAAATGCACCACAGGGCTTTCACTCTTCTCACAGTAGAAGGGATATGTTGGGGCTGGTTTTTATCTCACCATGAGAGTTGGTTGTTTCGATCAGACAGCATTTCTATGGTGCATTCGATTGTGATTGGTTCGCAAATGCGTATCAGAAAAAAGTTTAATGCCATCGTAAGCAATTGAATACAAGGAACATGAGCTTAAGATATAGAGAAAAATGGTTCCGCGGTATAACGTTCTTACTTTGACGTCACTGTGCGCCGCACTCGCATACCTTGTGTATTAGTTATGTAAACTGACAATTTATTTCTTGATATATTTTTATGAAATTCTGGATACCTTTTAAGAACATATTCATTAATCATCAGTGAAAAATTGAAACAGATGTTTTGGATACTTTTTGTGTAATGAGCAAAGTACACGATTTACTGGGACAACCCTCGTATGTTTAAGTCTTCTGACAATTTCATGTATCCGAACGTTAATGTGTTGTTGGTAGGCTGGGGGGCTACTGGGTAATTGACAATTGTGTGATGTAACAGACACAAAAACACACCCACATACGCCATTGTACTATGATCCAATCACTGAGTGTTGCCGTACTCTTGTATTATTCCTATTTTCCCAGATGGAAAGTGCTGACGTTGGTACTGGCACCGAAACACTCAAAGTAATTAAGTATTGTATTTCTTACGGCGAGCGTTCCGGCTTTATCCAGCACCAGTCGGGTTCCAACAGTTGTGCCATAAACAATCAATATCAATACTGAACCAGACGGGCTTTGTCACGTTATATGCTTTATGATTAAAGATAGCGCTTTAATTAGTCACTACCATTTATGATGCACGAGAAAATGTTCCATAGGGAATGATAAGCAATTACAAGTTTCCCTCAAGCCTCGTAAATTCTCGTTTGCCGGATGCGAGACCACAGCAATGCGTTGGTATGGCAACTAAATCATAAAAACAATGAATTATATTAAAAGGTAATTAAGTCAGGCTTGTCTCTATTATCGACTCTGTTAGTTAATTGAAATGCTTCATGCGAAGTAACAGAAATATTGCTGATTTGACATAGAACAGACGTTGAATGTATCGGACATTCATTAAAACCTTATAACACATGCGCTAATCCATGAGTGCTCCCTGCCCACGACTGGGGTGTTTTTGTATCGAATCTATAAGCTTTATAACACTGCCACTTCCTCTACTCAGGGTTGTAAGAGCCAAGAATGTTCACATGGTGTATAAAGCACCAAATTTGGCACAGTTGCTCTATAAGTCAGTCTGATGAAAAAAATCCAAAGAGACAATCATGAGAGGCCCTGTCTCCTGCCCAAATGAGGCCCCGAAGGGGTATGATAATCTCCACCTACCCGTGAGTATAAATAGATGATTAATTTCCTGATTGTGAAGCAAAACACATTTAGTCATAATATATAAAGTGATTAATGTGAGTGCTTGAAAACTGCAGCTTTTTTGTAATAATAAAACTTGGAATAGAGGCCCCATTGGTGGTTTTAACACAAAATGAGGCCCGAATTCGGGGAAAATAAAATAAGAGCATATGGATGTTCACATTATGTAAATAAATTACCAAACATAGCATAGTTGCACTTCAAGTCGACCACCTATACAAAAACCAATAAAATATGTATGTGAGGCCCCGTGTTTTGTACAAATGAGGCCCCAAATGTGTACTTGATTTCACAAATTCATCTGTATATAATATACACATTAGTATTTTCTCAATTGTTACGCAAATAATCTATAACAGTGTTGTACATTATGTTGAATTGGTTATCATAATTTACAATCTTAATTAATAATAAAATATGACAGTGAGGCCCCGCTAGTGGTGTTTACCACCTACTGGACTCACCATCACACTACACAGTCGTATATTATATAGAAATGCAACAAATGTTGATAATTAACTATAAATATTGAGTTACATAGTCATTGGTATTTATATATTATAAGTACAGTGTATAAACAATCTGCATTATATACTTAACTATTTCATTTAATACAAACGAGGTTATAATAGGGTAATTTTTTATCAGAAAATCACAGAATGAAATATTTATCTTTCAAAAATCGAACGGTTAAATAGTATTATTTTCTCTCCATTTAAGCAAGCTCATATACACAGTGTATTTGATTGTAGGCATATCAGCTGTGCTATGACTAATAACTGTAATATGTTAATTTAAAATGTTAATTTGAGGCCCTGTTGTGGTTTAAATAATGTATTTGAATTGATAAACAGAACTTGAGGTCATTATAAGTTAAATTTAAATGTGAAAATGGTGCCAATTACTATATTTTGAATGTTTTCTTACCGAGTACAAATGTTTTCATTTCCTAATACATTATAATGATTTCTTTACAAATTTTTTTATAAAGTAATCCGCATCAACACCTTCAGAACATTAATTTTAGATACATATACTGTGGAAATCGACTTTTTTAAAGAATTTATTGAGCATGTACATGTACTTATTCTGTATGAGCTCGGTTTTGGCCCTCACCACTATCATGATTAGTCAATGAGAGACTGCAAAAACATGCAGTTATCAAACTGTGGTCGATGGGGAACGGTGGTATAGAGGTAGGGCTTGCGCTTCAGATTCGTGAGGTCTCGGGTTCAACCCTCATCTGGACCACTGGTTAATTTCTATGAGCAAGAAATATCCACATGCTACCACACCCACCCATAAGGTAATTCAATGACCAGGGAAAGCTTAAAAATGTCAAAGGGTGGTTAAACAGCTGAACTATGTGTTGTTTTAGCATTAAACCAAGTCATTGTTATAGACTTATGTACACAACTAATCCGATACGTTATTTCAGGTTGGTCTTTGTTTTGCTTTCAATTACTGTTAAAATGTTGTATTCATTTAAGCTGATGTCGACCCTGGTCATTTGAGGTACTAAAAACTGCCGAGCAAGGTCATTTAACGTACTTAGATACAGTTAACACCACAAAGTACAACCATACCAAGATAGGTTGTGTACCCGTAATGCCCATTACGTCAATTCCAGATCTTAAAAGTAACTCACGACAATTTTTCAAGCTACAGCTTTGCCTGGCCCAATAAAATACATACATTCACCAATTACATTGGTACGTGTACTCAAAACCATATGGGTATTCCATGGCATAATGCAGTCCTTTCAGGTCCTATTGGTAACTAACTTTTATCAAGTTCGACCATCTCTGACCTGCTAGAGAGCAAAGCAGACAGTAGAAGCTACAAGTATACTTGGTCCTTTGAAGTAATCACCACCCTCTTATTCAACCATTTCTAATGGATACCAGTGTGTGTATTGATACCAGTGAGGGCAGTGGGCCTCAATGATGGACACACACTAATCAGTAGAGAATTAGTCTCAACACGGAGACTCGAGCGCATGTTTCCTTAGGCTAATGATCAGGGGAAGTTAAAATGGCCGTTTAAACGCTGTCCTATGGTTGAACTGCTGAAAGCGGCCATTGAAAGCTGATATCTTAATGTTTAACTGTACTAGGCACACCCATGCCTCTTGAGGTACCTCAAATATTGGGCACATTTATTTCTCTAACCAACAAACACTGTAAACTTTTATATTTTTTTTGGGATATGGCATTCATACTTATCATATCAAGATGTCACCGTACCCCTACACAGCAGTAGGTTTCACACAAACAATTTTTCAGTTTAAACGATATATTTGTAAGCCATATAATAATGAACAAATAAGTGGTTATGTCTTTTTAGGAGTGTTTAGTTCTTGTCTCAGGATAGCTAGATAGGTTTTCGAACTTAGGACGAACGGTAAACGAAGAAACAATTTGGTATGCCCTAACTCTGAATTCAATGGGGGACAAGCTTTATTAGCCACCTATTCAATTTGGCACATCTACATCTGCCTCAATGGGGTTGGTAAACATGCCCTGTTAAATCAGTCCTAGCTTTAAGAGTAAAAGTTAGGGCCTCATGTACAAATAGTCTGGGTTTGTGTAATGACAAATAATACATTAGAAGGTACACTGCCAATGTAAAACTTCATGGAATTTTGTGGTACCGGGGTACATGGCACTACTTCAGTAATTCATGGCCATGGGATACATGTTACCTCATAAATACTGTGTACTGTGAAGCCATGGTTCCATGGAGTATCTGTAAAGAAGGGTCATTCTTGGCCCTAAAAATACAACCATTACTTGTGGGGTACCGACCTCTAGTGAACAACTTCATCTACATAAAATTTCAATCACAAATACAATAATTAGGAAGAGCAATGCTAGTGTTAAATGCTGTTTTAAAGTATGCGCGATACAAACGTCTATTACAAAACATAACAACAAAACCAGGCAAATATTAAACTAATATTGATATACATTCACATTCACTATACAACACAATATTATGTTTTATCCCATCGATTTGTGCAATGGATATTCGGTGTTAACATGCATGCGACATGTTAAAATAAATTATAATAAATATTGTAATCAATTTTTATTGACTGCTGAATTATATGCTATTTACCCGCTAATGGGCTTAAGTGAAGTTTAAACCACATGTGGGGCCTCATATCCACAGTTACTATTTAAAATATATATACCAATATTCAACACAGTTATATATGTTTTATATATATTTCTGTTACAGATACTTTGATTAAATCTATAAGTAAATATAAATAGTTTATTATCATTTCTCTACATATGAATTTAATCCATTTTTTCCAAAATAGATTTAACCCTTAATATGGCCTCAATTCACTAAAAGTAATCAAATATTAGTTATTTACTGTATAGTTATATTACTTTATTATTATTAACGATTGGTATAAAATATGTCTTGTATTTGAGTATTGAATCAATGTACTGATTTATTTTCTTTGTGTCTTATGTAAAGTATTGTGTTTAGTTTGTACCCCTAATGGGGCCTCATTTACACATTGGAACTATTATTAAAGTATCAATATGGTAAATTTTCATATACAACAAAATATAAATCACTTTTACAAATCATTTGTTGCACATTGTAGACACATTTATATGTCTTACAGATTGCATCGTGAACATATTAAATTTATCCACTTTTTCTTGATTGAAAAATGTCCTTTTAAGGGCCTCAATCAATAAATAAGTTGTATTTTAAATGATTTAAATAATACATGTACCATAAGCATCACTGGGTCAACTGGGCCGCATTGTATTGTTGTCTTGTTCAACTATTCAGAATACTGAAACTAAGTATACAAACATGTTTTAATTCTATGAAAATTTTCAAAAATACCCCTTTCGGGCCTCGTATTTGCAATAAAACATGTATAATAGTGGAATTTATAATACAATATATCATATACGAGGGGTGATCTATATATTCGAGGACTGTCCTTCTCAATTTTGAAATATTGGAACTAGAGTAAAGAAATTACACGCTGATGTAGATCAATCAATTATCTCGCGATTTGTCTAATTTTCTTTATAATAACGTCACTATTTACTTTATGACGTCACTTTTTGTAACCATGGTGAAGCGCGCACCGTCGAGAATTTCGGGCGTAACGTTATTTCGGAGTAGCGACACGGTATTAAAATAAACGCGAAACTTGTAAATTCCTCGCGATACCTCCAAAATGACTTAACTTAATTGTGCATGGATTCTGTGCGCTCCCAATTAGCCATTTTCATATGATTCCGTTGTTTATGTGATTGTAGGGTCTCTGCTAAACGGTTGTGTCGATAAAATAAGGATAAACAGCAAACATAACTCCGCGTTAGGGACATTTTCCGTTAAATTATGCGAATTAAGACACACAGACCTCATTCAAATGTAACTGGCAAAAACGAAGACTAGTATAGGCTACAACACATAAAATCGTTGACTCCAAATCAAAAGGGTTATTTCGATATTGCGTCCTTAACCTGATAGGTCCGGTTTCAGTCTTAATTAAAATAATCTAATTTTGTAAAGCCAACCACCCTTTCCCGAGTTTTGTTTCCAATAACGCATCGGTGGTTATTTTATTCCACCGCACATTCCAGATTCGGCTATTAACTACTTATTTCTGTAGTAAAAGGCAACCATTCTCATACATGGAACCTGGTATCAGTCCATAAAGGAGCTATATGCTGCTCCGACGGTGACGCTTGGAATGACGTCGCGTGACGTCCAACGTCACGCGCCACTTGTATGAATCAAATAATTTTATTAGTGCATTCGGTCGGAGACATCTTACTCCGAATGATGTTAAATGGCTTTGAGCCTTGCTGCCAATATGAAATTGCTAGACGAAAAGTCCTCGCATATATTGATCACCCCTCGTATGTACTTGATTTAGACATTCCAATTCAAATTTTGGTGATTTTTTATATTGTTTAAAAAAAATCAGCGTTTTCATATTTTTAGTGTGCAAAGCAATTTAATTTGATGGACCCTATTTGGGGCCTTGTATATGCGAAATAAGGGGCTGAACAGCTTGTCTCTTTCACTTTTCTGGAAGCCAATATATTAATTGTTATTTTGTGATAGTTTGGTGCTTTATACACCTTGTGAACAAAATGACCATTTTTTGGTTCTTACAACCCTGAGTACTCCAAATTGTGTTAAGTAATTTTCTATCAAACATGCATGTGTATACACATGACCTTCCAATTTTATTACGTAGGCACCAAGTCAGTGTGTTGTCCGTGAATGTCAACTAAACCACAAAATGTTTACCCAGTAACCCTTGTGAAGTATTATGTGTTGCAGGTAAATGTTCTTACTTTACGCTGTTTTTTATTACTTGCAATTCCATGAAGTTTATTGACAGGCACTTGTCCCTGTGCGTTCCTGATTGCCAATTACGCTTCCACCCACGCTGTTCATAAACGCAAACCAGTCTCATACATGGGAAGATTAGTTGGGTAATTTAGAGTGAAATGTTTACATCATGTATAATTAAATTGAAATGCGATGCTCCTACGTTCACGGAAACATGTATAAATGAAGAGGAAGAGCGAATACAGTATTACAATGCCAACGCGGCATAAATTCTATCATCTTATTGTAAAATTTGTATTTGATATCCGCACGTCCTGTCTGTCATCCTCCATAACCATTGGACAGCCTCGCTTTGGATGGATATGAATATGTGACCATTATACTTGAAATGTTTCATAAAGAACACAATTAGGACTCCTAATATAGACGTCTAGTAAGGTTACTGCAGACCGAATAAACATCGATCTGCTCTACATTACGCGTTCTATGTGACTTTACGAGGCACCTTTCTGAACACCTCCGAACGTTGTTATTTCTAATTGGAAAAGGTAAGGTGATACATATACAAACAAACCATAACATTACGAATCTTAACCGCGACTCATTCGAAGCCCCTTTCCGAATATAGCTTCTTTAGCAACTTTAACAAATTAATGGAGCAGCATAGTCCTGAAAAGTGGCTTAGTTAATGAGTAACCCGACCACAAAAGTGCACATTTCGTGTTATATACCAAAATGTTCGGGAGGGTCTGAGGTTTTTCAGACTGCCGGCATAAATTCCAGATTTTGGGTGCGGGCCGAGAACTCCAAGATGGCGTCCAAGATGGCCGCCATTTTTTAGCTTTATAGGTAAAACATAAAACTGTCCCGTAGAATACCAAGAAAGGAATGTTCAGTAAATGTTAGTATTGGATATTATTGTACTTTGAATGTACTTTAAAAAAGATGCATTCAAAAGTTGACCCAAGGTCAAAGTCAAGGTCAAATTTGAGGTCAAAGGTCTAAATTGATCAAAATTTCCAGAAATTACCACAAAACATTACAAACAAGTCCAAAACTATTAATGGTATATGATAATTTTTAGCATATATACTATAAAGAATCTATAGTCTCTCATTTGACATGAATATATGATCACAACTTAAGCAAGGACACTCCAAGATGGCTTCAAAGATGGCCACCGCATTTGCTCAATTTGAGACACATTATTAAACTATCTTTTCATTTTGACATCTATAAAATTCATAAACAATATATATATATATATATGTTATATGTATTTATTTATAGGTGAGTAACATATTGTACTTTGTATCTAGATGTTAAGCATACTTTTGACTGAGCATGAAAAGGGTCACTGTCATTTTCAAGGTCATTGCAAGGTACAATTTTCAAAACGGCAAGAATATAAGTTCTATTTAACCAAAATACTCTCTTTTTGAAAAATATGAGAATATGGCATGCATAATTTAATATTGATCAGAATTAATCCTAGTATCAATGCATATATATTATATGTAAGTAATAAAACCAAATAATAGTTCTATCGAAAGATTTATTTTCCCTCTATGAGAGATGAACCAATCTTCCAAGAACAGCTACAGGATATTATGGTAAGTATAAGGTATTTTCATTTATATTGATACACTTAAGTAAATTTAATCATAATAAAGTTGATAAAGTGCTTCATAACTGCCAGAAATATTTGTAATAATGTACATGTATTAAAGATCATGGTAGGATACATTTAACATGTAACATTTTATGGTGACACCTGTTTATTTTGCAGGGAAGATTTGTACATTAACACCGAAGTTTGTTTGGAGGGAAATTTTAAAATGATGAAACTTTAGTGAAAAGAGAATTGAATAGGCTAGATCTAGGTATATTTGCCCCATATGTTTCAATCTACATTCATTCTACAATACCCTTTAAAAGATTATGTTTAAAAAACATTACATAGAGCTCTATTGAACATAAAAAACCAGGCCCGGTTCCACCGGGGGGGACACTCTGGACCCGTGCCCCCCCAGTTGGCCTTATACATCAATTAAATGTTAAAAATGGTACAATCCTTAAAATAATAGCAATCAATATGACTATTGATCGATATTTTGTGCATGTTTTAAATTATTAATGAATACAAAACACAAACGCTTGTGCACAATCAATGCCAATTGACAAATGGGGGCCTACCTACCATGTATGAGTGATTTTGCTTTTTTAAGATGTTTTATACACATTTCAGGAAATTGTATTTCAGGAAATTCTTGAACTTTGATATAGATTCTGCACCCTCGTTACCGTCTGTCAGATAAAATGGGTTAATTTATACTAGGGGAAGTAACTTTTATGTAATTGCACCATATTTGGGTAATATATCGGCACAACTATTTGTTTTATATCATCAATTTATTGTAGATCTATCTACATTTTCAGATAGACGTTGCTGCGGTGATATAGAGCTACTGCCATGTCTGAGGTTACCAGTAATAAGTTCACACCAAAGAAACGCAAAATATGTGTTACCGAAGACACATGCTGTTTTTGTTTCAAAGTTTTTGCCGAAAATGAAAAGAAAACTTTACTTGATATCAGAACTTTTGACACTCTTGTTAAAACATGCAAAGATAAATGTTACGACGCTACAAGTTTTTTATACTTGAAAATGAAGAAGCAATTCGTGCTGGTAAAATAGTGAAGTACCATAAAGTGTGTCGTTCTGCATTTTTGCACCCTTTCTATAGTAGCACTGATAAATTATCTGAAAGCTATGCCAAAACTCCTACCCCTGTAAAATTTACAAGGTCAAAAGACATTAACAATAACTTTGACTGGACCAATTGTTTTATATGTGGTGGACTGTGTTCAAGCAAAAAGCGATCGTCCTGGTCGTTGGTTGAATCATCTACTGATACAGCTTCAACTGTGTCTACTAAAGTGTTAGAGGCTGCAGAGCGGAAAAATGACCAAGTTGTTCTAAAACGTTTACTTAGTGTCAATTGTGACTTGGTGGCAGCTGAGGCACGTTACTACCGGAAGAAGGCCTGTTATATCATATATACTAGAATGTCCTCAGAAGTTGATAGTCTGCCTACATGTAGTTCCAAGTGCAGTCCTGGCAAAAGCGACTTTGATAAAATAGCTAGTAAGGTAAAAGAGCAGTATAAAGCCGACATTGAAATTCACAAAAACGTATATGACATGGCATTGCTGAAAAACAGCTTTTCCGAACTAGCACAGGAACATGGACTGAGTCCTGAAAAGATTCGCGCTAGAACAGTGAACACTTTGCTGCAAAAGATTTGGCCTGAGGTAAGAATAATACCACGGTCTGGTCAAACTAGTATTATTTGTTCAGTGAGTACCAGTGTGGAAGAGGCATTGAAAGCTATATGTTCATATAGCAAGGTCTTGTCTGATATGAATGAGGATAGAAATGTGTCCATGACGCCCCTTCCAGAAACCACTGATATGGATGATCATATAGTCTTGCACAGAGCAGCTGCAATTTTGAGAGAGAGATTAAGTCATGTTAAGAAACTAGATAAGGAATATTTCTCGTCTGATGAAGTGTCATTAAATGGTCAAAAAACCTTTGTAGATGATACACTGTTCAAGTTTATGAGTTGGATTACAAATAAGCATAGTTTTGATACAGCATCAGATATTCCCGAATACACAGACCAGGACCCACAGCTGTTGGCGCTCTGCTGTGATATAATATTTGCAGCAACAACGGTTGTTACACCCAAGCACATGGGTCTGTCTATCCATCTTCACCATTTGTATGGGTGCAGGAAGCTAGTCGAGGATCTATACAGTCTTGGCTATACCATGTCATACACAGAGCTGCGACACTTCCTAAGCTCATCTGCTGTTCATATGACCGATACTCAGCAACACACAGAGTCTGGTAAGTAGTTTAATGTGATATAACGTTCACATAATACTGTTATAATCAGTATGTTAACCAACATGGAATTCCAGTTATATCACAAAGCATGTTCGCTGCACCATTATATACCTCCCAAAGAAGGATTTAAAATGTTTCATTTTAATAATTTACCTATACTGTACAAGTCGTCCATAACCAATTGAAAGCACCTGAATGATTAAGTTGCCTGTGTTAATTCTGATTTCTCAAATTTATGTTTGCAGGCGCGTTGGTTCCATCTGACATAAAGCAGTATGTTGAGGGTGACGAGCTCGTTGTTGCGGCAGGCGACAATTGGGACCATAATGAGAGGACACTGGATGGAAAAAACACCACTCATGCCATGAAGTCTATTCTGATTTATCCAAAAGCAAACAATGTGACAGAGTCCCAGAGGATTACCAAGTTGCAGGACAGGACAGGACTATTGATGTTGCCACCTTACCAGGTAGTACATATATACTAGTACATGTATATGACAAAATAAATACGGGTTGCACAATGTTATGATATATATAGGAAAACTATACAACTTAAATACAATGCACAGTAAAATCATTTAATTTCGCTGGGAGGAAATTTTGTGGCTTTGTCAATAAGACCATTCGACGGCATGTTTATTTGTGAATTTTTGAATTTCCAATAATAAATACCAGAGTCAAGTTATTGATCGATTGGATTTTATTTTTTGGTACAAGATGATCCACAAAATTAAATCCCCCAGAAAAAATGTTATATTACATGTATTATATAATATTATACTAGTCGTATGCCTAATCAATACTATTAATGTATCGTTTGCTCAATATAATAATGTTAAGTATGTATGCACTTTGATGGAACAGTCGTGTCAAGTTAAAAGTTCAATTTAACATGTTAAATGTATATTATGCTTAACTATTTTACAACAGTAAGGTTCCTCTGTTGGTTGAACAAAGAAAAATTTACATCAAAGAAAATAAGTTCAATGTGTGACTTGTTGTTCAAATGTTTAAAAAATAAGATTGTTATCTACTCAAAACTATTGTATATCCTATGATAAACATTAAATGATAGTACATGTAAGAACACAATGCAAGTATATAAAGTTTGTAGTTTACAGGAGCCAATCTATCTACCGTACTGTTGTACCAGAAACCAACTGTGAGACCATGCCCTGTACTGTCGCCTCCGCCTACAAGCAAGGACGAAGTGCGAGTCCAAGAGCCAGAATGTGCTAAACTTTTAAAACTAAAAGACCTTTTGTATAATTTAGGTCGATGTAGTATGTTTTGTGATGATCATTCTGATCACACACCACCCTTGTCAGTATTTCAGTCACAAGTTACTCCTGATAAACAACAATACTCTTCTGAAGTTGCCTTTAACCCCATTATTATGGCAGCACCATCCCATTACAATACTGTATATACAACCATCAAACGTGTACAAGAGCAGATGAATTCCCTCGGCCAAAAGCATTGTCCTGTCTTCTTCGACATGGGCTTACTATCTAAGGCGTTGGAGGTTGTTTGGGCAAGGCCGACAGAACGTGCCGGTGTGATACCACTAGAAGGTGGCATGCATTTGCTCATGTCTGTTATGGCAGGTATTGGTTACCTTTATGGGGATGCAGGTCTGAGAGAGCTGCTCTCAGACTCTGATGTAATTGCTTTGAACACAGCACAACAGATCTTATCTGGGCGAGATTTTGAAAGAGGAATTAGAGCACTACTTATGATTGATGAGGTACTAACTACTCGTTTATTAATCAATTTCAGGTCATGGTGCAGGTCGAACAATAACATCTTTTCAGACAATGGTACCTTAGTATTTCAGAGAAGCAGTAACATCACAGAAACATTGTCTTATATAGATATATCAGTTGTGCCTTTGCTTGATGAGTTCAGATCTAAAGGTCGAGATACTTCACCGACTTTCAGGTTTTGGGATGACTTCCTCAGGCATGAATCTTCACCTCTTAAGCTGTACCTTAGTTCATCCAGGCATGCGATCTGGGAAGCTAACGAATACTCAAAATCTCTGTTTCTAACTTTTTTCTTTGCCTCAAATAGGTCTACCTATGCGAAGTATATGCCATACTTGGTACTCAGTACCAACAGATGTAGGCTTCCAAATATTGTAAAACAAGTTTCGAGCGTGGGAATTTCATGGCAAAGTTAACTAATGGCAAATTCAACTCTGTTTGGATAGACTATTGCTTAGAGGTAACGGAGAACAAGTCGTTGAAGTCGTCAGGCGGAATTATCGGTCTCACGCGTAGGGAAAGTGCACTAAGTCGATGGTTTTTCACCCGCCCCATTACTGCAAAATATTCCAACACATACTCTACACAGGGTCTCAATAAGGCTAAAAAGTCTACTGACCAGCACCATTCTGACAATGCATCATTCAAAAAATCTTATAATGACAACATACATAAGATGCATAAAATGTTTGACCAATCATTTCTTGATCCATTCTGTCTATCAGATCCACCAACAATATTGGTGAATTTTGCAACAGGTGTTTCTGTGAGTGCTGATGTTGAATCCAGTCTACTCAGCTGCCACCAAAAAGGGTCTGACTGTCTGGACAAATTTGTTGAAACACGACTTGTTATACAGGCAGGTTCTGAAGCCCCCCATACAAACTTTCACGATCCTGTTCCGAGAACTGGTATCAAAACGATGGCCAAGAAAAACAAAAGTGTGAAATGTAAGACAAAAGATGTCCCTATGAACGGGGAGGAAATGTACCTAAAGTTACTAGCCATCAACTCATTAAAAAAAGTCCCACTTAAGCGAGTCCTAGGGTTTGAAAATTCCCCTGTACCACTCAGTTTGTTTACTGATTCTGGTGACATGATCACAGGAAAGAAATCTGATTACATGACCAAGCTAGAGGAGGTAGTGTCTGGTGTAGTTTTAGTGCCTGCTAATGGAACAACTGATTGCATTGTATTTGATTGCATGGCTGTTATTCAAATGATGTCGCCATCCATTCAGCCTGTTTTAGTTTACAGTGAAATGGCAAAGTCATTCTGGAACTTTATCTTGTCAAAAGGTAGAGGCATCGGTCATATTCATGTTGTGTTTGATCATTATTTGGAGCATAGTGCCAAGTCTCAGGCAAAACTGAAACGAGGAGAGGACCAGACCGGCTCCAGGACATTTGTCATCCAACCGGAAATGCGCATTCCAGATTGGAAGCAGGCACTATGCAACACAAGTTTCAAGACCGAATTGAACAAGTTTTATACTGTTTACCTGGCTCAAAACTCTGTTGAGATTCTTTCTGGTTGACAAACTGTTCTGGTCAATGGGGGTTAAGGTGAAAAAGCCCTGCAAGTCAATGCTGAAGTGGTATCGTACATGTACCAGAACTCTTTACTAGTCAAGAGGAAGCTGACAAAAAAATGTTGTTGCACTCAAAGTATGCTGCTAGACTGGGTGTCCAACAACTGACTGTCTTCAGTCCAGACACAGATGTACTAGTTTTGTTGGTACATCACTTTAGTGCTATAGGTATAGAGTCACTTTATTTCTTGACAGGAAGAAAATCTACACACACGGATAGGACAAGATACATCCCGGTTCAAAGTTTTGTCGAGAAATTGTCCATAGAACAAATTGGGTTACTCCTTTCTGTCTATTGTGTCACGGGCTGTGATACCTGTAGCTCGTTCTTTGGAATTGGAAAGAAGACAGCTTTTAAGTTGATGATGAATAAATCATCTCTCTTCGAAGGTATGTGCTCATTAGGTGATGTCCCTGACTTAACAAGTAATCAGATTATTGCTTGTACTCGCTTTGTTGGAGAACTGTATGGCCAACCCGACTGTAAATCCCTGAACGAGCTAAGGACTGAGAAGGTCTTTGCCAACAAACATATTAAACCAAGACGACTGCCACCAACAGACAACAGTTTTGTTTTGCACTTGCAGCGGTGCCTGTACCAGCTATCTGTCTGGAAACATGCTTTGGTGGCTAATGTTAGTCCTCTATGTCTGGCCGACTATGGGTACACTACTGATGCTGACTCGGGTTTCGCTGTACCACAGCTCATGTCACAGTCTGCAGTTGCTCCCGAGTTACTCAGTGATCTAGTTGAAAATGGTAACAATCTATAACAACACTTCATATGATTATTGTATTCCCGCCAACAACTGGCAAACACTTTTAGATCACATTTTAGATGAAATATCCACCCTTTATCATTTAATTGAAATTAATCCGCTCTTCAAAAATCACATGAACACTTCAGAGATATGACATTATCCAGTGAAATGATGAACATAATTCATTAAATCGCGATACAATCATACTATGGCGATGCTTATCTTGTTCGAGTTGGCAGGTATTCCGTGTAGAAAACGCATTTGAAATTTAATTTTTCTCTTGAAAATAAATCGCACCTGTCAACTGATTCTCATTTCTTCTTCTTCTTCCAATTAAAGAGCAGGAGTCCTACCGGACTGTATAAAGCTCAGCGAATACTGTATTAACACATGCGTGAACAACTGTCTCTGATTCACTCTTATAAAAAATGTTAAAACTATGTACAGAATATTGTCTCAGGCCTTGATCATTCTCTGGAAACTCTCCAGGTTGTCGGTAGCTGTCACCTTTGATGGAAGTCGGTTCCAGTCTTTGGCGGTTCGGTGGAAGAACGAGGTTCCTAAAGTCTTGTCATGGTGGCGCTCCTGGAAAAACTTCAGGCCTCCTCTGGTACGCGAGTCGCCAGGCTTCAGAAACTGGCTTGTCTCGATGTCCACTAGTTTGTGGTGTATCTTGAACAGCATCTGAAGCCTGGCTTGTCTCCGACGGCTTTCCAGGGATACCCACTGGAGGTCCTCAATTATCTTCGTGACGCATCCAGGGGTTTTTGACGAATAGTCGTTGGTGACAAACCTAGCAGCCCTTCTTTGTACCTGTTCCAGGGCTTTGATGTTGTTCTGGGTCGTGGGGTCCCACACTGCAGCAGCATACTCCATTGTTGGCCTAGCTATGGTCTTGTTAGCGGCTGCTTTGACTTCTGGAGTGCATTCCCGCAGGTTTCGACGCAAGAATCCAACCGTCTGGTTGCCCTTGTTTACCACGTTGCAGACATGGGTGTCCCAACTCTATGTGTCTGATAGGGTCACCCCTAGGCATTTGCTGGCTTCGACAGTCTCCAGGGTATGGCCATGGAGTTGGTAGCTGATTTCGATGAGTTTGGCCTTCTTCGTAGTAATTCTGAGCACTACACATTTTGCTGGATGGAAGCTCATCTGCCATCTACTTTCCAATGATTCCAGGGCTGTAAGGTCCTCTTGAAGAAGATTACTGTCTACCTGGCTGTGGATGGTCTTGTATAGCAGACTGTCATCAGCAAACAGATTGGAAGTGGATGACTTTATCGACTGTGGTAGGTCGTTTATGTAGGCCAGGAATAGTAGTGGGCCTAACACAGATCCCTGTGGTACACCAGACTTCACCCTCGCCTTGTCTGACTGCGCTCCGTCCAATACCACGAGCTGGTTCCTGTCTAGTAGGAATGACTGTATCCAGGATAGGGTCTTGTTCTTGATGCCATAGTGACTCATCTTGAGGAGAAGACGCTAATGTGGCACTTTGTCAAAAGCTTTGGCAAAGTCCAGCAGAATGGCATCAACCTGGTTTCTGGATGCCATCCCAGAGGCAATCTCATGGGCGGTGGTGATCAGGTGAGTTTCACAGCTCCTTTTCCGTCGAAAACCATGTTGATTGTCCGATAGTATGCCATTCTGGTCAAAGTGCTTCATGATTCTGCTATGTATGATGTGCTCCAGTAGTTTGCAGACTATCGATGTAAGCGAGACTGGGCGATAGTTGGATGCTTGGTGCCTATCTCCCTTCTTGAAGATCGGTACAACAACTGCTTCTCTCCATTCTCTGGGTATTTCGCCAAGGTTGAGAGATAGCTGGAACAGCTTGGCTAGTGCTGGAGCAAGTTCTGTTGCAGCCGTCTTCAAGATGAAAGATGGGACTGAGTCCGGTCCTGCTGCTGTGAAGGGACGAAGATTGACTAGTAGCTTGTGCACACCTTTCCAGTTGACTGTTATGTCGGGCATCGTTGGTACTTGGCTGGTACCAAGGTCAGGCATGTCTGAGAGATCTTCTTCTGTGAAGACCGACTGAAACTGATCGTTCAGTATGTTTGCTCGTGCTGTTGGGTCACTTTGTAGGAATCCATTGATATTCTTTAGTGGTGCGACCCCAACGGCTTCCTGTCTCCGGCTCTTCACATACGTCCAGAAGCGCTTGTTGTTTTCTTTGTAGTCACCGCTAACAGTGTCTTCTAGGTACTTCTTGTGTGCCTTTCTAGTCATGTACTGCACCTCTTTCTGTAACCTCCTATATCTGTCTCTGTCCCTCTTAATTTTTGTTCTTCTGGCTTTCTTAAATGCTCTTTGTTTCCTCTTGATCGTCCTCTTTATATCGGTGTTCATCCAGGGGTTTGTGTATTTACTGGTAGTCATCTTAGATGGAGCTCTCTTTTTTATAGTTTCTAATATTGTAGATTTAACAAGGGTCCAGGCTTCATTGATGTCCATTAGGTTATTAAGTTGATCTTGTAGAGTGGATAAGTCTGTCTTAATTCCTTCGATGTCTGCCTTTTTCCACCAGTTGATTTCCCTTTTGACTGGTTTAGGGCGTTTGGCTATGATGTTGGTATCCAGTAGCACTATGTCATGGTCAGAGTTACCTATGGAAGGCATGGGTTTGCAGCGGTTTATGAAAGTTGGATGAGTGGTCATGATCAGATCTAAAGTGTTGTCTAGACTGTTCGAGAAGTTCACAATCTGCTCGAAGTTGTTGTCAGCAATAACATCAAGGAAGGTTTTGTTGACGCGAGATGGGTACTTGGAGCTGGTGATTGTTAGCGAGTCCCACTTGATATCTGGCAGATTGAAGTCGCCAGCCACTAAAACGATGTTCTTCTTGGCTTTTTGACGGATTCCTCCAATTTCTTTCTTGACGGTGTTCAGGTAGTCCGTATCAGTCTGATTTGGTGGCCTGTAGAAAGCAGAGATGAAGACTTTCTTGTTATCCGCCTTGATGGAACAAGATATCAGTTCCAGTTCAGTGCTGACTGTCACTTCGCCAAGCTGTAGGTGGGATTTCGCAGCAATCAGTACACCACCATGTGGGTCATTTGGCCTGTCTCTGCGTTGTATGTCATATCCAAGTAGAGATGGGAGTATTTCCGATGTCTTGATGCTACTCTCCAACCATGTCTCTGTTCCTACGATGACGTCTGGGTTACAGTCCTCAATGATGCTTTCTAACAGCTTTCCTTTTTTGCGCAGACTTTGGAAGTTGATATTTATGAGTCGTAGAGTTGATGGTTTCTTGACTGTAGGTGGGTTTTTAGCGGAGATCGGTGATGATGTTTTTGGATAAAAACATGGGCTGGACAGATTGCACGAAGATGGTGTATCTGGTTCTGTGCTGGTACTGTACCTAGTTGAGGATGTGATGTCCGAGATACTGTCGAAGTGAGAGGGGTTCCTTGATAGGTCTGTGATCCCATCGTCGTCCTCCGGAACTGTATAGATAATGCTTGAGTTGTTCGGTTTGTTGCATGTTGGACAATACCATCGTTCATCACTTTTATCAAGGGCGCTGAAGTCTGCTGTAGTTAGGCCTATGCAGGCCTTGTGTAGCCATTGATCACAGTCGTCGCAGGCGATGCATTTATCCTTACAGGCTCTAGAACAAATACCACATGGGAACTTCGGCTTCCTGGGGCCTGGGTTAGGTTCAATTCCAGCAATGAGTAATAGCTGTTTGATGTGGATGGACTTGATATGCTTCCTCCAAGTTTCCTCTTTCAAGTTACAAAGCCATAGCGGGAGTGGGTGGGGTAAGCTGGTGGTAAATGCTCGTAGATAAGGAACAGTTACATGTAATATACAATGGAGATACCTGTCTTCATGAGGGAGGGTTGACTCTAGTCCATTAACTGCTGGGATTTGCTTGAGAATGATGAGGAGAAGCATGAGCTTCATGTTTACATTTTCTGTGTGGGCGCCGCCATCTTGAATACATGGATACAATGGTAGCCTCGTTCTGATATCAAATGTCAAACAAGAAGGGTTGATATAAAAGTATGAAATAGACATAAAACTCCATAGATCGACTCAGGAATGGGATGGATCAAACCAGTATATTGATTTCTTGTAGTTGGTGTTGAAAAAATGAGGTTGTTCTCACATGAAGAAGTAGTTATAACAGAATTTTCAGAGCTACTTAGAGAGACAGCTGATCAGTTCACGCATGCGCAATATCCGTTATTTGTTTGTAATCGTTTGAGAATAAAACCTTGCACAGAACGTTTTTCATCAAACCGTAGCTCGTTTTTACCGTCGCTTATTTATGAGCAGAAATATATATCGTGTCTGTTATAGTGAGTTCTTGGAAGCTAATTGTCAGAAAATACGACTGATCTTGTCGTGTTTCTTGATAACTCTTCATACCTCATCGACAATGTAGGTAAAGAAGATGTTTTAAGCGGCCAGGAAATGTGTTACATTTTATGTAAGTATTAGTATTTGCTGACAAGGTGTTGATTGGTACCCTCATTAGAGGCATGCTAAAACGTGTTCTTGATGTTTTTAAGACTCGAATACTACGGTGCGGAAATATGTATGAATGGTGAACATACTAAAATGCCAGCTCTAATTATAACGGAAAGCCAAAACATGCTTCTGTCCTTTCCAAGTCAAGAACTATCTTTGCAAGTCGATACGGTATTTAGGTAATTATGGCAGTCGCTTTATTTCAACACTGGGCCTATACAAAAATACCGGGGCGAGAGAGTATACTTTTGGAAGTACGAACTTTATTCCTTGTAAAATATTGTGAATTAATCAACACGAATGACATGATTTATTGCGTGAGGCATATTGTATGATTGCTCGCCTTGGGAATTAATTAGTACGACATTTGTTGACATTTATGTGATATTTTGATCAATTGGATATGAATGAACTTGTTTGAAGTTAGTGTGGTAATCATGTTCATCTTTCATATTATTGATGTCAGGCTATTCATTACATCAAGGACTCGAGAGAAATGTTTGCTGAGAGAAATTAAATTGTGTACAATGATCGGTCAAATGGTGGTACGGTATTTACCATCGTGTATGCTGGAATGTTTAGCTAGATGAACAATTCCTGTTTTAAACCTCGTGAATGCAATCATTCCTTTATTGAATATATTGCCAATAGATTGATAAGTTAGTTTCTCTTTAATGCTAGCAAAATAATTCATGATACAAATTTTATTTCGTCTTTAGTATGACGCAGATTCGGTTACTCATACAATATATTTCTATTGTTGCGCATCATTTCAAATTGTTTTGTATCTACCTTCCAAAATCCAGACCTATCATATGTTTCAACTAGACGGATGGTGATTGAATCAATATTATCTTCCTTCCGGCTACGTTTGAGAACCTTTAAGATTAGTGAAACAAACTCACGTGAATTCTTAGAATAAGTTTGTATTGGTTTTCATGCAAGATTTAACTTGATGTGTACGTTGACGTTATTCAGCCAATCTTGTCTTGGAGAACGTAAGATACCATTAGACAGTTCACTTATTTCATTCAAGCTTTATTTGTGTTATATTAGTTTCCGTATTCTTCTGACATGTCTGAGTGAAATATAAACCCATCTTTTACATTTCGTATAGAAGACAATTGTGATAGATTCGCCGTATCCTCATGACTAATGTTCTGTGATAAGTTGAACTTCAGACCGTGCTGTAACGAAATGTATTTATGTATTCAGGGGGCGTACATAAAATAAATAGATAGATATTGCTTTTAATATGTCTGTAAAATGCAGTAAAACCAACCTTCTTAGAACATTCCCGTATAACCAATGTGTTTTACTTTTGTTTCCAAAACCACTAAGCTCTTCCTAGTAACTTATCCTGAAATTTGGCTAGATTTGATTTTTTCTTGTTGGTAAAATGTCGGCGTGTCTGTGGTAATCGTATTAGTATCTGGAAGAGCAAGGAAGCAATTATTAACAGACTGTGTAGAAAGAAATATGAACTATATTCCATACCAGTCGATATCTCTTACTGACATAGCTTCCTTATAGCTTTCTCAAGACTTGTTAGACGCAATATGACACTGAATCGGCTAAGTTATCGTGTTATGTAAGGTGTACTGTTTGTTTTTAGTTTCGTTATATCCCACGACCTTTATTTGTCTTCAAGTCTTAAGCGAAATATAAACGACGAAGGCTACAAGTGAAATAAACTGTCCAGGACAACTGGTGGTGTTAAATCGCTTTAATACTTCAGTATTATGCACCATTACAAAATACGGACCTCGAGCATTGACGTTGACGTGCGAATTAAACACTATTTGACGGCTTCAACCAAATGTGCTATAGAGAACTGTGAAAGCGGAATGTTAATATTGTATGGATAATGTATGAATGATGTATGAATGCTGGTCCTATAAGAGAACAAAAACATCGACAGACGCTCCACGTCGATAACACATTTCTAAAGACCCAACATCTCCAAACCCAAATGCCATTCTTTTATCGCTGAAGTACATCGAATGGAAACTACTCGTTTTTATTGAAATTCATCTGACTTAATTTGATTATAGAAGCTGTGAAATAGCTCCCTGGAGGACACTAAACGATAGTAATACTTTAAGCGATTGTATTGTATTGTGAAATATGACGGAATTAAATTATAGCTTTAAGTCACATCATTAATTTACTCTCCATTACCGGAGGAGGTAATAGTTTCCACGTATTTCTAGGCTGGAATATATAATACAGGATTTTTAAACGTCATTTACCATGCCTATAACGGTCGTATGAATTCACTATAAAACGATTTTTCCCCAAATGTTTACGTGATCAGCCAATGGAATTAATGATTTTTAGAAAATAAACATTGCATTATCCATTCATACAAGTTATATATCTCCTAACGACATTTAAAGGAGACTCTGGTTAAATGCTTGTTCAACTCTGGCAATTTCAGACGTTTACTGAAAACTAAGTGTACGTATAAATTAATAACTTTTGAGTCGATTCTCCGACTTGGTTAGTCAATTACTTCAGTGGCATTGCATGACTAGTTATATCTTCTAATATACATGTATAAATATTATCGTGGTACTGATTGAAAAATGTCAAATGCAATTAATAATTAGCATTTACCTGGATCTATCGATACTAAGCAAAGGATAACATAAACGTCTTTTGTATCATGGTTTCGACCTGAGATCAAAATCCTTGAACACGCACTCCAAGCGGACGTTCTATCAGCCAAATCCTCTACATGTGCAGGAACTGCTAGTTGCTTTCAATAAATTCTGGTAAATACTAATTCCTAGGAATATGTTTAAGTCTTCTGACAATTTCATGTATCTCAATTTCATAATGTGTTGTTGGTAGGCTGGGGGAGCTACTGGATAATGGGTAATTGTGTGATGTAACAGACACAAAAACACACCCACATACGCCATTGTACTGTGATCCAATCACTGAGTGTTGCCGTACTCTTGTATTATTCTTATTTTCCCAGATGGAAAGTGCTGACGTTGGTACTGGCACCGAAACACTCAAAGTAATTAATTCTTGTATTTCTTACGGCGAGCTTTCCGGCTTTATCCAGCACCAGTCGGGTTCCAACAATTGTGCCATAAACAATCAATATCAATACTGAACCAGACGGGCTTTGTCAAGTTATATGCTTTATGATTAAAGATAGCGCTTTAATTAGTCACTACCATTTATGATGCACGAGAAAATCATCCATAGGGAATGATAAGCAATTACAAATTTCCCTCAAGTCTCGTAAATCCTCTTTAGCCGGATGCGAGACCACCGCAATGCGTTGGTATGGCAACTAAATCATAAAAACAATGAATTATATTAAAAGGTAATTAAGTCAGGCTTGTCTCTATTGGTGTGAATATCGACTCTGCTAGTTAATTGAAATGCTTCATGCGAAGTTACAGAAATATCGCTGATTTGACATAAAGTATCGGACATTCATTAAAACCTTATTACACATGCGCTAATCCATGAGTGCTCCCTGTCCACGACTGGGGTGTTTTTGTATCGAATCTGTAAGCTTTATAACACTGCCACTTCCTCCAAATTGTGTTAAGTAATTTTCTGTCAAACATGCATGTTTATACACATGACCTTCCAATTTTGTTACGTAGGCACCAAGTCAGTGTGTTGTCCGTGAATGTCAACTAAACCACAAAATGTTTACCAATATTGCATAGACAGTAACCCTTGTGCAGTATATGTGTCATTATCTGGGACTTTGTGCCCAAATGAGGTAAATGACGTTGTCTAGAAAATGACGTTCAAAGTTACGACATCATTTTTTGTGAATTTCAGAATGAGGCAAAAATGCACAAAAATGTTTTATGTTGTATCCTGCCACATGATTGTTGCCTTGTAGCATACTTAATATGGAGTTCTATACTAACACATGAAGCCTATATTTTTGGGTTAAAACTTGGCAAATTACATACAAAAGTGAGGAATTTTGGAATCGGCAGACCACATGGTCATTAACAGTCCTATTTTATTGAAAACCACTGCAATATGAATGTAGTATCTTGAAGTGTTATATAGCATATGAAATTACCAATTATTGATCAAGATACACTATTTTGGGGTAAAATCCTTTAAAATATAAACACAAATGGTGATTTTTGGAATCAGTTTACTGTAACGCCATTTATTATGTTATTTGATTATAAACCAGTATGATGGATACATGTAGTCTGCCTGCATAAGATATGGAAAATCTGATGTCTAAAATGTTGTCAATTTTCAAACATTTTTGGGGCAAAAACATTGTAAAATTAAACAAAAGTGAGGATTTTTGGAATCGATTGACCACATGGTCATTTACAGTTGTATTTTATTGAAAACCACTGCAATATGAGTGTTATGTCTTGTAGTGTTATATAGTATACGAAATTATCAGTTATTGATCAAGATACGATATTTTGGGGTAAAATCCTTCAAAAAATAAACACAAATGGTGATTTTTGGAATCGGTTTTCTGTAATGCCATTTATTATGTTATTTGATTATAAATCAGTATGATGGATACATGTAGTCTGCCTGCATAAGATATGGACAATCTGATGTCTAAAATGTTGTCCATATTCAGACATTTTTGGGGCAAAAACATTGTAAAATTAAACAAAAATGAGGATTTTTGGATTCGATTGATCAATTTGACATTTATAATCGTATTATATCTAAAGCAACTGTAATTGATTTGTAGTTATTTTAAGTTTAATATATCAAATAATACATTATCCATTTGGATCACTATATGATATTTTGGGGTGAAATCGTACAAATTATAAACTAAAATGGTGATTTTTGGAATCGGTTTACTACAATGTCATTAATCACATTATTTAGTAATAAAGCACTAAGGCAGGCCTATGATGTCTTTCCGCTTAAGATATTTATAATCTAGTTTCAAAGTGATACGCGTCCTGAGCTACTTTTGGTGTAAAACAGTCCAAAATATTAACAAAAGTGAGGATTTTTGGAATCAATTTATCACAATATTATTCATAATCATATTTTATCCAACATAACTGCAATTGGTTTGTAATAGCTTGTAGTATTATATATAGTAAGAAATGGATAACTTAAACTTTTGTTGAAGATACCATGTTTTGGGGGTAAAATGTTACAAAATATAAACTTACTTGATGATTAAACTTGATGACCATAAACTGAGCTATTTGATAATTAAACAAGACGAATAGGCACATGTTGTCATTCCGCACAAACAGTAATAATCTATTCTAAAAAGTTTATCATTGTGTGATATTTTGGGGTAAAACATTACAAAATATAAACATAGGTTAAGTAATTTTGAATCAGAAGACCACATCATTATTAATCATAGCATTTAATAATAACTTACTGTGTTAGGTTGGTGGTAACAATTTGCTTAATACATCAAAAGATTTCTGTATTAAGTGAGTAACGTGTGTGAAATTCGATATTTTGGGATAAACCTGGAAAACTGTAAACGAAAAACCTGTTTATTGGAATCTGCTTTCTACAATGGTGTTAATAATTTAATTTCGATATAAGGCCTGTAATATCTACATACTGATTGGCATTTACAGCGTCCGTACTTAAGTGACAGACAATCAAAACAATACGACTTTTGTGTGTTAAACTAAGTCAGATAAAAACAAAAAATGAGGAATTTTGGAATCGACAGACCACCAAACCATTAATTATTATGGCTGATTAAAAGCAATGTAATGGGTTAGTAGTCTCTTATAGTACACTTTTGAATAACATATCAAAATATCAAATATCTTCATGTCGTAGAAATGTTGTATTGAAAAGTCAATATTGGGATGTAAATCCTAACATAATATATTTTTGGAACTTTGCTGCCATTAATGATGTTATGAAATAAATATCAATAATTTCGTAATCAATTAGCCATCAACTGTTATTGTATGCCGGAATTGGTTTATATAAGTAAAAATATTTGAGAAAACCAGACAATGAAGCACATGAAGTTTAACATAAATACGCCACTAAAAATTGCAAGCAAGCCAGAGGCCTACATGTTTGAATCAACGATCCTTTGTATTATATTTACATCTATGTCGCATGACAACCATCTTGACAAAACATTGGTCTACATTGTGCAATTATTGAACCTACCAGTTTGGTGTCAAAACAACCGTCGCTATGGTTACTAGACAAAATTTTGTGAAATTGTTGTTTGTTGCCATGGTAACCATTTTTTAATTCTCAAAAATGTGTCACTTATTTTGTCAAATATTTGTTTAAATAATGACTGACATTTTTGATGTATTCAAGTGTCTGTTTAGTCATGTTCACTCTCAATTTCTGATGCTATCGAGTGAGGTCATATATTTTTCGATGTGAATGAATTAATGGCGAAAATAATGTAATTACCACCAAGCAATATTCTTTTCCAACCATAGAAATTTCAATTCCAAATGATAAAATTATCTTCAAGAAACATTCTTCTACAATTTACAATAATTTTAACAACATGATTGGTGTCAAAAACAACCGTTGCTATGGTTACCAGACATAATTGTGAAAAAATGGTGTATGTTGCTATGGTAACCATTGTTTCAATCACAAAGTTGTGTCTCTGAATATTTCAAATATATGTTTAACTAATGCCTTTTATGTTTAAAGTAGTCAACTGCTGGTTTGATATTGCTTACCCACACTTTCTGGTGTTATTATGTGAAGTCCTATAGTTGTGTGTTGTGCAAATTAATGGTGAAAATGATAAAGTTGCTACCAAACAATACTTCTAATAACTTTTTTAAATTTTGCAATATCTATTCCATTTTTTCGTATTGCCCTCAAGAAACATGTGTCTATCTTTTGCAATGTTTTTATTAACTGAATCAGTATTTGAAACAACCGTTGCTATGGTTATTAGAAACAATTGTGTGTTTTTTTATTTGTTGCCATGGATACCATTTTTTCATTCAAAAAAGTGTAATTGAATGTTTTAAAGAATCGTTTGAATATTGCCTTACACATTTTGAGTAATCAATTTCTGGTTAAGAACAGTTTCAAGTCTTGAAATGTGGAAATTAAGAGTAGTCTGTTTTACTTAAAACATATTAATTAATGGCAATACGAATGTAGATACATGTATCACCAATGTTTTAAGTACAGTTTTGCTTGCAACGTTTGCAATTTATCATTCCTGTTTGTTTTGTTTTCACTCAAAGACACAGTTGTATACACAATTAAATCGAACAAATGTTAATAACTAGTTTTATTTATGCTGATAGCCAACAACACTGAACAAAATTGAATATTTTAGAATTGTCTTGATGTATGTTACCATGGCAACCAAAATAGCCGGATTTAATTTATACAAATTTAACCCGATATATGTTTATTTGGATCAGCCATAATAAAACATGTAAAATATGTGTGTGTTATGTACAAGAGACTTGCCCAACTTCCATAAATTCTATCATCTTATTGTAAAATTTGTTTTTGGTATCCGCACGTCCTGTCTGTCATCCTCCATAACCATTGGACAGCCTCGCTTTGGATGGATATGAATATGTGACCATTATACTTGAAATGTTTCATAAAGAACACAATTAGGACCCCTAATATAGACGTCTAGTGAGGTTACTGCAGACCGAATAAGCATCGATCTGCTCTACATTACGCGTTCTATGTGACTTTACGAGGCACCTTTCTGAACATCTCCGAACGTTGTTATTTCTAATTGGAAAAGGTAAGGTGATACCTATACAAACAAACCATAAGATAACGAATCTTAACCGCGACTCATTCGAAGCCCCTTTCCGAATATAGCTTCTTTCGCAACTTCAACAAATATTGCACACTAATTACAGATGTGTTTATGTGAGAGCTTCGAACGACAACTCTACACAAAGTTCGATATCGGGAGTTTTGAGTGGTGAATACATTGCGATATACGAGTATGCACATACGTGTACATGTATGGAATATATCAAGTCGAAAATTATATTTCTTCTTAAATTTTAACGTTGAAAATGGTACCAATCTGTAACAACACTTCATATGATTATTTTATTCCCGCCAACAACTGGCAAACACTTTTAGATCACATTTTAGATGAAATATCCACCCTTTATCATTTAATTGAAATTAATCCGCTCTTCAACAATCATATAAACACTTTAGAGATATGACATTATCCAGTGAATTGACGAACATAATTCATTAAATGGCGATACAATCATACTATGGCGATGCTTATCTTGCTCGAGTTGGCAGGTATTTCGTGTAGAAAACGCATTTGAAATTTAATTTTTCTCTTGAAAATAAATCGCACCTATCAACTGTTTCTCATTTGTTTGTAATCGTTTGAGAATAAAACCTTGCACAGAACGTTTTTCATCAAACCGTAGCTCGTTTTTATAGTCGCTTATTTATGAGCAGAAATATATATCGTGTCTGTTATAGTGAGTTCTTGGAAGCTAATTGTCAGAAAATACGACTGATCTTGTCGTGTTTCTTGATTACTCTTCATACCTCATACCATCGACAATGAAGGTAAAGAAGATGTTTTAAGTAGCCAGGAAATGTGTTACATTTTATGTAAGTATTAGTATTTGCTGACAAGGTGTTGATTGGTACCCTCATTAGAGGCATGCTTAAACGTGTTATTGATGTTTTTAAGACTCGAATACTACGGTGCGGAAATATGTATGAATGGTGAACATACTAAAATGCCAGATATAATTATAACGGTAAGCCATAACATGCTTCAGTCCTTTCCAATTCCAGAACTATCTTTGCAAAATGATTAGGTATTTAGGTAATTATATCAGTTGCTTTATTTCAACACTGGGCCTATACAAAAATACCGGGGAGAGAGAGTATACTATTGGAAGTACTAAATTTATTCCTTGTAAAATATTGTGAATTAATCAACACAAATAACTGATTTATTGCGTGAGGCATATTGTATGATTGCTCACCTTGAGAATTACTTAGTGCGACATTTGTTGACATTTATGTGATATTTTGATAAATTAGATATGAATGAAATTGTTTGAAGTTAGTGTGGTAATCATTTTCATCTTCCAGATTATTGATGACTGGCTATTCATAGCATCAAGGACTCGATAGAAATGTTTGCCGAGAGAAATTAAATTGTGTACTATGGTCGGTCAAATGGTGGTGCGGTATTTTTATTTGATCTGTTTAACATGTTGCCTCACACCAATTCTACATTCTGCTTGTCTATTCATGAAAAGTAAACAGTGGTGATTTGCGGTGACAACTTCCTTCAAGTACCTGTACGTGGAGCCATAGACTGTCGCTCAGCAGCTGAACCGTGTTTGACGGCACTCCTATCGATCATGGCATGTTGTTTTAATGCATATCAATGATTACAACATTTTCCTCGATATGTGGGGGTGTTAGTTGAAGCCACCTGCGAATCACCATTTGAAAACTTCTTAACAGCTTTGTCAATCTAGCTGGTAATGCTATCAAGGGCAGATTAATAAGTACCGAATTCAAACATTGAATGTGATGGGATTGCCTTTTCTTGAGGGATATAATAACACTCTTTATACTTGTTTTGTCACAGTTAACTTTTCTCAGATTGCAATAACTAACCAGGCAACTATAGGATTTTAAATCGACTCCATTTATTCTGAAATAATGTTAACTGATTTATTTTAGAAATATCAATGTAACTGCTGGGAATAACACCGTGTCTTTCATCATTCTGGCTTATAGATTAAACAGCCCACTAAATATTTCAAAGTTCCATAGCAGTAGTGTAAACATTGAGACGGCAAGGAAACATGTCACAAATTTCTTTGAAAATAAAAAATGTATTAATATCGTACGATGTTTCTCGCCTCGAAATGTCCTGAAGAATACATTGTGCTACAGAAAGCACTCGTTTCACACTACTCGCAGCAAAACATATTTGTTTAGCGATATGTCTGAACGAGCTCCCTGCAGATCAAGCTGTTTGTACGAGACGTTTGAAGACGTTTAAGTCAATTGAAACCAATGGAGAATAGTTGTAAAAACTTGAAAATCAATCATAAGTGTTTTGTTTCATCTACGACTTGTTTTGTGAACAGTATGACTCTTTGGAACGGAACTGTTATATTTTGTTTACTGCATGAACTACATGGTGCTCATTAAATCCATTTTACAGCTGTTGATACATATATATATATATCTCGCTCGAATCTAAGCGATGTTCCATTACAATTTTGACGTAAATGAAACTAACGAATTTCTCGCAAATATTCCCTTTAAATAAATGTTTAACGATTTTCTAATTCCATTTCCCTCACATAAACAACGTGCTGTTGATATATTGGAGATCTCAATTTCATGAAGCTTCGAAAGCTGTTATCAGCTTTGTAAGTGAATCTTGTGAAATCAGAATAGAAATATTTGTAACATGCAACAAATCTTTCAACTGTCAGACTGTGAAGACCAATGTTTCCCCGGTGAATTAAAAACAGAATAACAAAATAATGTAATTATTCTCCGATAATTAAAACGCACAATATGATACTATCGTTCTAATATCGATCTTTCGAAGGCAGAATGAACGAGGAACTAATTATGTTTTAAAACAAAATAATGAAAACAACTATTGCGGATCCTACTGGCAAGATTGTAATTATTCCTTTTACAGGCAAATGCGTAAGCCGTTACAAACATCGTGTGTTTGTTTCAAATCCCAACATTATTCCTCATTCGCTTTTATAATTATATCATATTGTTCCATTTTCAAGTCACTCTCTGTTTGCATAAAACAATAAAACTTGCGGTAAACTGTGTTTCCAAATACTATAAAAGAACCATAAAATATTCCCTGAATGTAGAATTTATAACAAATGTTTGCATTAGGAAATTTTACCGATAAACGTGCATTTAATCACGAGTCTGTAGGAGAGCGAGTCTCCGGTGATCATTTATCGTGTTTTATATATTGCATTTATGGAAAGTATTCAGTGTCTGTTCAAAAGAAGTTTGTGTTCAGTAAATAGTTTTTTTTATTCTGGTCCCAGTGGCCAATTCATATCAATTTCATTCACAAAGTGGTACTGATGTAATTTCATTATATGGCAGTCAATGTGTCTGGGTATCTCATGTCAAGATTATATAACTCTGTAATATCCATACCATACAGGGTTTATATCTGTGTAATACACAGTTATCTCTCTTACATTATATCCGATGTATTTCGTGCATTTAGTGGCCGATTTACCTTACATCCTTTGCTGTACCACAACCAATACTAATGTGCTGTTCCGCAACTAGCGACTTACAATGCTGGCAAACTATCGCCGATCTAATACGAAAGTAATAATTTTTTGAACGCATATGGTAAGAGATGAAAAAACCTAATATCATATTGTGCTTAATTTATCATGTGATTTTTATAATAGCAATAATGTAATTTTTATGTACGGTGTACTGTTTGTATTTAATTTCGTATAATTCCGCGACCTTTATTTGTCTTCAAGTTTTAAACGAAATATAAACGACGAAAGCGACATCTGAATCCAACTGTCCAGGACAACTGGTGGTGTTAAATCGCGTAAAATACAGCAGTTTTATGCAATAACCTTTCTCTCCAGTTAATTTAAACTTGAAAATGCTCGGTCAGATTCAAACTACAGACCGCTAGCAATGACGTTGATGTGTAAATTAAACACTATTTGACGGCTTCAACCAAATGTGCTATAGAGAACTGTGAAAGTGGAATGTTAATAATAAATTATACGGATGATGTATGAATGATAGGGCTCAAAGAGAACACAAACACTGACAGACGCTCCACGTCGATAAAACATTTTTAAAGACCCAACATCTCAAAACCAAATACTATTCTTTTATCGCTGAAGTATATCGAATGGAAACTACTCGTTTTTATTGAAATTCATCTGACTTAATTTGATTATAGAAGCAGTGAAATAGCTCCCTGGAGGAGACTAAACGATCGTAATACTTTAAGCGATTGCATTGTATTGTGAAATATGACGGAATATTTGTCGTAAATTATAGCTTTAAGTCACATCATTAATTTACTCTCCATTACCGGAGGATGTAATAGTTTCCACGCATTTTTAGTCTGGGATATAACATGCAGGATTGTAACACATCATTTACCATGACTACGGTGGTATGAATTCATTATAAAACCATAGTCTGGTTCCCTGTCGTACTATAGTGATCTAGGGGAGGTAATCCAGACTATATAAAATGGTTGTTTCCAAAAGTTTACGAGATCAGCCACTGGAATTACTGATTTTTAGAAATTATTACTCAATAGACATTGCTTCTCCGACTACACTAGATATATATTTCATGACCGTACTAAAATGTGACTTAGGGCTTACGGTCATTCAACTCCGACAATTCTCAGTGGTTGACTAATACACTGCATGTACGTATAAACTCACGTTGAGATGATTCTTAGGGTTGGTAGTTTTTGTACTTCAGTAACATTGCTTATATTATCTAATATAATCATTTTTTGTACTGATCAGTAGTATATCAATCACATGTAGACGGTCAAGTCGCATTATTCGGACAACTTCTTGACAACTCAGAAGATTCCTTGAACTAACAAGTTACGTATTTTGCACCATGGTCACGACATGGGATCGAATCCTGGAACACACGGCGGACTTTCACCTTGGCTAGTTTTAGTAAACTAAAATTCCTAGGAATATGTTGAAGTCTTCTGACCATTTGATATATTCGATCATTAATAGGTTTTATTTGGGATTGAATGGAAGTGGGGGTAATTGCGCAAGGGGTAGGTTGTGATCCAATCAAGTGTTTCCTATGCTTGTGATACCAAATGTAATATGCTGACGTCGGTACTGACACCGATACACTCAATTAAAACTTGTATTTCTTACGGCGAGCGCCCCGGGTTTTATCCAGCACCAGTCGGGTTCCAACAGTAGTGCCATAAACAATCAATATCAATACTGAACCAGACGGGCTTTGTCACGTTATATGCTTCATGATTAAAGATAGCGCTTTAATTAGTACTACCATTTATGATGCACGAGAAAATTATCCATAGGGAATGATAAGCAACTACATTGTCCCTCAAGTCTCGTAAATCCTCGTTTGCAGGATGCGAGACCACAGCAATGCGTTGGTATGACAACTAAATCATAAAAACAATGAATTGTATTAAAGATGTAATTAAGTCAGGCTTGTCTCTTTTGGTGCGAATATCGACTCAGTTAGTTAATTGAAATGTTTCATGCGAAGTTACAGAAGGAACGCTGATTTGACATAAAACAGACGTTGAATGTAGCGGACGTTCATTAAAACCTAATCACACAGACGCTAATCTATGTGCGCTCTGTGCCCACGACTGGGGTGTTTTGTATCGGATCTGTAAACTTTATTTTATTGTCACTACCTCCTGTGTGTTAAGTTATTTTCTATCAAATTTGCTTTTGTCTTACAAATGATCCGTAAATTGAATAACGTAGGCACCATGTCATTGTCTTGGCAGTGAATGTCAACTTAACCACTAAATGTTTAACAATATTACATAGACATCAGCCCCTATGTAAAGTATATGTCTATCAAGAAAATGTTCTTATTTTTCGCTGTTTTTTATTTCATGCAATTCCATGAACTTTATTTAACAGCAATTTGTCCCTGTGCGTTTCTGATTGCCAATTACGCTTCCCCCCACTCTGCTCGTCAACTTAAACCCGTCTCATACATGGGAAGAATAATTGGGTAATTAAGAGCGAATTTTTACACCATTTATAATTAAATTGAATAACGATGCTCCTACGGAAAGCATGTATAAATGAAGAGCTTATAAAGTATTACGCCGGCAAAGCGACATAGAATTTATTTCTCAAAGTAGACTAGGACATACTGTTTTCTGTTATCCATACGCCCGTCTGGACAGTGTTATACCCATTTGACAACCTTACACTATGCATTGATATGTATAGCTGTGATAATTATATTTGATTTGCTTCCCAAAGAACATCATTCGGACCTTAATTTTTGATTTGGACGCCTAACAAGGTTTCTCGGTCTGTTCTACATTATGCTATATATATTACCTTTACGAGGGATCTTCCAAAACACAAAAACCTTATTCTTCAAAATCTGTTTTACAACGTCAAAAACAAACAGAAGCTGTTGTTTATGTACTAGGCCCCGGGACAGAGTCTGGGAGTCAGGGCATCGGTGAATGGACATTGTGAACAGCTTATAAAGTAGTTTGATATTATTCAAAATTCTGAATGACGTACAGTAAATAAGATTGTTAACAAGCAGAAAGCAGAGGCACAGCTTAAATATTCCATTTCAAGTAACGTCAAAGATCTTTGCTCATTGCATTGGTGTGAGCTAACGACAACTGTATCCAATAATTTGTTACGTTGGAGTTTTTAAAAGTTGTGAAATATTTGCTATATAAGTATATAATTGCATGGAATACGAGTATATCGAGTTAAACATAATATATCTACTACATTTAATGTTGGAAAGGCTAACAGTCTATAACAGCACTTTATATGATTATTGTATTCCCGCAAGCAACTGGCAAACGATTCAGATCTACTTTCAGATAAATTATCAACATTTTATCATTAATTGAAATTAATCCGCTCTTCAAAAATCACATTAACACTTCAGAGATATGACATTCACCAGTGAATTGACGAACATTATTCATTAGATCGCGATACAATCATATTATGGCGATGATTATCTTGTTCGAGTTGGCAGGTATTCCGTGTAGATATTCACTCGTTAAAATGCATCGCACATGTCAACACATTATCATTTGTTTGCAATCGTTTTAGAACAAAACCTTGTGTCGACAGTCGTGCATCAAACGTTAGCTAGTTTTTACAGTAGCTTATTTATGAGCAGAAATACTCCCTTGTCTGTTATAGTGAGTTCGTGGAAGCTAATTGTAGAAAATACAATTGACCTTGACGCATTTCTTGTGTTTATTTCATACCTAATCATCAACAATGTAGGTAATGAAGTTGTTTCAAGCTGCCAGGAAATGTTTTACAGTTTATGTAAGTATTAGTGTTTGTTGACAAGATGTTGATTACTGCCCTCATCAGCGTCATGCTTCAATAGTGTTATTGATGTTTTAAAGACTAAAATGCTATGGTGCGGAAATAATAATGAATGCTGAACATACTAAATACCAGTTATAATTATGACAGTAAGCCATAACAAGCTTACTTAGAATCGAATCATTACGCATCATTCCTGATCATTTAACTCCCACATTTGGCGAGGAACCTGAAATTTTGTTTTCAACATCTACATTAATTTTACCCTTGATTTGAAAGCTATATAAAAGCGAACAAAATATAGACATACAAAAAAGTGAATGTTTGTTAACTTCCTAAATCGGCGATGCAGACATCTGTGCTTTCTCGTTTTCTTCAATGTTTGGTTCATGTCGTTTTGCAACTGTATTTTAGTTGATTCACTCACTTCTGGCAAATCGGTCTGATAACGGGGTGCCTGATAAACTTGCTATATAACGTGATCACATATCACATCATCACGTGATCTGACGGACTTCTTCTGGTAGCGGAGTCACCGGCTAGAACTGTGTTACCGAGGGTGGCGTTTTCCTATTTAAAATAAGCTGGAATTGATCGATACATGTTCTACGACTGACCTACGTGTGCATGACGTTATCAAGATGTCCGACGTCGTTGTTTATCGTGACGTCAGGTTTTTGCCTGATCAATTGATACCTTTTCAACTTTCAATGAGATGGCTGACTTGGCAAATGGCAATATATCACACACAAATAAAGCCTTTTTACTGAGCAGAAAAACTACTGCTTGATAGAGACAAAGCATCTTTCTTGTCATGTATTATCCATACATTGACCATTCCAGTTCTTGAAATATCTTTGTACGCCGAGAATGTACCCAAATTGGAAAACTAGAACAGTTGCTTTATTACAACAATGGGCATGAAAGTATTATATTGGACATACCAAATTTATTCCTGGTAAAATATTGTGAATTAATCGACACAAATAACATGATTTATTGCGTGAGGCATATGGTATGATTGCTCTTGGGAATTAATTAGTACGACATTTGTTGACATTTATGTGATATTTTGATAAATTAGATATGAATGAAATTGTTCGAAGTGAGTGTGGTAATCATTTTCATCTTCCATATTATTGATGACTAGCAATCTTCCATATTATTGATGACTAGCTATTCAAAACATCAATGAATCGAAGGAAATGTTTGCTGAGAGAAATTAAATTGTATACCATGATCGGTCAAATGGTGGTACGGCATTTAACATCGGGTATGCATCGGGTTTTATACCTCGTGAATGCAATCATTTCTGTATTGAATATATTGACATAACAGTGATCGATCCCAACATGAGTATGGGTATCAATTGGTGGTCATTTCCTAACCTCTCTACTCCCCAGAATGTCAAGCTGTGGTCTGTTGCGACATTGTCATCGTAAATATAGAACGTATGCCAGCTGCTTATTTACAAAGAAGTTGTATATACAACCGTTTGCTGTTTTGTACAAAGAGCTTTTTCGTTTCCTGACAGAAATAGAGGATCTATCACGAGTTGACATTTGATATAAATTTATATTAAACGAGTATTTGTTTTAGGGGAAATAGAAAAATGGATAGAATCTAGATGTAATTATAAAACTGAGTTCGATGTTTTTTCTTCAAAATTTATCTGAGAATGTTGCACTACATTAAGCTCGGCATTAACACGAATGTTGTCCTGAGGTTTGAAATAGGATTTTCTTAATATGATTCTCAGTTGTAGTTGCCTTATTTAATATCCTTATATACAAATTATTGAAATTTAATTGAGCCATCGCCACGAGGATATGCGAGAAGATTTTCTCTTTAATGATAGCAAGGGAATTTATGGTACTATGTTTTTCGGTCATTGGAATGACTGGTCTTTTGTTGCACCTCACTTTAACAAATGGTTTGTATCATACTTGTAAAAGCCAGACAAATTATATTTCACCCAACTAGAAGGATGGTGATTGAATCAATATTATCTTCCTTCTGGCTACGTTTGAACATCTTTAAGTTTATTGAAACAATCTCACGTGAATTCTTAGAATGAATTTTAATTGGCTTTAGTGCAATATTTAACTTGATTTGTACGTTGACGTTATTCAGCAAATCTTATCTTGGAGAACGTCAGATATCATTAGACAGTTCACATATTCCATTCAAGCTTTATTTGTGTGTATAGTCTCCATATTCTTCTGACATGTCTGAGTGAAATATTAATCCCATCTTTTACAATACGTATAGAAGACAATTATGATAGATTCGCCGTATCCTCCGGGCTAATGTTCTGGAATGAGTTCAACTTTGGTCTATGCGAACTGCAATCCAATAAAATGTATATATGCAGGCGACGTATATTAAAGAAACTGATTGATATACAGTAACACTTAATAGATCTGTAACATGTGAGCTTGACAATAACATAGTAATGATACTATGAAACGATCAACTCAACCGTCTGACAAAGTTGATTGAGTGCTTGATAGTTGCCCGCAATTAATAACTGAATTGCACTGGCTATTATTACATTTGCTTTTAGCCGTGACATGTGCTTAGGATATGTCTAGGTTGTCTTTAAGACACGTTGTCAAAGTTTATTGCAATAACAAGATAGAACTGATTGATAACTAATTCCATGGTTGCTGGTTAGGTTAATTGGTGTCAAACGCTCAATTTTGAATTGATTGAAACTGTAGAATTATATAACAATACAATACCGTATCCATCAACCCTTCCAGGAATATTCTAGTATAACCAATGCATTTGACTCGTTGTTGTTCCATAACAACTCAACCCTTCATAGTAACTTATCCTGAAATTTGATTATATTTAAATCTCTGGGATAATCGTATTACAATCTGAAAGAGCAAGGAAGCAATCACCAATCTGTAGAAAGAAATATGAACTATAGTCTATACCTGTTGATATCTCTCATTGACATAACTTCCTCATAACTTCCTTAAGATTTGTTAGACGCGATATGACACTGAATCAGCTAGGTTATCATGTTTGATATTATTCTATAATTATAGACGGTGATATACTCGTGTCCGCGGGGAAATCATAGAAGCTGTTAGATATACATGAATATCAAGGCAGGGAACATTTAAGTAATTATCCTTTTAGACAAGATAGTTCTAGTTCTCATTGCGCTGTTCAAAGAGCTCCTCACAGACGGTGTTTTAATTATATATCCGCCTTTACGACCTGTCGTCAACACCATTACAATGCGTCACAATGTCGGCTTCTTATTCAGTCTGTGAAATGTTGCCGTAAAAAGCCTTCAATGGACACTTCAAGAGAATAGAATTATATACTTGCATTTTATGAGATGATTTGATGTACCTCGAAAGGGAATGGACAATACGAGTGTATTCATGTTAATTATAAGTTCTGTCATTAAGATACTTTTTTATTAGTGTGTTGGTGTCATTGTGAAGGTATCAGTTATTTCATGAATAATTGAACATTGGTCAGATTGAAAAATCGCGATCATCAGTCAAAAAGATAGTTTTTAGAAGAAGTATCCTACATAGCTTTTAATTTTGATTTAATTCTGTAAATTATTACCGGAGTTGCCTACTAGATAAAGTGGTTTAACACTTTAATGCCTTTCTCTAGAATATCTAAGACTTCAATACTATTTTCTGTTATAACCACCTTATAGAATACCAGCATATTTAGCTCACACATGAGTTGATTCTGAATTTTGAATTTGATATACAAAAAGTATCATGCTGAATTCAACAGTTATTTAGTGGTTGGTGAAGACTATACATACAAAATCGCATTGATTTACAAACAAATGAGCGAGCCCCCAGCAAAATGAATTTAATACTAAAGTTCAAGGGAATACAATGCACTTGAATAGATGAACAACAAACGATGTCACGGCCACTGTGTGGTTTTCAACAGTACTATCGTTGTTGTAATGTTTATCAAAGGTTACCGAATTTTTCTCGTTATGTATAAAGGTTGTTAGTAGATTGCACCACATTTACGGCTATCACGTAAAAATTTCTACAACAAAATGGGAATGAAGTCACCCTTGGATCACCATTTGAACCCTTGTAAATAGCTTGGTCAATTTAGTTGGTCTAGTTATACAAGGTCGATTAATAAAAACCGTCTTAAAACTATGGATTAGAAGAGGGGTTTTTTCTTGAGGGTTTATCGCACTTTGTCTTTGTCGTTTTGTCAAATTGAACATTTCTCAGGGTGAAATACAGAATATATAGCTTACCAGGCAATATAGGACGTATTTAAGGCATTGTAAATCGACTCCATTTCCTCTGAACTACTGTTTCCTGATTTATGTAAGACATATTATTGAAACTGCTGGGAATAACACCCGATCTTCATCATTCTGGCTTATAAATGAAACATTTCCTAGTTCTAAAGCAGAAGTGTAAACATTGAGACGGCAAGGTAATATCTCACAAATGTCTTTGAAAATAAAAACTGTATTAATATCGTTCGATGTTTCCCGCCACGAAATGTCCGGTAGAAGACACTGTGCTACAAAAAAGCACTCGTTTCACACCACTCGCAACACAATATATTTGTTTAACGATCTGTCTGAAAGAGCTCCCTGTAGATCAAGCTGTTTGTATGAGACGTTTGTAGACGTTTAAGTCAATTGGAAATAATTGTAAAAAATGGAAAATTAATCATACTTGTTTTCGTTCGAACTAAGACTTTTGCTTTTTTCTAACAGTGTGAATCATTGAAATGGAACAGTTCCAATTTATTTGCCTTCCTGGACCATATGTTGCTCATTAAATCAATATTCCCACTCGTTTTTACCTAATGCTTACATTTTGTACTAGGCATAAAAAAAAATCAATTGCATATAATATATATTACTAGTATATATCTCGGATCTAAGCAATGTTCCATTATGATTTGACGTAAATGAAACTGACGATTTTCTCGCTTTGTAAGTGATTCTCGGGAAATCAGAATAAGAATTTTTCATAACATGCAACAAATCTTTCAACTGTCAGCTTGAGAAGACCAATGTTCCCCCGGTGAATTAAAAACGGAATAACAAAATAATGTAATTATTCTCCGATAATTAAAACTTGAAGTTACCGCACAATATAATACTATCTTTCTAATGTCGATCTTTCAAAGGCAGTATGAACGAGGAAATATTTATTTTTTAAAAAATAATGAAAACATCGATTTTGGATCTAGCTGGCAAGATTGATTTTCCTTATACAGGCAAATACGTAAGCCGCTACATACATTTGTACTTCGCGTGTTCGTTTCAAATTCTATCATTATTTCTCATTCGCTTAAAATTATATAATCTAATTATATTTTCCTGTCACTCTCTGTTTGCATAAAACAATAAAACTAGCGATAAATCGTGGTTTCCAAATACTATAAAAGAGCCGTAAAATATTACCGGAAAGGAGAAGTTCTTACAAATGTTTCCATTAGGAAATTCTATTGATTAACGTACATTTAATCATGAGCCTATAGGAGAGCGTGTCTCCGGTGATCATATAATTATGGTGTGTTATGTATTACATTGATGGAAAGTATCCAGTGTCTGTTCAAAACAAATTTGATTTGTGTTCAATAAATAGTGTTTTTATTCTGGCCCCTGTGGCCAATTCATATCAAATTCATTCACAAAGTGGTACTGATGTAATTTCATTCATTGTATGCCGGTCAATGTGTCTGGGTATCTAATGTCAGGCTTACATGACTCTCTGGTCGAAATATTGCTGCAATACTGTGTGTAGCATAACCCTTGTGTTCCCTATGCCATATCATCACGTTTAGTCCATGTTACATTTTAAATCCCTTGATAAATTGTCTTTATGGCGTTAAGTTTGTCTCTTTCACACACAATTGATAACCCTCTTCTATCCGGGTAAAATTCCTTAAGTTCGTTCTACAGGGTGGCGGACAGGTGTCGAGCCACCATGACTTGCGTATTTTATTTGAACACATTTCTTGTTGCTTCTTTGGTTTTACTGTTGATTTTCTTGTCATATATCTCTTCTTTTCTTTCCACGTAAATGAAATCAAATTCTACGCTTTTATAAAGCTGTTATTTTCTCGAAATATGTGCTGTCTTGCATATTGTGTGAGATATTTTAAAAAGTTTTCATAAATGTCACATTTTACATAAACTAATCCTATTGATGTGTTATGAATGTGGTTTTAAAACAGTGACGTATGTCTCTTTTCTGTGATTGTCTTGCCAATTATATAACGAGAGTCCCTAGATCAAGCTCTATGCAAAAAAACCAGTCAAGATTTAATGATCGTAGCACTTACGAGTGCATTTCAAAATCCGCCCTATCTCCAACGCAAATTTGATAAAATTATAAATGAACTCTGTACATGTATTAATACAGTTCAATGTTTATTTTTGAATACATGTACCATCAAGAAGATTTCAAATTTAATTGCCAAATACGTTAGCTCCTAATACTCGTTCTTATTTTGTTTTTGATATAATGTCTAGTGAAACTGCTTTACTCGGCATCAGGCACACAGACTAAATACATTAATCTTACTTTTTCACAAAACATCACAGAAAACTTATCATCTATTACATAATTTATGTGTTAAGAATCCTATGTGTTATATTTTGGACGTTGAAATACTGCACACAAAGCTGTAAAATCAATCAGTGTGTTATGTCTGCAGTACGTAGTGTTTATTTACAGTCTGTGAAAGTGATCATAACGTATATTATTTCAGCAATATCTATCACAGATATTTATCGGACGGATATTAATGATAACTTTTGGCAATTGTCAGAATTGATGGTTATTCAAAAGAATGGAAAACGATGTAGTCGTAAGCAGCTGTCGTAAACATGTGATTGATCGTACAAAGGGGTTCAGAAAGCGATGACAGTATTTCAAATTGTGTTTGGACATTCTATAGGCGAAGAGTGATGATATTCCTGGTATTTTCTCTTCTCTGTCTGACAGGAAGCCTCTGAATAGATGTTGTTGAGTCATGATGACGTCGGGTTATAAAATATAGGCAAACACTTTTATATCTGATTTTCCACATTGGCACATTATCAGACAAGGTTCTGTGATTATAGCGTAGTAAACAATACTAACTATTGTTATACTATTAGTTAGATACGAAAACAGAACGCGATGACAGTATTTCATATTGCTTTTAGGCAAATAGTGATCATATTGCTGGTATTTGCTTTTCCTTCCTGACAGGAAACCTCTGAATATAAGTTATTTAGTCTTCATGACGTCGGGGTATAAATAATTTGCAAACACTTTTATATCTTAATGTCCACATTGGCGCTTAACCAGACAAGTTGCGTCAATAATAGCAATAGCGATAATAATAAACAATACATACTTCCAGGCTATTGTTAGATAAATAACAAAACATTCGGAATAATGAGGCTACAGGTAGATTTGAATCAGTGAAATCACCTTTAAAGCCATTGGCTATATTTGCAATTATGGCATTAGATAATGCATAACATGGTTTATTTGCCAGTTAAATTACACGTGAAAATTAAAAGACAGTTTCCTGTTCAGTCCAGTTGCTACATGAAATAAACTCACAATGTTGCGCATTGTACCGCATTCTTTCATTGTGCACTTTCAGACGTCAACAACATAACTTGCATGGAACCTTTTTTATTTAGATGTAAAATGGGTTCGCACGATCCCAAAAAACATAATAAAGAACAAAATACACGACGTATATCGTTGAAATATGTTGTTAAGTTCATTTAACATCTGGCGGGGATGTCATAATATGTAAGATGTCAGATCGGTTTATATCAGGCATGATCCATACAATAAATGTTTCTGATAGACAAACATTCTGGGGAGAATTAATGGAAGTTTTCATGGATTAAAAATGACAATCACCGTCATTTTCATATATCTACTGATCGAGACAAGACACCAGCTGAAAAACCTTGGGGATATTTCCGGCGTTTAGCATATTTTCTATGTTTGTCATTCGTCATACAGAGAACGCGTTTGGACCAGGGAAAGAATCTGATAGCATCAATGATAAGGAAGCTAGTTACATGCTAGGGGACTTGATCGATGAAACACTATGCTTTTGTTAGATTGACCGCTTATCTGAGATAAAATGTGAGGAGGATTTTGTGATAGTGTGCCATAAACTGTTGTGACGAAATACGACACCAATTATGTACTGTCAATTATGATAATTGCAAAAGACAAATGCGCCTCGTCTTAACCCTTATCGTGCCGATCGCGACTATAGTCGCGCAACACGATACCTTCCACCAGTGCCGATGGCGACTGTGAGTCGCGCCAGTGGGTATTCCTGATCAAAGCGATGTTTTGATGAACGCGTAATTATTTATGAATGACAATTCACTATAATTATTCAATAGTACGTTACTGAACTACTTGTACAAAAATACCAACCAATAAACGGCCGAATACGCTTAAATATCGAGTAAAAGTAATAACTAAGATAGTTTTGGAAATTCCGGAACAAAAATGGCAAACGATCGCCGTAGAATGAACGCGCACGGTGTTTTAGAACGAATTTTCCGTGGTGGAAAATCCCTTGAGAATCTTGAACAGCTCACAGTCCGTCATTTCATCGATTTCATTTAACCAAAGGTCGGTACAAAACGACAAAAACCAATGAGAGACTTTGTTGTGTGCAATGTTCACAACAGTCTGAGAATTGGATGTAAGCGGAGGCAAACTCCATACGCATGCAAACAATATGGAAAAGCGATGTGTGTTCCTGAGTACTTTGAAATGTACCACACAATAAAGGATTACAAACTTCATCCAATTGAAGATTGAGGCGACTGAATTGAATAATGACAAAAACACAATTATAAATTTAGTGAATAATTAAAAAAAACCTTATACGTTGTGTGCGACGTACAGTATCATTGATTTTCCGAGTGGACTGTAAATAAACACTAACTCTGTAAAATAAACATAATTATTGATAATGAAATTAAGAAAATTATTATTGAAATTAATATTGTCTTATATTCTGATATTTGTAGTTGAAATATACAATTCTGAGAGTGTTATTTATTAATATATCATAACATTTATCATTGATTAAGCATGATTTGCATGAAAATAGTTCACACTGCATTGACATATTGCTGAATATTATTACAAGTGAACTATCAATAATTATCAAAATGACATCAATGTGTTGCTTATTTTATCTTCTTTGTACCAAATTATCAGGTTTATATCGGTATTTTGATAATTGATACCTTTAATTAGGTGCTAAACAGAGTGACTCACACAACAGATCAGATGAGATATTTATCTCAAGTACACTGCAAAACAATCCGGCACTGGCTACTGATAAGCCTGCTGGGAATCCAGCATGATAAGGGTTAATGGAGGCTCTGTCATTGTTTCTAGATGCTTCCAGAGAAGAACAATAGACCGAATAGTGAAGTCTTATATTTGTGCTCCAGATGATATGTTTTTGGAGTGTAAGAATAAGTTATGCATTAAGTTAAGCATTATGCAAACAGTCTGTATGTCTGATTTGAAGTTAAACATTTACTAATAATAAATACTACTTCGTTTTACCAAACAACCTATTTGATAATGCAAATAAGGTCATCCACAATGACGCACATGCATTGTTTGAATACAGATCTTGTATTTAATTGATATATTTGCAATTGGGAATGACTGCTTATAAAAGGTAGGGTGTATGTTCATGTGCCATTGGACATGTTTGTCTGTTTGTTGTTATTGAGGGACTATTAGAGCAACATGAAAACACTCAAAGAAAGGTTGACATACATCAAAATGAAACCACAACTAAAAAAAATTGATTCCAGTGTTTTATGGATAATGTGTGAAAATGTTATGTAATATAACTAATATCGGTAGAATTTTTCATGGAATTATTTGTCATTACTTCTGTTTTTAATTCACCGGGGAAACATTAGTCTTCACAGGCTGACAGTTGAAAGATTTGTTGCATGTTACAGAAATTTCTATTCTGATTTCACAAGACTCAGTTACACAGCTGAATATAGTTTTCGTAATTTTCTGAAATTGAGATGTCCAATATATTAACAGTACGTGGTTTATGTGAGGAGAATAGAATTAGAACTCCGTCCAAAATCTCTGTAAATGGAATATATGCTAGAAAATCATCAGTTTCATTTATGTCAAAATCGTAATGGAACATGACTTAGATTCGAGATATAATTGTATATGAAACAGTTTATTTTTAATGAGTTTTACGTACGTAAGGATATGTATATTGATTTATTGTGTCCATCAAGGCAAATATTGGTCCTGTTTCATTTCAAAGATTCACACCGTTTGAAAAAGCAAAAGTCTCATATCAAAAGAAAATAATGATTGGTCTTCTTCTAGTTTTGCTTTTATTTCCAATTAAAGTACGTCTCGTACACACAGCTTGATCTGCAGACAGATCGTTAAACAAATATAGTTAGTTGCGAGAAGTGTGAAACGAGTGCTTTTGTAACACAACGTATAGCTCAGGACATTGTGTGGCGGGATTCATTTTACGATGTTAATACAGCTTTTATTTTGAAAGACTTTTGTGAGATACTACCTTGCCATCGCAATGTTGTCATTATGGCTATAGAACTATGGAATATCTAATGGACTGTTTCGTTTATAATGTCTAAAATGAAGAAAGACTCGGTGTTATTCCCAGCAGTTAACAATAATTTTTCTCACATAAATCAGGAAACAGTATGTCAGAGGAAATGGAGTCGATTTAATCTGCCCTGAAAACGTTCTGTATTTGCCTGGTAAGCTAAACAATATGTATTGCATCTCAAGAAAGGTTTATTAAGGTAATTTAGACCCTTTTCGCTAAATATCGCCTGTAACTCGGATTTTGATAATATTTTGCATAAATATAGTATCAAGTATTGGCTTTCTGATTTTGATGGTTTTATGGAGAAATATCACGTGACGTACGATGAATAGCGCCACCTAGCGGGGGCGTAATTTTTGCGTGCTTTTCGACGTTTTTCACCATTTTTTCGAGTTAATACTTACGTCATTGAAAATCGAAAAATATAGTTTTGTAGGGAAATAAATGCTGCGTCATATGGTGCAAAATATAGAAAGAAATTTTAATTATTTTTAACGTAACGCTGAAATAACCGCGACACGGCGTCGATAATAACCGCGTTTTAATTGCGGCATTTCTTTTATTCACACGCATATAGCAAGAACACAGGGTGTTCAAAATTTATTTCATTTATTGCATTAGTTTATTTGAAGTGTCTTTTTAATTTTAGTGAAATAAAAAATGGGGTGTTCTCGGGGCCGTTTTCGCGCTATTTACAATCAAAAGTTTTTGTCAGGGTATAATTACGCGACGTAAACGTTAGCGAGACGTGTGCTCAGACAGGAACATCGGCTCTTTTTTCTTTTAATTACGCAATTAGCGACCGAAAAGACGATAAAAGTATTTTTGATAATTCTATGATTTGCTTGAAAGAATAGTTTTGATTTATATCAAATCTAATTCGTTTGGTCCGTTTTCGCGAGTTTATTAATCTAAGGTCGGAATACAAGTTCTTTTAAATTTTGCCGTTAAACGTTAACTGGTGAGTTTTGGCGAAACATACCATATCAAATATGAAAAATATTTCGTTTCTGTAGAAACATATGGAGTTGCGCAGGTATAAATTTATTTTGGGTTGATATGTATATTCTGGAGTGACTAGTGATGTTATTGTGATGTTAGACGCTGAGCGTAAAATACACTTAGTAAAAGTATATTTTATGAAATGCGTCAGTTCTGAAAACTGCACATTTCCTGCGAACCGGTTATAAAGCCACATGTGGACGGTTATATCGTATTGGTCGTTGACCCTCCAAGGTACCTAATCACACATCTGTATATTAAAGTGAAGCAATCTTGATTATTCTTGCTTTTAGGAGATAAGCACTGGTACGTACGGAGACCGACCTCGTACTTCTCAATAAGTATGAGTATACATGTCCTTCATCTAGGTACGCCCATCGTACGATAGTAAGTTCATCCCAGTTTACAAGAATGCAATTTCATGATTTATGTTTTGGAGTAGAGAAGAATGTATAAGTAAATCATGTGTTCCGATTAAACTTTCGGGCAATATTCTTACTTTAAGTTGTTTCCTGTTTAAAAATATTCTGTTGTCTAGTTTATGCAGATATTTACCAAAGCAATGGTCATTTGAATGAAATTTAATTACTCGTTTTCCATATTAATACATGTACATAATTAAAAAAAAATATATAGAATAATTCTTATACAAACAACTACATGTATATCCTATAAAACCTGCGCTTTCTCATGTGGGTGTGACAGCCACCATCGACGAACTACCTCTCGGTCGCCGCTCTCAACTTAACTGCGAAGTTTGAAATATTATGACTGCTTGAGATGCATAATTAGAAAAACATTTATATGAATGTGAAATGAATGATAAAATCAATATTAAAAGTACTCCAATTCTCACTCCATTTTTTCACAGATAATTAATAACGCAACATGTGAAATATGCACTATGATGTTCCAACGGCCTCGATGGCTTTGTGGTAGAACGTCCACTTCGAGTGATGGAGGTCGTAGATTCAAATCAGGCTGCATCATTTCCGAGACAAAAACTTTGTATTAGTGATGCCCTCGCTGAGCTTAAAAACTCGTTCTATCGAGCCGATATTTACATTCGGGATAAATGCTACGGTCACAATACTCGTACGATGTCCATTCGGATTTTCCGACTCGTACGAGTCCAAAATATTTCAACGGTATGTGTAGATTTTTAGCTCCTGGTCACAAAAAAAGAGAATGTCTCCTACGAGTTCCGTACGGACATCATAATCTTCGCACGGAGATCGTATGTGGCTCACAAGTAACTCGTACGATGTCCGTTAGGTACTCGCACGGTGACCGTACAAGGTCCGTGCGACAAGAATAAAATTCTTCGGCACTTTTCAATTTTCCCTAACAAGCCCGCTAAGCTCAGTCAGTATAGCCCGAGACTAGCAGTTATATTATGAGATGAGTACGCCTTTGGGTAATGTTCTTGTGGGTACCAACATTAGCTGGTCGGACCGAGCATAATAACCGACTGGACACCTTCATAAAAGTGGTGTTCTAGAATTGCTTAGCAACCGAGAATGGACTGTGTAAATGCGTAAAGTGCATGGCGGTTTTATCAGAAATTGATTATCCTGCTAATTGATAGTAAACATAGTCTAATTATTCTTATTTTACAATTGTTTTGTTCTTCTAACTGAAGAAATTAATGAAATTATTTTGTGATTTTTGCACTTTTTGAACTTTAATTTGGCACGGGACTGTACAATGATCGGTTGACGTACATTTTAGCTTATTTGAATGAAGCCGAATGTTGTCAGGCTGCAGTTCGGAGTTATTGTGTAAAATCGAGTGACGGCGGCCAGGGTAATCTTAAGTATCTTTATAAATATACATTGCTACTTATCGACCGGTGTCTGTGCAATCATCAATTAACAACGGGTACATATCGGATACAAGGGCGGGTGGAAGTGACCGAATGTTAAACGGAATCCGGGAACCCTTACATTTCCGAATACAGTGTATACAACTTGGTTCTTTAACCACCTCTGGGTTTTCCAGCTACTCCATTTATTATTAGGTGAAAACGGTGAAAAAGATTTTGGAATGACCATGTGTCCCGGTCAAGATTAACACCTTGGATGGACCTGTCGATCCGTAGTCTAGAGCATTACCCACTCGACCACAGTCTGATTGTCACCCGAATGGTTGATTATACCACATGTTAAAAGACATGTTGACATACTTATACACGTATATTGGGTCTTCTTAAACTCATTCCAATACTTCTATCAAAAGCAAGTAGCGCCATTATTACGATATAATAGTAATAACTTTATTTTAAGAGGCAACCCGGATGGACATGCCCTGTCTTCCCTGTAGGCATCTACCCTTACCTGATTCTTTTTAATAAACAACCATACAAACAATGACTCATAGAGACGTCGCGCACGGTGTTGCGTCGTGGAAGCGTCACATGGAAAGCGTAAAATTTGACGTCAAAATATTCGAGCAGTCATTTTCATCGCGTTGTCTTGAAAAAACTACTATAGTGATGTGTATTAAATCCAATACATTGTTCAAGTATATATCAACGATAATAATACTGAAAAGAAAACCAATATAACTTGTAATTTTATTAAATATTTTTATAAAGAACGTCGGAAAGGTATTTTGTATTTACAAAAAGAACGGGTTTAATAATGTTTTATGGTTCTTTCTTCAACAATAAGATCTCTAATTTAGTTGTAATCTTCATCTTTAATTTATTACTTGTAAATAACCTCTATATGTTTTATTACTCTATGTAGGAAACAATGCGCTGGCTTAGAATGAGAAGGTCGTAACTACAAAATCGATATTAAGAGAAATCAAGAAAAAAACTATTTACTTATGGTAAATCAAGCTTTTTCAACATCAGTTTGTTCAGCATGACAAATTCGTATTTTCACGAAAATGGGCTAATAAGAATCGCCTTGTGAAGCAGTCTTCTATATGGGTCGTAAGTAATACAAATGTAGTTACAATCTTCTCATTCTATAAGCTAGCATGTTATTGATAACTTGTTTGTTTTAATAAATCAATATTGCTTATATTTTTAATTAATGTGTCCGTATTTGCCCCCCCCCCCTGATAAGATTTCATTTACAAAACATAGGTAATGTTTAACATAAATTATGAATAAGATATATGTATATCATACACGTGTGTTTTCATTGTGATGTGTATTAAAATTATGTATCTGTGTGTCAGAACATGCGGACGTTAGTTATGTCCGACGTCATATTTAGAGCGTAAATTTATAAAAGTTTACAAGCTATAATGCCGATGTAAAATATTGTATTATTTTAGCATTTATGCTGGGAAACTTATGAAATTTTACATGATAAATCTGTCATGAAAACGGAATATGAATATCATAATTTTGTTTCAGTATTCATTAAAATCTACTTACACCGTAGTTCAAATAATAATGAATAATTAGAGTCATGGTTCGAATTTTAACATTTTAGAAAAAGTTTACAAAACGACTTACATCCGAATATAACCTCTCACGGACAAAATTAAGTACCCTAGCTATTTGAAATTTTGACAATTTGATAAAGGTATAACAATCAATGAAACAGTACCTTTCTTTTTTATGAAATTATGTTACAGCATCCAATATTAATGACATAATATAAGCAACTGGGACGCTAACTACGAAAAATACGCCATTTTCTATTTTGTGACATGCCGGGTGGTAAACGAAGAATGCTTATAAAATCATAAAAATGATAGTTCAGTTATTTTTTAATTAGTGTACACTTTGCATGATGGTCATAACTATAACATGTGGATACGGGAAAAAAGAAAAGTGACGATCATAAAGAAATATTTGTGTATGAAATATTTTTTCGGATTTTACTGTCGCGTCAAAATAATTTGTGACATGTTTTTGTATTTTTATAAAATTGTTGTATTTTCTAAATTTGCGTTTTCCCAGCCATATTTTCAATACTAGTTTGATGTCATATTATTTCTCTTAAAGTGTACAAAATATCAATATTTTGCAGGGAAAATGAAAATAACTGGAGGAATTTTTATATAGAAGTTTTATATATTTTACGCAAAAAATGGCAAAGTTACAGAATTTTACAAACTGTTTAATAATTACCAACAGCTATGTTTGATGTCTCACGTTCAAATGTAATATGCCATCTTGTTCGTTATTCATTTGCGAACACATGTGGTATCTTACCGTAAAACTTGACCTTAAATCGACTTCTTTAAGGTGAAATATCGCATACTGCATCAAGACAAATGTGACGCAGTTACACGACGTTTTTCAACAAAAATCTCAAGAAAAATGCCTATTATAAATTTTCAGGAAGGTGTTCATCTATTTTGAAATTATGGACAAAAAGAACATTTTACAAACTACTCCTAGTTAAAATTTGAGAGAAATCCGATAAAAATTAAGCTCTTTACCAATTTTCTTCCAGTGCGCATACCCTAAAAACGTAAAAAGACGGAACATCGTGCGCGACGTCAAAGTTTCTGAATGCCGAACATGCCATTTCTGGTGAAAAGACTTGTCCCATCACTTCAAGGATAAATCCGGCCACCTAAATTCCTAGACCTACATGCAATAGTAATATGTCGGCACCCTATGTTTCGTTCTGGCTAACACATCGTTCATTCCCCCAACTTTTTAATCAGAATGCCGACCCGACCCGATCGCATCGTCAGCGTTATAATAATGAAAAGTGACACTCATGTCAGTATTTGAAAGTCTGATACCTTTGATGCATATCATTATGTCGAACTTTTCACAAAATGAATACAGAGCATTTTATTGTCATGTTTTAAGCATGTATATCAAGCATCTATTAACTTTTGGGGCTATTCATTTTGTAAATAATTATGTCGCGGCAGATATAAAAATACGTTCAAAATAACGACATGCATTGTTTTTGAACGCTTACAGCATCACTAAAGAACAGCGCATTGTTTCACTAACATATTAAAGCAATATATTTCAGAAACTTAAAACAAGTTTTCTTTCGCTAATGGCGTCGAAAAGAAAGAACATGGATGATTTGAACGACGCCCGCACTAGTAACGTCGCTAGTAGCAGTAACGTCGCGTAATTTTACCCTGACTAAAAACTTTTGCTTGTAAATAGCGCGAAAACGGCCCCGAGAACACCCCATTTTTTATTTCTCTAAAATAAAAAAGACACTTCAAATAAACTAATGCAATAAATAAAATAAAATTTGAACACCCTGTGTTCTTGCTATATGCGTGTGAATAAAAGAAATGCCGCGATTAAAACGCCGTTATTATCGAGGCCGCGGCGCGGTTATTTCAGCGTTACGTTGAAAATAATTAAAATTTCTTTCTATATTTTGCACCATATGACGCAGAATTTATTTCCCTACAAAACTATATTTTTCGATTTTCAATGACATAAGTATTAATTCGACAAAATGGTGAAAAACGTCGAAAAGCACGCAAAAATTACACCCCCGCTATATGGCGCTTTATATCGTGGGGCACGTAATATTTCTCCATAAAACCATCAAAATCAGAAAGCCAATACTTGATACTATATTTATGCAAAATATCATCAAAATCCGAGTTACAGGCGATATTTAGCGAAAAGGGTCTAAATTACCTTAAGTCAAATCACGAAGAAATAGTGCGCTTAACCCCCAAGAAAAGACAACCTCTGTTTTGAAGACAGTGTTTTTACCGACCCTTTATGAATGTAGCATTTACTCCTGTGTGAGCTAAATGTGCTGCTATTCCTTAAGATGGTTATGAAATCTTTAAAGCGTGCAACTCTTGTAATAATTTACAGAATTAAGATTAAAATCAAAAGCTTTTAACAGTAAATAAATAATACGTAATTTTTATTAAACTGGAACGTATATATAATCTATATTCTGTAAAAATATGACATACATGTAACAACTCAAGCTTACACTACGACAAAGTATAAACACGTAAAAAGAAACTAGCATATGTTTTAAGAATCCTAGGTAGTTTTGTGTTAGATTGGCGTACGCGAAAATGCTGCACACAAAGCTGTTAAAACAATCAGTGTGTTATGTCTGCAATACGCAGTGTTTATTTACAGTCTGTGAAAGTGATCATGAAGTATATTATTTCAGCAATGTCTATCATAGATCTGTATTGGACGGATATTAATGATAACTTTTGTCAATTGTCAAAATTGATGATTATTTAAAGGAACAGAAAATGGTGTAAGCGTAAGCAGCTGTCGTAAACATGTGATTGATCGTACACAGGGGTTGTTGAGAAACTGATGACAGTATTTCATATTGTTTTTAGAAAATTCCATAGGCGGAGAGCGATGATAATCGAGGTATTTTCTCTTCTCTTCCTGAAGATATGTTGTTTGGTCTTGATGACGTCGCGGTATAAAACATTGGCAAACACGTTGATGTCTTAATTTTCATATTGGCGCTTTATCAGACATGATGCTTCAATAACTGCGTAGTAAACAATACATACTTCCACGCTATTGTTTTACTGGTGAATAAATAATAAAACATTTTGAGTAATTAAATACAGTTATAGCCATTGGCTAAATTTACAAATATCGCAACACATACTGCAACCCCTGTCTAAAGATACCCGATAAAATTTGGACAGTTACAATTTGAAAGGCCAAAAAATGCTCGTTTTCGCTACCGATTTGACAAAATAGGCGAAAGGTAGGTATTTCGTTTTAAGACAAATGAAAGTTTTAAATTAATCAACTTTTATGTTTAGAATATTCCTTTAGACACCTTTCCTAATAAAGAATTACAGAATAAATCAAAACACCCTGATAGAATAGGTCAACTTCTAAATTTTGATATCTTTCTTAATTTAGTCTCAAACAATCACCAGGGTAAGTTACGGGTCGGTGGAGGTTGCTGAAACGAATAATTTTCCCTAAAAACAAAATATTTTGAGTAATTAGACTAGGCACTGCAGTACATCGAGTTGAATTAGGTTAAATCAGTTATAATGATTTCGCAAATTCGCAAATATCGCATAAAACACCACAAGTCCTGCTTAACCTGTCTTATATGCAAGTTTCCACAGGCAAATTTATATGACACTTGCGGTATACGCTCAGTACAGTACTATGCATTTTAACATATTCTTCCTCTGCACATTATCAAACGTCAAGACTATTGACTAGACTGGATACTTGTTCTATTTTTGACGAATAAATAGTCCCGCGATCCCAACAATCATAATAAAGAACAAAAAACATGACATTAATCATTGAAATATGTTGTTATGTTCATTTAACATCTGGCGGGGATGTCGTAATATGTAAGATGTCAGATTGGTTTATATCAGGCATGATTCATACAATAACTGTTTCTGATAGACAAACATTCTGGGGAAAATTAATGGAAGTTTTCATGGTAATAAAATGACAATCGCCGGCAATTTTATATATCTACTGATTGAGACAAGACACAAGCTGAAAACCTTGGGGATATTTCTGGCGTTGAGCATATTTTCTATGTTAGTCATTCCGTCATACAGAGAACGCGTTTGGACCAGGGAAAGAATCTGCTTGCACCAGTGATAAGGCAAGCTAGTTACGTGTTTGGGAACTTGATCGAAGAAACGCTATGCTATCTTAAGATTGACCGCTTATCTGAGAAATAATGTGAGGAGGATTTTGTGATAGTCTGCCATCAACTGTTGCGACGAAACACGACACCAATTATGGACTGTCAATTATGCTAATTGCAAATGACAAAAAGCGCCGTTGTCTAAATGGAGGCTCTTTCATTGTTTCTAGATGCTTCCAGAGAAGACAAAAAGATCGAATAATGAAGTCTTATATTTGTACTCTAATAGGACATAAATGGCCATTGATGGAGGGTAATCCGTTGTATCTAGCAACTTTCGTTTATCACACAAAGACAGAGGAGGATTCTTTATCACATTGCTCGTCTATCGACTATTTGTTTTAATTGGTGATATAAAGGACATTACACTTAAGCCACTGGTTGGGGGGGGGGGCTTTATCGGAAAATGTAACATTTCTAATTGTACGCTAACAGGCTCTTCCTTATGTTGATGTAAGCGTTGTTAACTTTGACGGAATGATTAATGATGCTGCGACAGTATTATCTAGATGTGTTCAAATTTAATTAGGCTCAAATCGATGCTCGTATGTATATAATGGCATTTATTGTGCTTGAGTTTTATGAACTAGCAGACCCATGTTAGGAAAGACGCTTGACGTTAAAAGCGGAGATAAGATAATTGCATGTAGTTAGTAAGATGATCGGATGCATTTTAGTTGTCAATAGTGATGATGTTTTTTTTAATATCAGACGTGTGAGTTGCAAATTGTTATATGGTAAGACGTTTGCTCATGAAGAACCAATCCCGAATTGTAAGACATTAAATGTATACAATGCATCATACCAGTTTTGATTTTTTTTAATGTCTTATCATTTTGATTTATTCAAGATGCATGGCAATTACAAAGGTTTTTTGACGTGTTGGTTTCGCAGATAGTTTACTATTGGTTTTATACTCAGGGTTGTAAGAACCAAAAAATGGTCATTTTGTTCACAAGGTGTATAAAGCACCAAACTTTCACAAAATAACAATTAATATATTGGCTTCCAGAAAAGTGAAAGAGACAACCTGTTCGGCCCCTTATTTCGCATATATGAAGCCCCAAATAGGGTCCATCAAGTTAAGTTGATTTTCACACTAAAAATATGAAAGCACCCAATTTTTTTTAAACATTATAAAAAATCACCAAAATTTGAATTGGAATGTCAAAATCAAGTACATATCTGATATATTATATTATAAATTTCAATATTATACATGTTTTATTGCAAATATGAGGCCCGAAAGGGGTGTTTGTGAAAAATTTCATAGAAATTAAAACATGTTTGTATACTTAGTTTCAGTATTATGAATAGTTGAACAAGACAACAATAAAATGCAGCCAAGTTGACCAAGTGATGCTTATGATATAATTTAATCAATTTAAAATACAATTTATTTATTGATTGAGGCCCTTTAAAGGACATTATCGATCATGAAAATGTGGATGAATTTAAGATGTTCACGATTCAATCTGTAAGACACATTAATGTCTGTAAAATGTGCAACAAATGATTTGTAAAGTGATTTATATTTTGTTGTATGTGACAATTTACCATATTGATACTTAAATAATAGTTCCAATGTGAAAATGAGGCCCATTAGGGGTACAAACTAAACACAATACTTGATATAAGACAAATTAGAAAATAAATCAGTACATTGATTTAATACTCAAATACAAGGCATATTTTATACCAATGATCATTAATAATAAAGTAATATAAATATACATTAATTAATACACTTGTTACTATACATAGTAACAAAAATGAGCCTATTTTAGGCTGATTATGACCATCACGTCATTGATTATCGCCTATCGGCCCGGTCCGCAATCTCATAATCGTAATCGGCCCGCTGAATGGGTGCACGTTACGTTATCCAAGTTAACATGACGTCACGTTGGAGTCATAATGACGTCACGTTGCGCGGTGATTATTTTAAAATTTTCCGGGCCGATTATCGCCTTCCGGCCCGGCTGTGTCGTGTATTAACCTCTTAATAACTAATACTTGATTACATGTAGTAAATTGAGGCCATATTGAGGGTAAATCTATTTTGAAAAAAAATGGATTAAATTCATATGTAGAGAAACGATATTAAAATATTTATATTTACTTATATATTTAATCATATATAAATAACACATAGCTTTGAGGGTGACAGTAAAAATGTCAGCCTGAGGAAAGTACTGTTACCCAAGGGCGAAGCCCGCGGGTAACAGTACTTTCCTCAGGCTGACATTTTTACTGTCACCCTCAAAGCTATGTGTTATTTATTTTATTACCCCGAACTTTTTTCGTCCATAATCTTTTTTTGGTAGATATATTTAGGTACGAACCGTTTCGGGTACGAATGAACTCACTTTCAATTTCTACAAGGTGTAATTTACAGTGAACTCTACAGGAGTCGATTTCATGGCATAATGTATGAATAATATGAGTTAAAGACTCTGTTCCTTGTTTCCCCAAGTACTCAAATCGTGTTTAATTAGTGAATTACCTGATTATTAAAGGATTCAACATCCATCATCTTGGTCGGCTGACCGCAAAATAAACAACACCAATCTACCCAAAGGAAAATATGTAGCGAAAAGTATTAATGTGTTTCTAAGATACCGTAGATACACCTAATTCTTGGAATACTTTTTGACACCCAATATGTGACTGGGTATATAGAACTCGAACTAAAACCAGGGTTATGCGGGTGGAATACGCCGCCATGTTTGTTTTTGCATTGATAAATATACCACGTGACATGAAAAGTACTGTCAAAAAAGTACTATCACCCCGCTGACAGTAAAAAATTGTTCAATCACGTGGTGTATTGATCCGCTTGATCGTTACAGTAAGAATACTACCTGTTTGTCTATGGGAAATTAACATTACGAAAAAAGTGAGGGGTAATAATAGTAAATGTTCCATACTCGTATACTGTGTTGAATGTTAGCATATGAGCTATACCATCAAATAGTTACTGTGGATATGAGGCCCCACATGTGGTTTAAACTTCACTTCAGCCCATTAGCGGGTAAACAGCAAATAATTCAGCAAAGTCAATTTTTGTTTTCATTATTGCTAACAATATTTATAATAATCGATTTTTAACATGTCGCATGCATGTTTACACCAAATATTCATTGCACAAATCGATGAGATAATATTGCGTTGTATAGCGAATGTGAATGTTTATCAATATTAGTTCAATATTTGTCATTATGTAGTTATATTTTGTAATAGATGTTTGTTTCGCGCATACTTTAAAACATCATATAGCACTAGCATTGCGCTTCCTAATGATTGTAGTTGTGTTTGAAAGTATATGTAGATGAAGTTTTTTACTGGAGGTCGGTACACCACAAGGAGTGGTTGTAATTTTAGGGCTTAGCATGACCCTACTTTACAGATATTCCATGGATCCATGGATTCGCAATACATACTGTAGTAAAGTAATAATGCGGTAACATGTACCCCATGGCCATGAATTACTGAAGTAGTGTCATGTACCCCCGGTACCACAAAATACAATTAGTTTCTACATTGGCAGTGCACCTACTAATGTATTATTTGACCATGTTTGTCATACCATGGACCCAGACTATCTGTACATGAGGCCCTAACAGTTACTTATAAAGTGAGGACTGATTAAACAAGGCAGGTTTATCGACCCCATTGAGCCAGATGTAGATGTGCCAAATTATATGGGAAGTAGGTGGCTAATAAAACTTGAAGACTGCGCCAAAGAGTGACAGGTCCCCATTGAATAAAGAGTAAGGCCATACCAAATCATTTCATTGTTTCAGCGTCAGTCCTAAGTTCGAAAACCAATCTAGCTATCCTGAGACAAAAAACAAAACACGACTTCTTTGCTCTTTATTACATGGTTAAAAAAAGCTTCCAAACATTGTCAATCATAATAACTTAAAGAAATAACTAAAATATGTTTGTGTGAAACCTACTACTGTGTAGGGATTGGAGACATGTTGGTATGATAGGTATGAAAGCTATATCTCAATGGATTTTGAAGATATAAGAGGTTATTTTTGTTTGTTATTTTTCTTTCCCAAGATGCTCAAACATATCCGTCCTCGGACGCTGAACAAAGAAATGGTTTGTTATGTCCTTACTGTGACAATTGATGTTAGGTTCCCAGCGTAGACAAGAAAATTTGTGACAATAAGTTATATATACCCCATAGAACCTTAAATGTATGTGTCGATGAGTGAAAGGTAACACATAGAGCCAGAGTATGCAATAAATGTGCCAAACATTTGAGGTACCTCAAGTGGCATGGATGTGCCTAGTACAATTAAACGTTAATATATCAGCTTTGAAGGGCAGCTTTCGGCAGTTCATCCATAGGGCCACGTTTAAACGGACATTTTAATTTTTTCCTGATCATTAGCCCCAGGAAACATGCGTGCTCCATGTTGAGACTAATTATCTACTGATTGGTGTGTATCCATCTTTGAGGCTCACTGTCCTCAGGTATCGATTCACACACTGGTATTCGTTAGAAATGGTTGTGTACTTCAAAGGACCACGTATACTAGAAGCTTATACTGTCTGCTTTGCTCTCTAGCATGTCAGATACGTCGAACTGAGATGTAAGTTACCCATAGGACCCGAAAGTACGGTACCATGCCATGGCATATCCATATTGTCTCGAGCTCTTGTACCAATGTAATTGATGATTGTATATTATTGGGCCAGGCAAAGCTGTAGCTTGAAACATTTAATCACGCCATAGGACTGACCTCAGTTTACCACATCAGATCTGGACTGCCTGTCATGAGTTACTTTTAAGATATGTAATTGACGTCATGGGTATTACGGGTACACAACATGTTTTGGTATGGCTGTACTTTGTGGTCTTTACTGTATCACTAATACATGGTTAAAACAATATACAATGTACATAAAATATACAAGATAAAACTTAGGAGACATGGTATATAGAAATACTTTGCTACAATAAAATAATGGTGTACAACGATTTGATTATCTGTAGGGGTATTAACTGAATGTAAACCTCAACCAGGACAAGGATAACGTCAAGTACCATTACCACATGTCCTTAACCCTTAAAGGAATAGTGATACTTCCTTTAAAAGGGGGATGAATCACAAATGACATAAAGTTACTATCATCATATGAGTTACAAAGGTCGAAGAAATAACATACTTTCTTCAAGACCTTACCATTAAGGTCGAAGAAATAACATACTTTCTTCAAGACCTTACCATAAAGGTCGAAGAAATAACATACTTTCTTCACGACCTTACCACACTTTGAAACGGGGCTCTACTTAATCCAGTAGACGTCTGCTTAACTATGAACTTCAGCATGAATAAGCTATAGGAGGGATCTACAGGTAGCTGATATGCTAAAAATAGATTTACTGATAAGCACTGACCATAGCAACTGTTGCTGGTCGGACAAACTTTGTTTGTACTACCTTCTGATTCACTATATGAGTATATGGATATGTCATCTACTTCTGCTAAAAATGCTCTGGTGGGACAAAACACATTCTCGTTCAACCAGCGTATTTTTTTTCAATTTAGTATAGAGACTAGACTATAAACTGATTCATGAGAATGGACAAAACATTGTTGTTAATGATTTTGTAATAGTGATCGAGTCGAAGTAGAGTGACAGAACTGACATGCAAGGTGTTTTTCATACCTTTTCCAAAACCATAAAACAAATAATTTAAAGTGTAACAGATGGATAAGTGCATGGTCGAAAAGACTTTAAAGCAAACCACTTACTTGTAATGGAATTACATGTATTAAATCTATTTATTGAATAATGAATAGAATAATCTTTGTGTGATTATAATGAATGAAAAAATATAATTACAATATACATTTTTATATACATGTACCACATATTTCTCGTTTATGTGTGTATGATATATTTAATTATTTACTCAAAAAAACATGACTGTTTTGTGTATCACAGTATAAATCTATAATTAACATATTTTGCTTGATCTGTGTTTTATTGTTATCTTAGAGTTAAAGTCGGCATTAGACAGCGGGGTACGTATTCTCCAGAAATTTTTGTGGAAATCGGAAAGTCTCAAATTGTCCTTAATTCAACATCTCTTTCGATGGCCACTACAATTATTCGTCATGGTGGCCAAAAATGCACGAGTCAGGTGCATCCACGCTTCACCCCCGGGATACTCTGGGAATAGCCAGGAAAGGGCAATGTTTTTACCTTCCAGCATTTCCCGCACTGCTCGGGAAATGTTGGACATTTGGACATTTTTCCTCCAAACCAATACCCCGGGGACAAAATTTGGTTGTCAGAAATACCTGAGATTTTACCATCAGCTTTCCCTGGCAGGGCCGTTTTTTACAACCCTTAAGTAAAACTCCCAGCCCATCCCCTGGGATGTGGGTTGTGGATGCAACTGTACGGTGCTAAACAACTTCACATACAAATAATGCATCAGTCAGTTGTATCCGCGGTCCCACCTCTAGGACGGGCCGGGATTTTTTGTATGTTGTTGTCATAGCCGCCAACCTTCAACGTCCCTGCGTGTTGTATCTATTGGTAAAATCTCCGGTATTTCCCCGGGACCTACCTGGCAAAATACTGTCCCCGGGGAACTGGTTCGGAGAATTTTTTACAAACATTTTCTCGACAGTGCGGGAATGCTGGAAGGTAAAAACACGACCGTTTCATCAGCTTTCCATGGCCTATCACTGGGGATGGGGCCGTCGATGCAACTGACTGGTCCATAAGCATTTGATCAATTTTCAAATGGCATCAAGGCTACATCTTTGCTCGGGATTAATCCATAGACCTGTAGTTTCCACAACTTTTAAAAATTAAATTTTTATTCACACTTTCCTAAATTTTCTGACACAACGCTTTAGGCTCGTTTGTTTTTGAATATTTTAATGCATTCAGGCCCAGAGTAATCTCATTAAATGATGGTATTTTCCTTGCCTAGTTTTACACTTTGCTACTTGCTTTGCAGTTGAAGCTGTGATGTGCAATTTTAACACATTGTATGTTTTTATTGTGTATGTTTATTTCTAGTTATTGATTTAAATAGGCTCAATGCCATAATCAACCTTTGCAGAAACAATGAGTAACATAGCCCTCTGGAAGACTTGTTGATGGAAATGATTTCCAACCAGTCACTTGCAAGACAGGAAATGTTGGTGCCGTTCTGCACTGGTCATCGGCTAACGCATCACAAACTGTTTTGAAACCACCTCCCCTCATCAATTGACACCCCAATGTCATATTTGCCACAAGCCTGAAGACATGTTTTGCATATTAAAATAGATTGTGTTTCCAATACTACTTATCATTATGCTGGCTACATATCTAATCAAATCTCTCACTGAAACAATGATTAACAGATGATGTAATTATAGTATTTAGATAAGATCATCCATGATAAAATACAAACCTATGTGTGAACTCTTATTGTACCTGTTACATTACAAATCAGGCTATAATCCCTTGAATTAATATATAACTACAGAATCTTTATTTGTGTAAAATATTTAACAAAATAATACACAAAATATTATACAGCCCAGCTGCAGCTGCAACAATTTTAATTGCAATCAGTTCCAATTTGTTCCCAGAATTAAGATTTTAAGCCTCAACAATGTTAGGCCTACTATCTTCATAATTCTACAACTGAATTTGATGCTCAGAAATAACTGATGAGCAAAATGTAGCTCTAAATACATCATTTTCTGTCATTTCTACACTATGCACCTTATCAGAGGTAGCCCTTAGTAACAAATGTTTGTCTCCAAGAAAGTGTGTACTACATGTACGTAGTACACATCGCAGATAACAGTGACGTAGCTGTAGATCTCTCCTATAGTAAAATAGTGCGTTTTCAGGGCTAATTATTTCAGGGATAATTAACACTTTTCCCTAAATTAATTACCAACCATGTACTTACTTATAAAAGCTCAAACGTAGCTTTACAAGCATACATAACAACACATTTCTTACAATTATAAAGATTTGACAGTAATTAAGCCGTGCATTGTTTGCTTCCGTACGCTACTCTCCTGTGTACTGCTGGATCTACTTGATTGTGACATACAGAAGGAAATGGTTGTCAACGCTGACAATGTTCATGTATTTCCACACAACGCACGTGATCACTTTACAGTAAATTGTTCATTACAATAAGAATTCCCACTATGAGCGTATAATGGATGACAGGAAACAGAAATAAGTACAGATGTGTTATGTCCAGAACATGTGTAACTCATTAATTACCATCCGGATATTCTAGGCACTAACGAGACAATGGGAGATAGCCTACACCTTGCAAATATCATCATTGATGCTTTTTTATGCTTTTGTCTTAGGATATCAAAGGAACGTATCTGTCCAGTCTGGCAATAATAAATAATGATAGCAAACATACTTATTGTACAAAGCATAATCATATCAAGATATATATTTTAGTAGGTTTCTGTTTCACAAACATCCATAATATATTCATATCAGAGTTCAGGCAACATGTTCAGTGTAATATTCGAATATTACATCGAAAAGTATATGCCTGCTTTATTTCCGGTTACTATTATACAATATACATATACATTATGCTCAGTTGACCTTTCTAAAGTTGAAGAGTAAACAAAAATATATTACATGTAATATATTTAAACAGGAATATTACACCTTGTTTGACCATGTATAAACATTCCAGAATGTCCGATGTTTGATCCTATTCGGCAAGGGTACAGACTACGATCACAAAATGACACTAACATTCACATCCCTAGACGGCGAACAAAATTAGCAGACAGATGTATGGCCGTCACTGGTCCCAAATGGTGGAACGATCGACCAAACTGTCTCAAAGATCTCATAAGTGAAACCAGGTTCAGAGCATATTTGAAAACTTATTTGTATAGGCAGTTTCATCGGCAATGAGTGTGCTATTTATCATATGACTAAATCTAGTTTCTAGAATCCAGGTTTTAAATTGAATGTTTTTAAGTGAATGTATATAACTGTGAAGCGCAATAGAATATGATTTCATAATTTTTGCGCTATACAAATGACATGTATTTGTATAAATATCATTCCACGGTTCACTACAGTTGTCGATGCTACGACAAGCTAGTCAACAATAGTATGGAAAATGAAGATGATTACCACACCAACTTCAAACAGTTTCATTCACATTCAATTTATCAAAATATCACATAAATGTCAACAAATGTCGTACTAATTTATTCCCGCGGGTAATCATACAAAATACTTCACATAGTTCATCATATTTGTGTCGATTAATTTACAATGTTTTACGTGTAATATATTTTGTATTTTCAATATCATTATCTGTCACCACAGTATAAGTGTAGGCCCATTGTTGGAGTAAAATAACTGTCATAGTTTCCTAATTTGGCCAATGCTCGGCGTACAAAGATGGTTCAAGAACTGAAAAGGTGAGTGTCAAAATATCAGATGACAAGTTAGATGTTTTGCAACTGAAATATCTGTATAGCGCCATCAAGCACTAGTTGTTTGCTCTGTTCAGTAGGGCGTTTAATTGCGTGAGAGAAATTGACTGCAAAGACGGTCAAACCCTCCAGATGTGAAAACGTTGCTGGATGATCACTAGGTCAGGTAAGAACGTATTTCAAATTTAGTCCAGAAAGTTTATCCTGTAATTTGACAACAGCAATAAACTGAAATACTCATGAAAACCAAAATAACCACATATTGAAGACACATGACAAATTATTGATAATTCTGAAGACTATATTAAATCATTCGCACATTATGGAAGTTAAAAAACATTTACCTCTTCGTTTTTCCTAAATAAAATTCCTCGCTAATTGTGTGAGTTAAAAGAGCATAAATGATCAGTAATATTTCTATGAAAGCTTGTTATAGCTTACATTCACAATTATAACTGACATTGTTTTAGGTTTCCCCTTCATACTTATTTCAACACTTTGGAACTCCGGTCTTGAAAACATCAATAACATGATTGAAGCATAACTCAAATGAGGGTACCATAGAACACCTTATCAAAAAACACTCATACTTACATAAACCGTAAAACAGTTCGTGGCAGCTTGAAACAAGGTCATTATCTACAAATGTACAATTTTGATGATAAAGTATAAAGTATACATGTACATGTATACACAAAACACGACAAAGCCAGTCGTATTTTGTGACAATTAGCTTCCAAGCACTCACTATATCAGACACGGCGGATATTTCTGCTCATAAATAAGCTACTGTAAAAACGAGCTTCCGTTTGATGTAAGACGTTCGACAAAAGTTTGTTCTCAAATGAGAATTTTTTACAGGTGAGATTTTCAAATGCGTATCCTGCGTTGGAATACTAGCCAAGTAGAACAGGAACCAGCGTATGCGAAAAAGGTTACCACCCCACCTGGGACGCCTAACCAAGTAATATTTTAATTATAACTTGATTGGCCGGGCAGCTTGGGTGACATGATTGGTGTAATGATGACTAGGTGGGACTTTTCAATGTCTTCGCATTCACCTTTAAATCTAAAGTCTATTGTGAAACAAGTATTACCAACTTGTATTAATTACTCACCATACCTTATGTTCGTTGTTATTCATCGCCATTATAGCATGGGAGAAGAAGAATCAACGTCTTTCAATGGCATTCTGGCACACATTTTATTTTTTCTGTAATATGACGCAGCCTGTGATACACATAAATGGTATTTCCCTTGGTTCGCCTCATTTCAAGCATGCCTTCCATCATATTACCAAAAGCCAGACAAATTATATTTTTTAAACTAGACTGATGATGATTGAATCAATAGTTTCTTCCTTCGGGCTACGTTTGAAAGTCTTTAAGTTTATTGAAACAATCTCACGTGAATTATTAAGATGAGTTTGTATAGTTTTAGTGCAGTATTTAACTTGATTTGTACGTTTACGTTATTCAGCAAATCTTGTCTTGGAGCACATCAGATACCATTATACAGTTCACTTATTCCATTCAAGCTATATTTGTGTGATTGTTATATTAGTCTCTTGGTTTTTCGAACATGTCTGAGTGAAATATAAAACCCATCTGTTACATTTCGTATAGACAATTATGATAGATTCGTCGGGACTAAATGAACTTTGAACCGGGCCAAACGCAATCATGATTTATATATTAAGGCGACGTAGATTACAGAAATAGACAAATATAGCTTTTAATGTGTCTGTAAAATGTGAGCTTGTAAATAAGATTCTAATGAATGCAGAAATCGTCAACGCGACCGTCTGATAAATTTTGTGGAGTTCTAAATGGTCATCCAAAATCGTCACCCGGGCTGTACTGGTTACTAATAGTGTTTACTTTTGGAGATTACATGGGCTGAAGATAATATCTTACGAACTGGTAGAGACTTTGTTAAGTTTTATACAATTACAAGATATAACTTATTGATAGCTAATACCATGGTAACTGGTTAGGTTAATTGGTTTAGGCATCAAAAGCGCGAATTGCCAAATTACATAATTATTAATACAGTCACCATCACCCCTATATGAATTGTCCCGTATAATCAATTTGTTTTGAATTATTGTTCAACAATCACTTAGCTCTTCCTAGTTACTTATGATGCAATTTGATTACATTTGAATTTTTCTTGTTGGTAAAATGTCGGCGTCTCTGTGGAAATCGTAAAATAATGAAGCAATGACTAGCAGACGACTTTGTAGTATGAAATATGAAATATACATACTTGTCGATATCTCTCATTGACATAACTTCCTTATTTCTTCCTTAAGACTTGTAGACGCTATATGACACCGAATCTGCTATGTTATCATGTTTGATATTATTCTATAATTATAGACGGTGATATACTCGTGTCCGTGGGGAAATCATAGAAGCTGCTAGATATACATGCATATCAAGTCGGGGAACATTTAAGTAATTTACCTTATAGACAAGACAGTTCAAGATATTCTCGCGCTGTTCAAAACACTCCTTACATACGGTGTTTTAATTATGTATCCGCGTTAACGACCTGTTGTTGGTGCCATTACAATGTGTGACAATTTTAATTCGGTCAGTGAATTGGTGCCGTGAAAGCCTTCAATGGAATATTAACCTGCATTTTATGAGAGGATATAACTAGAAAGTGAATGGGCGCTGGTAGTCATGCTAATTATAAGTTCTGTCCTTAAGTGACGTATTTTGTTAGTGTGTTAGATGTCATTGTGACGATGAAAGACACTTCATGAATAATTGAATATTTTAGTCCGAGAGCCCATCGACTTTTATTGCAAAGAAGGAGGCCAAAAGAAGTTTGCACATATTTTGAAAGACTAGTTCATGTCCTATTTATCAGAAAACCCATTTATAAAGTGTCAAAGCCGTGACTATCTATGTGAAACAAATTGTCATTTGCTGAGGGGGGTAGGGTTATGCTTATGACTACAGAACAGACACAAATCAATTAAAATGTAAACAGTTTTACGTAAAAGGTAGGATATATATTGGGGCATATTATAAAACTTAAATATCAAAGAATCGCACGTGCAAATATGAACGAAATAGGGGTCAAGGGTCAATGAACTTTCAAAATCGATAATGTTAATGAAATTTTGTCCATGCAGTTTTTATGTAAAATTCCATGATTGTTGAAAATAATTAATTTTCACATCATTGTATACCTTTAGGCATACTATATTCATAAAAATAAATATTTTGTTCAAAGATAAGTCTAATTGCACGAGATATCGATTTTAATCCTACTGGTAGCATCACAAAATGGCTAATTTGTCGAGGGCTTTGACACTTAAAAAATGGGTTTTCTGATAGGATATGAACTAGTCATTCAAAATATGAGCAAACTTCTTTTGGCCTCCTTGGTTGCAATAAAAGTCGATGGGCTCTTGGACTATTTGGTCAGATTGAAAAATCACAATACATGTAACATGTCAAAGGTAAATAAGAATTATGCATCACTTCGTGCCCATGGATTTAAAGCACGACAGTTATATGTTTTGCAGGAACAACGACCTTCGACACATTTGTCGATCAGAGAACTTGGAATTGTGAGCTGTTAGATTAAGTGTACTTGTATTATAGAAACCTTATCCTCCATCGACCTTAAAATAATATGTACATTAATATACGTCTCATTTTGTTAAATAAATACATTTTACCATTAAAAGCCTCAAATTTTAATCTTAATTCTGTACGTTATTACCAGAGTTGCACATTAGATAAAGTTACCTCTGCGATATCTAAGACTTCCTTAATATTAATTTTCGAAATCACCCCGAGGAATACCAGCACATTTAGTTTTATATTCACACAGGAATTAATGATGCTTTGGAAAAACATTTTGGCAACATAAAAAGTTCTGAACAGCGTTCGATTTATCATACTACATCCAAGACGAAATACCTTAGAATTAATAAGGAAATCGGACAAGGAAGGAAACACACATCTTAACCAGCCCAGCCCAGCCGATCACATAAAGCAGTAACACCGCAATACAACTACAAGGAGCAATTCCCGCACGTAATCCACAAAAATGCAGGATTTTACAAAGAAATTACAAAATAACCGTCATACCAAGAGGCCGAATGAAACCCAGCTAAGATCTGACCAAGTTCTCCAAGTCCCTGCCTCCGGACAACCAAGTTGCACAAATATATGCGAAAATGTTCACATGTAATGTATATGATTAAGAATTAGTTTCATTACTAGCCTTTCGAACTAAACATCGTTTCAAATAAAGATTCTACATTTGACATCGCATTCTACAAATGGACAATCCGCTGCATTTCTAAATGATGATTGGCTCAGACAAGTGGTTTTGCGAATTCACTTATCCGGATTACTGTCCTCTGTATCTTTTCTGTCCACCCGATCGTTTTAAATAATTGTAATGTCATCGGTTTTAACTTGTTTACATGTTGTCTAACGACAGACCTGTTTTATATTTGTTTGAGTGATTGGATGTTGTAGTTTCCCTTGTTATCTCTGTTAGATGTGCATTCCATTGTCACCCAGCGACTTATTGGTGTTCGACGGTACTCTCATTAATCATACTGAGTTGTTGTATGTAAATATCAATGGTTACAACATTGCTCTCTCCCGGGTAGAGAGGTTGTTAGTTGCTTGCACTACATGAACGGATATAGTACGAGTACATGTATCAATGAAGTCCGCATTGAATCACTCGTTGAACTCCTATCAATAGCTTTGTCAATCTAGATAGCCTTGCTATAAAGGTCAAATTAAAAAAACACAGTTTTCAAAACTTTGGATTTGAAGAGGTTGTCTTTCCTTGAGGGCTCATCGTTTTTATCTTCTTATTGCCATAGTAAATATTTCTCAGTATCCAATACAAATTATATAACTTACAAGGCTAATACAGGACATATTTAAGTCATTTTGAATCGTTTCAATTTCCTCTGAAATACTGTTTACTGATTTATTCTAGAAATATCATTGTTACTGCTGGGAATAATATCACGTCTTTCATCATTCTAGGCTTCATAAATGAAACAGTCAATTAAATATTTCATAGTTATATAGCAGTAATGATGAAATTGAGACGGCAAGGTACAGTAATATCACTAAAATAAAAAAAACATGTATTAATACCGCGCGATGTTTCCCGCCACGAAATGTTCTGAAGAATGCATTGTGCTACAGAAAGCACTCGTTTCACACTACTTGCAACAAAATATATTTGTTTAACGGTGTTTCTGAACGCGCTCCCTGCAGATCAAGCTGTTTGTACGAGACGTTTGAAGACGTTTAAGTCAATTGAAAATAATTGCAATAACTGGAAAATCAATCATAAGTTTTTTGTTTGTCCAATCTGATGTATTGTATACAGTAGGACTCTTTGGAATGGAACAATTTCCTTAACTTCATGGACTGTTTTGGGGCTCATTAAATCAATTTTACAGACTTTGATACATATCTATATCTCGAATCTAAGCAATGATCAATAACGATCTTAACGTAACTGAAACTGACGATTTTCTCGCATATATTTCCGTTAGATATTTTGGACGGACTTCTTATTATACTCCCTTCATATAAACAACGTACTGTTAATATATTGGATATCTCTAATTCGGGAAACTTCGAAAAGTTTAATCACCCTTTGTAAGTGATTCTATTGAAATCAGAATAGTAATTTCTGTAACATGCAACAAATCTTTCAACTGTCAGACTGTGAAGACCAATGTTTCCCCGGTGAATTAAAAACGGAATAAGAAAATAATGAAATTATTCTCCGGTAATTAAAACTTGAAGTTACCGCACAATATGATACTATCGTTCTAATATCGATCTTTCAAATGCACAATGAACGAGGAACAAATTATTTAAAAAAACAAATTAATGAAAGCATCGATTTAGGAAATTCTATCGATAAACGTGCATTTAATCACGAGCCTGTAGAAGAGCGAGTCTCCGGTGATCATATATATTGTATGTTACATTTATGGACAGTATTCAGTGTTTGTTCACAACAAAGTATATTGTGCTACATTTATTATGTGATTTTTAAAATAGCAATAATGTAGTTTTTATGTAAGATGTACTGTTTGTATTTAATCACGCGAACTTTATTTGTATTCAAGTCTTTAGCGAAATATAAACGACGAAGGCTTCAAGTGAAATAACTGTCCGGGACAACTGGAGATGTTAAATCGCGCAAATACTGCAGTATTATGAACCATTCCAATAACCTTTCTCTCATATTAATTGAAACTTGAAAATGCTCGGTCGGATTCATATTAGTTCAAACTACGGACCACGAGTATTGACGTTAACATGTAAATTAAACACTATTTGACGGCTTAAACCAAACGTGCTATAGAGAACTGTGAAAGTGGAATGTTAATATTGTATGTTGATGTATGCATGATGGGGCTCAAAGAAAACAAAAACGTCGACTGACGCTCCACGTCGATAAAACATTTCTGAAGACCCAACATCTCCAAAACCAAAAGCCATTCTTTTATCGCTGAAGTAGATCGAATGGAAATTACTCCTTTTTATTGAAATTCATCTGACTTAATTTGATTATAGAAGTAGTGAAATAGTTCCCTGGAGGAGACTAAACGATCGTTATACTTTAAGCGATTGTATTGTATTGTGAAATATGACGGAATGTTTGTCGTAAATTATAGCTTCAAGTGACATCATTAAGTTACTTTCCATTACCGGAGGATAAAGATGTGTTCACGTATTAGTGGTCTGGGATATATCATCCAGGGTTGTAATATATCATTTATCATGACTACGGTCGTATGAATTCACTATAAAACGATTGTTTCAAAACGATTAGGTGATCAGCCATTGGAATTATTGTTTTTAGAATATAAACATTGCACTTTTCTACTATACTAGATATTTATTTTCTGGCCACACTAAAGTGTGAAATGCGGCTTATGGTCATTCCACTCCGACAATTCTTAGTGGTTTACTAATACACTGAATGTATACACTCCCAGCTTGTACTTCAGTGACACTGCTTATATTCTAAAATAAACATTATTATATTATTGTACTGATCAGTAGTACATGATGTTATGTATATCAATCACAGGGAGACAGTGTAGTCACATCACAAATCCTAGCATTTATTGCGTCTTATGTTTCATGGTCACGACATTGGATTAAATCCTGGAACATGCATTTCAAGCGGACACTCTCTCTCTATATATTTATATGTGTTCTGAAGCTGTCAGTTGCTTTCTATAATTTGTCGTAAATATTATATAAATTCTAGGAATATGTTAAGTTTGCTGAACTTTACATACAACCAAACATTTACGTATTTGGGTGGTTGGTGGTAAGAGTGTGGCAGCGGTGTAACGTTACGACACAAAGCCGTATACAAACTCACATTATTGAACTGTGATCCAATCAAGACTGAGTGTTTCCTACTATTATACTGCACCAAGTATAATATGCTGACGTCGGTACTGGCACCGATACACTCAAAGTAATTAATACGTGTATTTGTTACGGCGAGCGCTCCGGTTTTATCCAGCACCCGTCGGGTTCAAACATTTGTGCTATAAACAATCAATATCAATACTGAACAGACTGGTTTTGTCAAGTTATATGCTTTATGATTAAAGACAGCGCTTTAATTAGTCACTACCATTTATGATGCACGAGAAAATCATCTATAGGGAATGATAAGCAATTACAAATTTCCCTCAAGTCTCGTTAATCCTCGTTTGCCGGATGCGAGACCACAGCAATGCGTTGGTATGACAACTGAATCATAAAAACAATGAATTTATTAAAGAGGTAATTAAGTCGGGCTTGTCTCTATTGGTGCGAATATCGACTCAGTTAGTTAATTGAAAAGTTGAATGCGAAGTTACAGAAAGATCGCTGATTTGACATTAAACAGACGTTGAATATAGCGGACATTCATTAAAACCGAATTACACATGCGCTAATCCACGTGCGCTCTGTGCCCACGACTGGGGTGTTTTTGTATCGAATCTGTAAACTTTATTTTATTGTCACTACCTCCTGTGTGTAAGTATTTTTCTATCAAATTTGCTTTTTTCATACACATGGTCCGTAAATTTAATAACGTAGGCACCATGTCATTGTCTTGGCAGTGAATGTCAACTTAACCACCAAATGTTTAACAATATTACATAGACATCAGCCCCTATGTGAATTATATGTCTATCAAGAAAATGTTCTTATTTTTCGCTGTTTTTTATTTCATGCAATTCCATGAACTTTATTAAACAGCAATTTGTCCCTTTGCGTTCCTGATTGCCAATTACGCTTCCACCCACTCTGCTCGTCAACTCAAACCCGTCTCATACATGGGAAGAATAATTGGGTAATTTTGAGCGAATTTTGACACCATTTATAATTAAATTGAATAACGATGCTCCTACGGAAAGCATGTGTAAATGAAGTGCTTATAAAGTATTACGCCGGCAAAGCGACATGGAATTTGTTTCTCAAAGTAGACAAGGATTTACTGTTTTCTGTTATTCATTCGCCCGTCTGGACAGTGTTATAACCATTTGACAACCTTACACTATGCATTGATATGTATAGCTGGGATAATTATATTTGACTTGCTTCCCAAAGAACATCATTCGGACCTTAATTTTGGATTTGGATGCCTAACAAGGTTTCTCGGTCTGTTCTATCTATATGACCTTTACATGGGATCTTCCAAAACACAAAAACCTTAGTCTTCAAAATCTGGTTTACAACGTCAAAAACAAACAGAAGCTGTTCTTTAGGTACTAGGCCCCGGGACAGAGTCTGGGAGTCAGGGCGTCGGTGAATGGACATTGTGAACAGCTTATAAAGTAGTTTGATATTATTCAAAATTCTGAATGACGTACAGTAAATAAGATTGTTAACAAGCAGAAAGCAGAGGCACAGCTTAAATATTCCATTTCAACAACATCAAAGATCTTTGCTCATTGCATTGGTGTGAGCTAACGACAACTGTATCCAATAATTTGGTACGTGGGAGTTTTTAAAAATTGTGAAATATTTGCAATATGAGTATATAATTGCATGGAATACGAGTATATCGAGTTAAACATAATATATCTACTGCATTTAATGTTGGAAAGGCTAACAATCTATAACAACACTTTATATGATTATTGTATTCCCGCAAGCAACTGGCAAACGATTCAGATCTACTTTCAGATAAATTATCATCACTTTATCATTAATTGAAATTAATCCGCTCTTCAAAAATCACATAAACACTTCAGAGATATGACATTATCCAGTGAATTGACGAACATAATTCATTAGATCGCGATACAATCATATTATGGCGATGATTATCTTGTTCGAGTTGGCAGGTATTCCGTGTAGATATTCACTCGTTAAAATGCATCGCACATGACGACACATTATCATTTCTTTGCACTCGTTTTAGAACAAAACTTTATGTCGACAATCGTCCATAAAACGTTAGCTAGTTTTTACAGTAGCTTATTTATGAGCAGAAATACTCCCTTGTCTGTTATAGTGAGTTCGTGGAAGCTAATTGTCAGAAAATACAATTGACCTTGACGCATTTCTTGTGTTTATTTCATACCCAATCATCAACAATGTAGGTAATGAAGTTGTTTCAAGCTGCCAGGAAATGTTTTACAGTTTATGTAAGTATAAGACGTAACGCACGCAAATGAGTACGTTCGTAATTTCGTACACTCGCTGTAAAACAGTTGTTGATACTCCTTCCTATTTTACTCGATACATTAAATATCATATACCAAGCTATTCATTATAAAATTGTCAACATTGTCATTTTAATTTGAGTTCATGTAGAATTGTATGTAGCCGTATAATTGGAGACAATGCCCGACAGATGTACAAAAATCCGTGTGCAATTTGTAACACAAAGTATTGGTCGTCGGCATTAAATAACATCCGTTTTATTCAAAATGTCATTAAATTTGTGGGATACTTCACTGAGTGACACCAGCAGTGACGTTTTTTAACATACTATCGTGAAAAATCACGGGTGCAAAAAATAACAAAGTTAAATAATAAACTGGTAACACGAAAAAAGTGCAAATTTGCAAAAAAATGCTGAAAAATTTCCGAAGACGCATGATTAGTACGCAATTATTTTTTCATTTTTATGAATAAAATTATTATGATTTCGTTTTTAAAATATTATTTTTGTTTTATTATACATAATACAATCCCAATGCATTCTAGCCAATACTTATCGAGATTATTAGAATGAAATATGTGGAGGAAAATTGTCCTACTCGCTCGTTTTAGCGATACATTTTGGCACAGACCATTTTCGAAACTTAATAATTTTATTATAAGTAATACAACGTACAATTAAAATAAAATTTGAAATATTATCAGAGTGAAATTTTTACTTTTAAAAATTCTTTACGATTACTCTTAAAATAAGTCCGACACACTTGATTCAATGTGTGGAGGAAGATTGTCCTACGGCGCAATTTTGCGACGTTTTGGACGTTTTATGCAACGCGAGTTTTTATAGTGAACGAACTACATAACCAAAATAATTATTTTGAGCGATATTATGCATAGGCATGCAATGCATTTTGTACCCGTATATTCTAGAACAATGTGGTGTTTTGTTTTTCATAAAACAGTACATAGATAAGTGTATTAGGGGTGGAATACGTGAGTGAGTAAGGTACTTGTCAGATAGACAACGAGTGATACAAGTAAATAAGCGGGAGAAATTGCTACCGAAAGACACCCAATATTTTTAATTAAAAACGATGTTATTGGCAGATAAATGTATTGTAGTTTTCGACATAGTAAACAGTTGCAGAATTAAACAGTAATGTTTAGATCATAACACTAGTATTACGCACAGTAAGTTATGCTGACGTAACATGACGTTACACAAACGTACGCAATACCGTGCGTTACGTCATAAGTGTTTGTTAACAAGGTGTTGATTGCTGCCCTCATCAGCGTCATGCTTCAATAGTGTTATTGATGTTTTAAAGACTAGAATACTATGGTGCGGAAATAATAATGAATGCTGAACATACTAAATACCGGTTATAATTATAACAGTAAGCCATAACAAGCTTACCTAGAATCATTACGCATCATTCCTGCTCATTTAACTCCCACAATTGACAAGGATCCTGGAATATTGTTTTAACATCTACATTTACCTTTGATTTGAAAGCTATATAAAAGCGAACAAAATATACAGACATACAAAAACGTGAATGTTTCTTAACTTCCTAAATCGGCGATGCAAACAACTGTGCTTTCACGTTTTCTTCAATGTTTCGTTCACATCGTTTTGCAACTGTAGTTGATTCACCTACCTCCGGCAAATCGGTCTGATAACGGGTGCCTGATAAACTTGCTATATCACGTGATCACATATCTCATCATCACGTGACCTGACGGACTTCTTCTGATAGCGGAGTCACCGGCTAGAACTGTTTACCCGAGGGTGACGTTTTCCTATTTAAAATAAGCTGCAATTGATCGATACATGTTTTACGACTGACCTGCGTGTGCATGACGTTATCAAGATGTCCGACGTCGTTGTTTATCGTGACGTCAGGTTTTTGCCTGATCATTTGATACCTTTTCACCTTTAAATGATTTGGCTGACTTGGCAAATAGCAATATATCACACGAAAATAAAGTGTTTTACTTAGCAGAACAACTACTGCTTGATAGCGAAAAAGCATCTTTCTTGTCATTTACATGTATTATCCAGACATTGACCATTCCAGTTCTTGTAATATCTTTGTACGCCGAGAATGTACACAAATTGAGAACTAGAACAGTTGTTTTATTACAACACTGGGCATGAAAGAATTATATTGGACATACCAAATTTATTCCTTGCATAATATTGTGAATTAATCGACACAAATAACATGATTTATTGCGTGAGGCATATTGTATGATTGCTCGCCCTGGGAAATAATTAGTACGACATCTGTTGACATTTATGTGATATTTTGATATATTAGAAAATTATTAATGAAATTGTTTGAAGTGAGTGTGGTAATCATTTTCATCTTCCATATTATTGATGACTTGCTATTCATTGATTCAAGGACTCGAAGGAAATGTTTGCTGAGAGAAATTAAATTGTGTACTATGATCGGTCAAATGGTGGTACAGTATTTACCATCGGGTATGCTGGAATGTTTTTCTATGTGAACGATTCCTGTTTTATACCTCATGAATGCAATCATTTCTGTATTAAATATATTGACATAACAGTGATCCATCATAACATGAGTATGTGTATCAATTGGTGGTAATTCCCTAACTCCTCTACTCCCCAAAAAGTCAAGCTGTGGTCTGTTGCGACATTGTCATCGTAAATATAGAACGTATGCCAGCTGCTTATTTACAAAGAAGTTGTATATACAACAGTTTGCTGTTTTGTACAAAGAGCTTTTTCGTTTCCTGACAGAAATAGAGGATCTATCACGAGTTGTCATTTGATATAAATTTATATTAAACGAGTTTTTGTTTTTAGGGGAAATAGAAACAATTGATAGAATCTAGATGTAATTGCAATATTCCAAATCACTGTGTATTAATGAACCTATTCTAAGTGCTGTGCATTTATTTTTATTTAGTTTTAGACCTGATATTAACGAGAATTGTCCTAGAATTTCTATTAGTTTTTCAAATGACTTCTTTTCACCATTGATGAAGAAGCTGGCATCGTCCGCAAATAATGTTTGTTTCATTTCTTTTTTATATATAGTAACACCCTTTAAATTTTCACATGTATTGATTCGTCTAGACAAGATTTCGATACATATTATAAATAAATATGGGGAAAGAGGACATCCTTGACGTACTCCCTTCTTAATGTCAAAAAATTTTGAGCAATGACCATTGTTCGTGACACATGCTTTTGCATCTTTATAGAACAACGATACCCATTTTATTAATTGTTCACCAAAATTAAAATATTTGAGACATTTGAATATAAATTTGTGGTCAACGCTATCAAAGGCTTTTTGAAAATCTGCAAAGAATATTATACCAGGTTCATGGTTTTCCTGCATCTTTTCAATTATTTCTTGGATTAATCTTACGTTTTCACCAATATATCTACCTTTTACGAAACCTGTTTGATCTTCACTTATTAAATGTGGTAACGATTTTTTAATTCGATTGGCTATTGTTTTGGATGCTATTTTATAGTCTATATTAAGTAAAGATATAGGGCGCCAGTTATTCAAGTTTGTTAAGTTTTTGTCCTTTTTTGGGATTAATGTAATTAAACTCTGTTTTTGTAGTTCTGTCAAATTATCATTTTTGAATGAGTAATTTATCGATTTTATATAGTGCTCTTTAATGTCATTCCAAAATAATTAAAAAAATTCAGCAGAAATGCCATCTGACCCAGGGCTTTTATTGTTGTTCATTTCTTTTAATGCCGTGAAAGCTTCATATTCGCTGATTTCCCCTTCACATTGTTGTTTTTGTTCGTTGTTTATAGTATGTCCATTTGTTTCGAAAAATGTATCATTATTACGTATATAGTTGTCTTTCTTATATAATTGTTCGTAAAATTTAGCCGTACTTGACATAATATGTTTTTGCTCTGTTAATAGCTCAATTAAACTTGATAGAAATACCACATTCTTCTTTGAAGATTGGTATGACAAAGGGATACTCTTTATAGAGCACATTTATGATTACAGATCTTCAAACTTCTATAGTTTCGGAGATTTGATACAACTGTACGATATACAAATTGGTGATTTTACTAAATACCATAGTCTCGTACAAAACATACCAGCAGAATGGAAACAAACTTTATCTACAGAACCTATGTCATACAATCCACCAAAGTACCTAATCGATAAAATCAAAAATAAAAGAAAAGTCAATAAAATTGCATATAACATTTTGATTGAAACCAAACAAAAAAATCCTGTTAAGCAAATTCATAAATGGAACCATGAAATAGGACACGATAACATGAAATGGGAGAATATCTTTTTAACTCCTTTATTATGTACTGTTGACACAAAACTCCGAGAATTCCAATACAAATACTTAATGAGAACTATCCCAAACAACTCGTATTTACTAAAGTGCAAACTAGTTCCGTCTACCCTATGTGATTTCTGTTCTATGTTCCCAGACAGCAACATACATATGTTCTGGGAATGTCATGTCATACAAGCCTTTTGGGGAAATATTTATAATTTTTTAAAAGTATATGTTCCATCTATTAATATTTTTAACTATTTTGATATATCGTTCTGCACAGTGCAAAGTAATGATCCACAAAAAAGCATTCTAATAAATTACATTATACTTCTTACAAAATATTTCATTTTCAAATCAAAATGCACACTAACTAGTCCATCAATAGAACCTTTTAAAGAATACCTGAAACATAGAATACAAATAGAGAAAACAATATCAGAAATAAAAAATCAAAGTGAAATGTTTGAGAACAAATGGAGTGACTTTGTAATATTATTAAATTAAGAAAACAGAAATATGTTTTTATTGAAGAGATGGTGCAAAAAGTATCTATACATTCTACTTTTATGTCTCTCTCTTTCTCCCCCCTCTCTCTATCCCCCCCCCTCTCTCTCTCTCTCTCTCTCTCTCTCTCTCTCTCTCTCGAAAAATAATTTATAAATCCATTTATTTTTATACTATTTGTTAAGATGTTTATAATGTATGGCATAAATGTAAATGTATTTATAAATGAATAAAATTGAAAGGACAAAAAGAATCTAGATGTAATTATAAAACTGATTTCGATATTTTTAGTTCAAAATTTATCTCTGAATGTTGCACTACATTACGCTCGGCATTAACACGAATGTTGTCCTGAGGTTTGAAATAGGATTTTCTTAATATGATTCTCAATTGTATTTGCCTTATTTAATGTCCTTATATACAGATTATTGAAATTTAATTGATCCATCGTCACGAGGATATGCGAGGAGAGTTTCTCTTTAATGATAGCAAGGGAATTTATTGTACCATGTTTTTCGGTCATTGGAATGACGTGGTCTCTTGTTGCATCCCACTTTAACAAATGGTTTGTATCATACTTGTAAAAGCCAGACAAATTATATTTTACCCAACTAGAAGGATGGTGATGGAATCAATATTATCTTCCTTCCGGCTACGTTTGAACATCTTTAAGTTTATTGAAACAATCTCATGTGAATTCTTAGAATGAATTTTAATTGGCTTTAGTGCAAGGGTTAGGGTTAGGGTTAGGGGTTAGGGTTAGGGTTAGGCTTTAACTTGATTTGTACGTTGACGTTATTCAGCAAATCTTATCTTGGAGAACGTCAGATATCATTAGACAGTTCACATATTACATTCAAGCTTTATTTGTGTGTATAGTCTCCGTATTCTTCTGACATGTCTGAGTGAAATTTAAATCCCATCTTTTACAATACGTATAGAAGACAATTATGATAGATTCGCCGTATCCTCCGGGCTAATGTTCTGGAATGAGTTCAACTTTGGTCTATGCGAACTGCAATCCAATAAAATGTATATATGCAGGCGACGTATATTAAAGAAACTGATTGATATACAGTAACACTTAATATGTCTGTAAAATGTGAGCTTGACAATAACATAGTAATGATACTATGAAACGATCAACTCAACCGTCTGACAAAGTTGATTGAGTGCTTGATAGTCACCCGAAATTAATAACTGAATTACACTGGCAATTAGTACATTTGCTTTTAGCCGTGACATGTGCTTAGGATATGTCTAGGTTGTCTTTAAGACACGTTGTCAAAATTTATTGCAATAACAAGATAGAACTGATTGATAACTAATTCCATGGTTGCTGGTTATGTTAATTGGTGTCAAACGCTCAATTTTGAATTGATTGAAACCGTGGAATTATATAACAATACAATACAGTATCCATCAACCCTTCCAGGAATATTCCAGTATAACCAATGCGTTTGACTTGTTGATGTTCCAAAACAACTCAACCCTTCATAGTAACTTATCCTGAAATTTGATTATATTTGATTCTCTGGGATAATCGTATTACAATCTGAAAGAGCAAGGAAGCAATCACCAATCTGTAGAAAGAAATATGAACTATAGTCTATACCTGTTGATATCTCTCATTGACATAGCTTCCTCATAACTTCCTCAAGATTTGTTAGACGCGATATGACACTGAATCAGCTAGGTTATCATGTTTGATATTATTCTATAATTATAGACGGTGATATACTCGTGTCCGCGGGGAAATCATAGAAGCTGTTAGATATACATGAATAGCAATGCCAGGGAACATTTAAGTAATTATCCTTATAGACAAGATAGTTCTAGTTCTCATTGCGCTGTTCAAAGAGCTCCTCACAGACGGTGTATTAATTATATATCCGCCTTTACGACCTGACGATAACACAATTACAATGTGTGACAATGTCGGCTTTTAATTCAGTCAATGAAATGGTGCCGTAAAAAGACTTCAATGGAAAATATACTTGTATTTTATGATAGGATATAACTTTAAAGAGTATGGTCAGTACGATTGTAGTTATGCTAATTATAAGTTCTACCACTAAGAGACTTATTCTATTAGTGTATTGATGTCATTGAGAAGGTATCAGACATTTCATGAATAATAGAACATTGGTCAGATAACACAATCGCGATCATCGGTAATACACATAGCTTGTCGAAGAAGTACTCCACATATCGTGGTAAAGGTATAAAAGTATGTGTGGAAATCTTTAATTTCGAACGTAAAATAACTTTTGACAGATTCTGTGAACAGAATGCTACAAACTGTTCTGTATGTATCCAATGTTCTGTTAGTTCTACTATTTTACATGTTAATACTTTGTCGTACTGTTTGGTTCAGTTGTTATGTAATCGTACCGAATATAGATTATGTACGTTCATGTACTTTCCATTTTGTTAAATATTGCATATTTAAAATTGTTAACCGTTAGAAGCTTTTAATTTTAATCTTAATTCTGTAAATGATTATCAGAGTTGCACACTGGATAAAGGTGTTTAAATAACTATCTCTGCGATATTTTATACTTCCTTGATATTTTCTTCCCTGAAGGAGTAATAAGCTCACACACAAATAAATTCTCAATTTGAAATGGATTTTGCATTTGATTTTCAAAATGTATCGTACTGAAATCAATAACGGATATTTTAGTGTTTGGTCAAGACTATGCATACAAAATCGCTAGGACCAATAATTTAATACAAATGTTCAACTGAATTCAATGAACTAGAATATTGCAACAAAATGTCATTAAAAATAAGTGTAGATGGACAAACCTCTGCACTTAAAAATGCTGATTTGTTAAGACAAGTCGTATTGTGAAATCATGCGTTTGTTGTCTCAGCTCATGCTACATGTAAGTGTCAATTTGTGTTCACTAATCTTGATTCATGAGTGGCTTGTACTTATCCGGATTAGTGTCAAGTTTGTCCTTTCTGTCCGCCTGAGAGTTTTAACGAAATGTAGTTTCATCGGTTTGAGCTTTTTTACATGTGGTTTAACGCAAATTCTATATTCTTTTTGTATATTCATGGGATGTCATATGTCGATTCGACGTGACTGTTCCCCCGGTTCACTCAGTTAGATGAACAAGAAACGGTCGTCCAGAAACCGAGAGGTGTTCGACAGTACTCCCGTTGTTTAATGCATATAAAAAAAATACCGCACTTTCCTCGTTAAGTGTAGAGGTTGTAAAGATATTGCACCACATGAACGGGTATAGTACACGTATCATGTACAATGTCTACAATAATTGCACCATTGGATCACCATTTGAACCCATGTAAACATCGTTGCCAATCTCATTGGTCTTGTTATAGGGGTCACTAAATAAACACCGTCTTCAAAACTGTGGACTTGAAGAGATTGTATTTGCATGAGTGTTTAACGCACTCATTCTTTCGTATTGTCATAGTAAACATTTCTCAGGATAAAATAAAGATTATATAGCTTACCAGGCAAATATAGGACGTATTTAGGACATTTGAAATCGACTCCATTAACTCTGAAATTCTGTTTCTGATTTATGTGAGAAATATCATTGTATTTGCTGGGTCTTTCATCATTCTAGGCTTTATAAATGAAACAGCCCAATAAATATTTCAAAGTTCTATAGTAGAAGTGTTAACATTGAGTCAGCAAGGTATTATCTCACAAATTTCTTTGAAAACAAAAACTGTATTAATGTCGTACGATGTTTCCAGCCACGAAATGTACTGAAGAATACATTGTGCTACACAAAGCACTCGTTTCACACTACTAGCAACAATATATATTTGTTAAACAGTCTGTCTGAACGGGCTCCCTGCATATCAAACTGTTTGTACGAGACGTTTTGGAGACGTTTAAGTCTATTGAAAATAATTGCAACATCTGGAAAATCAATCATAAGTTTTTTGTTCCATCCAAGACTTGGTTTTGTAAACAGTATAACTCCTTGGAATGGGACGTTTCCAATTTCTTTATATTCCTGGATTATTTGGGCCCATTATAAGATTTTGATACATCTATACGAGAGGCGTTTCAAAAGTTCAAGGAAAAGTGCTCTATAATTTTTTTCCATATGTTCAAATGACTTTTAACTTTGCATCTAAATATAACAATTCATATACATGTTGCACCATGAACGCTTAAATGTGTGTCGTACAAAATGTCACTGGTGCCATGGTATCGTCAGTAATGGCTACCGGGGCAAATTTGACGTCACGTCAAAGAAAGTGTGAGACTTGCCAACACATTATATTCACACAAACAGCTACCAATTAACTACGACCTAAACTTACTACATGGAACATTTGCGACGGGTGGTATGACATCATTTTGTCAAAATTTAAATAGTCCCACTGTTGTGTTCATGTTTATTTGTCACCGTATTACAATTGCCCCTCAAATGTCAGTAAATCATTGGAAATTGACCAGTTTTTGTCTTTTGGCAGGAAAATTAAGACTTTAAACAGTAGATTTTAACTACGAGTACTGTCTATTAAGAGCGTTGCGTGTCACTGGATAAGATGTGTGAATAATATGATCGCTTCTAGTCTGCCAATGGTACTGCTGCAGATCATCAAAGGAATGAACGGCCTGTTTTGAATCGGACGTTAGACGTTGCGTTGGACGTAAAATTGCTTAATTTTGTGCCACTGGAAGAGCGTACCACGAAGCGAGACAGTTTTTGCGAATATAAAGCATTGTTGTTGTTGTAACCGGTGAATAGTGTGTGCCACTCGACTGACTGAGTGAGATTTAGTCAGAACATGTTAAAAAGGTACGGCCAGAGATAACATTGCCTCGGGTAGCCATTGCTGACGTTACTATGTATTATGAATTGTTCTCTTTAAGTGCAAAGTTTGAAGTAATTTGGCCATAAGATAAATATCATAGAGCACTTTTCCTGGAACTTTAGAAACGCCCTACGAGGGCCCCTATGTATATCTCGGATTTAAGCAATGTTTCATTACGATTTTGAAGTAACTGAAACTGACGATGATGTCGCATATATTTCCATTAAAGATATTTTGGACGGTTTTCTAATTCCATTCGCCTCATATAAACAACGAACTGTTAATATATTGGAGATCTCAAATACATGAAACTTCGAAAACTGTTATCATCTTTGTAAGTTAAAAAAAAAGTTAAGTTACCAATTTTCTAGGGCTCTTTTCAGCTGTAAGGCCGCTCAAGCACCCTTTGACATTTTTAACTCCCCTGGTCATTGGGCTACATATGGAAACCTACACTCGTGTCTCCCTGGGGAGACTATTTCTCTCCTGCGGTGTGGCAGCCAACATCGATCTGCGGCGCCCAGGAATAGTCACTGCCCTCACAGGTACCATTTTACACCATGTTGGAGTGGAGCTGTGGGTCTTGCTCAGAGATTTTAACCAGTGGTCCAGAGGGGGATCGAACCCGGGACCTCTCGATCCCGAAGCGCGCGTCCTACCTCTAGGCCACCGCTCCCCACAAGGTGACGTCGATCACCCGTAAGTGATTCTTGTGAAATCAGAATAGAAATTTCTATAACATGCAACAAATCTTTCAACTGTCAGCTTATGAAGACCAATGTTTCCCCGGTGAATGAAAAACGGAATAACAAAATAATGTAATTATTTTCCGATAATTAAAACTTGAATTTTTCGCACACCATGATACTTTCGTTCTCATATCGATCTTTCAAAGGCAGTATGATCGAGGAACTAATTATTTTTCAAAGAAAAATATGAAAACATCGCTTTTGAATCCAGAGGACAAGATTGTAATTCCGTATACAGGCAAATACGTAAGCCGGTACATACATTGTATATCCGTTTCAAAAGCGAACATTATTCCTCATTCGCTTATAATTATATTTTTAATTCTATTCTCTAGTAACTCCTTGTTTGCATACAACAATATTACTGGCGGTTAACCTGTTTCCAAATAAAAGAGCCATAATATATTCCCAAAAAGGATACGTTATAATAAATGGTTCCATTAGGTAATTCTATCGATAAACGATAAACCTACATTTAAAAATCACGAGCCTGTAGGAGAGCGAGTCTCCGGTGATCATATATCGTGCTTACACTTATGGAATGTATTCTGTGTCTCTTCAAAACATATTTGAATTGTCTTCAATAAATATTGATTTTATACTGGTCCCAGTTGCCAATTCATATCAAATTCATTCATAAAGTGGTATTGATGTAATTTCATTGGATGGCGGTCAATTTGTCTGGGTCTCTTATGACAGGATTATGTAACTATGACATCTCGGTATGGCTTTGAAATACTGTACTACGTAAACCTCTCGCTTCCGATGCTTTCCACAACAATGCCCTCTGACCACTTTTACAACTTGGTAAAACTCTGTTACTTCATGAGTGTTATTTAGTCAACACCAGCTCTTTAGAGTTAGTGACAGTAGTTGCTTATCATCGGCGTTCGGTCGTCGCTTAGACATAAATCTTGTGTTTTTTTTAGTTTATGTTATGTCCTCTATATTCCCTTTCTACATTGTTTATACACTCCTGTAATGCTGTCATTTCATCTAAATCTTTATTGCATATGATCGAATAACCTTTTCACATATGCCATATTGTCCATAAAACACTGGTATTAATATATTTATACAGTATATGGATGTGGTTTTATAGCTTTGACTTATGTCATCGTTTTTGTTCTCGTCTAGCTAGTGATCTAAGTCCCTGAATAAGTCAGAATGGAATAAATAGATGTATTAATGATCAAATGACTCGTGTACCTACCTTTCATGAGCAACCGTTATCATCACATTACAATTGCAAGTATTACGGGTATATAAAATTGTATTTATTTATTTCAACATTTTAATAGTTCAGTTTTGAGGGCCGTTATTCGAAGTCAATAAGTTCATTGAATTTTTAATTAGAAATCAAACACACGTATGATCTATTTTTCCTACACCTATTACAGGTATTACCATCTACATCTATTACATTATTTATGTGTTAAGATTCCTGCGTAGTTATGTGTTAGAGTTCTTACGTGAAAATACTGCACACAAAGCTGTTAAAGCAATCTGTGTATTATGTCTGCAGTACGCAGTGTTTATTTACAGTCTGTGAAAGTGATAAGAACGTATATTATTTCAGCAATGTCTGTCATAGATCTGTATCGGACGCATATTAATGATACCTTTTGGCATGTCAAGATTGATGGTTATTTAAAGTTATTCAGTCTTGATGACGTTGGGTAATAACACTTTGGCAAACACTTTTATATCTAAGTTTCTACGTTGGCGCTTTATCACACATGATTCCTCAACTGTGCATACTTTTGGAAAAGATTTTGTGACCAAATTCTATTGAGATAAAGGTTTGTCTCAGAATAGTTATTCTTTTTCCCTAGTTTCTGATAACAAAATAGTGAAAAATCTATCAAGCCTAAGTGCCAATAAGGCCACTGGTTTAGATGAAATCCCGTCTCGTTTTGTCAAAGATGGTGCTTCCATCATAGTTGGCCCACTTGCTCATATTATAAATCGTTCCCTAATACAGGGTGTAGTTCCTGACGATCTGAAATATGCCCGTGTAGTCCCTATCTTTAAGAAAAATGATAAAACCAATGTTGGTAATTATCGACCTGTTTCTATTTTAAGTATCATGTCCAAAATGTTTGAAAGGGTTGTGTATGACCAGGTTGAAACTTATTTTAAAGAAAATAAATTGTTTTATGAATTTCAGTCAGGATTTAGAAGTGGGTTTTCCACCAATACTTGTTTGGTCCATTTAACTGATTACATAAGACTGGAAATGGATAAAGGTAATTATATAGGCATGATTCTGTTAGATCTACAAAAAGCATTCGACACTGTTGATCATTCTATTCTTATCATGAAACTTCAAGCAGCTGGTCTTGGTGATGACATCATAAAGTGGTTCACATCATACTTGTCTGATAGAAAACAACTAGTTGATGTTTCTGGCACGTTTTCAACTTGTCAATCTGTAACATGTGGAGTACCACAAGGATCAATCCTTGGCCCTTTGTTATTTTTAATTTATGTAAATGACATGTCTGCTGTCGTTAAAAACAAACTTTTACTGTATGCCGATGATTCCGGTATTTTAGTATCTGGAAAAAACAAATCTCAAATTGAGACCTCTTTGTCAGATGACTTAAACACTGTTAGTCAGTGGCTTATCAATAATAAACTATCTCTACATCTTGGTAAAACTGAATCCATCCTATTTGGTTCTAAGCACAAATTGAAATCTAACCCCAATCTACATATTTCCTGTAATGGTTGCAATATTGAATCAAAGTCATCTGTTAAATATCTTGGTGTCACAGTGGACCAATCCCTCTCCTTTTCTGATATGGCAACTTCAATACTCAAGAAAGCCAATGCTAAGCTTAAATTTCTATATCGTAAACAAAACTATTTGACTCCAGATACCAAAAAGCTCCTTATAATGTCTTTAGTGCAGTGTCATTTTGACTATGCATGTTCAGTTTGGTATAATAGCTTAACTAAAGTATTCCAAAATAAATTCCAAACTACCCAAAATAAAATGATAAGATTCGCTTTGGACTTAGATTATAACACGCATATTGATACGCAACATTTTAAATATTTAGGATGGCTTCCTGTACAGAAACGTGTCGAACAAATTATAATAAGTCAAGTTTTTAATATAAATAATGGATCAGCTCCCAAATACATGAACGAACACTTTAAATCACAACTCTCAGTACATACATATAATACACGATTTAGAGAGAAAGGTGCGTTTGCCATACCTAATGTCAAGAGCTTTGGATCCAAATCGTTTTGCTTCAACGGTTGTACCCTGTGGAATAAGCTTCCTTTTAGTATAACATTAATTGCAGATTATCCAGGTTTCAAAAAAGCGCTGAAATCACATCTTTTTGACAATATTTAATTGATTATTTTTATTTAGTTTATTTAACATCACACAATCTAAGACGTATGGTTTTATTTCTTAAAATTGGTCATACTAATTTCGGTTTAGGTCTATTTAGTTAGATTTTTCTTTTTATCTGCTTTCATTGAGGCTAATTGTGATTGCGAATAATTTACTGTAGTGATAATTCATTGTGATAATATTTATAATTATTCTTACTATAACCTATTAACTATCTCACTGTGATATATATATTTATTTGTATGCAATAATTCTGTGATATCCTTATTTTATTTGTATTCTTACTTATCCATTATAGAGTAAATTACTTTTGCCTCTTTATGTCATGACATTAACTCAAGGACCACAATGGAAATAAGAGTTTTCTCTTTTTTGTGTAATCCTTGGTGTTGGTGTGCATGACATGTTTATTAATAATCATGCTATAATTTATTTTTAATTATATCCATGTTTGTTTTATTATAACCATGTATATGTACAACCTTTACCGAAATAAATCTATCTATCTATCTATCTAATAACATTGTAAACAATACGTACTTCCAACCTATTGCACTACTGTTAGATAAATAACAAAACATTTGAGGTAAATAATCGAGGATATAGAGAGTTCAACAAGTTAACAAATATTGTATTTGATACTGCATAACCTGTTTTATATGCTAGTTAAATGGTACATGTTAATTGGAACAATTTACACAGTCATGTTTATACGACTCTTACAGGATACGCTGCCTCGTCATTTCCTGCAGTACTGCGCCTATTCCCGGATTCATCCTATACATATGATCAAACGACAGCAACATGACAAGTCTGGAGAATTATTAAATTATGACAAATGAATAGTTCCCGCGATCCCAACACACATACTAAATAAATAATTATTTATTCTTGAAATATGTTTTTAAATACATTTAACATCTGGCGGAGATGTCGTTATATGTATGATGTCAAATTGCTTTATATCAGGCATGATTCATACAATAACTGTATCTGATAGACAAACATTTTGTAGAGAATTAATGGAAGTTTTCATGGATTAAAAATGACAATCGGCGTCATTTTCATATATCTACTGATTGAGACAAGACACCAGCTGAAAACCTTGGGGATATTTCTGGCGTTTAGCATATTTTCTATGTTAGTCATTCCGTGATACAGAGCACGAGTATGGACCAAGGAAAGAATTCTGCTAGCATCAATGATAAGGAAGCTAGTTACGTGCCAGGGAACTTGATCGATGAAACACTATGCTATCTTAAGATATCTGAGAAATAATGTGAGGGGGATTTTGTGACAGTGTGCCATCAACTCTTGCGACGATACACGACACCAATTATGGACTGTCATTTATGCTAATTGCAAATGACAAAAGCACCATCGTATAAATGGAGGTTCTGGCATTGTTTCTAGATGATTCCAGAGAAAACAAAAAGACCGAATAATGATGTCTTATATTTGTACTCTAACAAGACATAAATAGGAGGATTTTTATCAGATTGCTCGTCTATTGACTATTTGTTTTAATTGGTGATAAGAAGGAAATTACACTTAATACTCTGATGGGGACGCTCCCTTATTAGGTGTAAGGGTTAATATCTTTGATGGAATAATTAAGGATGCTGCGACAGTATTTTCTAGTTGTATTCAAATTTAATTGAGCTCAAATCGACGCACGTTTCTACAGAATGTCATTTATTGAGTGCTTCCTGTACTCATAGCTTGCGTTTTATGAAGAAGCAGAAATATGGTCGGCAAGACACTGACTATAAGTAGAGATAAGATAAATGCATGTAGTTAGTAGGATGATTGGATGCATGTGTGGTTGTCGGTGGCGATTAATATCAAACTTGGGACTTGCAAATGTTTATATGGAGCGACGTACGCTCATGAAGAATGTTTTTAAATTATAAGACATGTTATGTATACAATGTAACGCACCAATTAGTAGTACATTACAAGTATGTGGTCAATTTTTGCAACAAGAGTAAGAATTAATTGTTAGTCTTGAACAAATACGCCGCAAATTGAGATGAAACATGACGAGTACAGAATTATATTAACAAAATGTGTGCTTTTTTACGTTTTGAAATGTCTTTGGATCTAAGTCATGATTTCAATGCAATATAAACTAAGACAATTGTTCATGTATAGTAATGGCATGATATGTCGTATTAAGTCCAGGTCAAAGATGTATTTTAAAGAACAGCTCACTCATATTGGCATATTCGTATTTTGGTTTGTGCATGCAAAATCTAATCATTTGGAAATATTATTTAAAATGTACATTTAATCAAGTTATCCACCATACTGCTTATTTCATGGTAGCAATGTTCAGGGACAATGTGCCATAGTTTAAGCAATGTTTATCAATATCATAAAATGTTATCACTTTTGTTGAATTATACCTGACGTACATGCCTAACATACGGGAACCAAGTATTGTGCGATATTAGAATTGCATAAATTCTTCATAACGCTGTAAATAAGTTAGTACCATGAAACCATTCTTACAGTTCACAATTACATACATTTTTTTGTACATAACTAGTTTTTTATCTTTGACTTCCTTCTTATTTTGATCTACCCTATATGCAAGCAGATTGCATAGCTTTTGAGACGTGTTAATAACGCCGATTGTATGTTAACGTCCACGTTTGCGAGGAATATGTTGAATTCCATGAATTAGTTCTTTAGTGTATTCAATAAAATTGTGTTCTTGTTCATATGTTTGTTTTAATAATTGGATGGTCTAGTGTCTGGGTAATGTGACTAGAAACATCATAACTGCTATACTATGAAAGTGGCAAATGGAAACTCTGATTTTTATATATTATTTCAAAATGTCGTACCAATATCTCTTTCAGACCATATTTGCAAACCTTGTGCAACAAAATGACCCTCCTTTTGATTGTCGACTTTCAAAAATATCAAACAAGCCGAATACATATACGATACAAAATGATAATAACGCAAAGATAATCCGATTTGCAAAACTCATTGTCTTGAAATGCAAAATACCTGAATAACTTCTGAAGAAAAAAACATCGAAATAATTTTATAATTACATTCAAACAGTTTTTTCCATTTCCCCTAAAACCTTAAATCTCGTTTGATCATGTTTACGTCTTGTTTTGTTCATACGAAAATTATACGAATTGGAGAATGCTGTCTAATTTGCATTTTATACGGAATAATCAAATGCGCAAAACATTCAAGCCCGGTTGTTTTAAAGACAATATCAATGAATTGCATCTTAATGTCACGAAATGGGAATGCCAAAACGCCGCGTTTATACAAAACATTGACTTTTGTATTTTTGAAGTTCTGACATGAAATGAAATTTTTCAAACTTTTCCTATTATTATGAATTTTATAACATTGAAGTTACAAACGTATATATTTTGTATATAATAGGAAACAAGTTATACGTAATTTAAATCCATCATTGTATATATCACTGGAATATTTATGGATGGGATACAGAATTCGAATCTTGTGTCTTAACAAAAACATATACATGTATGCTGTTGCCATATTGTCCTCCAACGGGTTGTTCATTTGTACGTTCTTGTAGTTGACGTATTTCACTTGTTTCTTAAGTTCATGGTTAATGGTACATGGTTCACTGTTTCGCTCCCTCGTTTAGGTACGTTGTTGCTGATCATTAAGCGGTTTACATGTACGTGTACAGATAAATCAAAGACAAACAGAAATATGTAACACTGCACTGTCAGTAATAAGGTACTATTATCTAAATGTCGGTGAAATTTGTCGACAAGCTCGGCGATGTCATTTAAACAACAATATCAGAACAATGTGCTGCTAGCTCCCAGTGAGGTTGCTTCTATTATATCCTTAGTACGACTTCAATCAATATGTTCACCGCTGAGTCGACGAATTTACTCGCACACTCTCCAACTGATCACATCCATTTGTGGCGGTTCCATCCTTTCTAGCTGTCCATTAATTCTGCGTGATTCGGAGCAATTTTCTCAAAACGTTTCTAACAATTAAGGCTGAGTTTAAAGCTTTGGTGCCTGGTTTGTGAAAATAGAAAATGATTGAATTTCTTTCTGGCTGACGAATATTATTTAGTGTCGAGCATAGGTTTTTGATTTCACTTGTGCGTCAATTAATTATCATTCATAGGCACGGCAAAACCCTTAGTTTATCATTTGAAGAGAAAATGTGAACAACTCCTCATCATCAACAGCAACGGAACCGGAAATGAGTTTAGTATTATTTCCCGTATCCGTACCATTTAGGGTCTGGTACCCGGGCATCACGTCAACCACCGCGTAGCGACCAGACATTAGTCAAGTAAAACGTTTACTTGTTATTGATGTAATGGTGACAATGTGGGGGCCAATCAATGTGTTGTTGTGATCATAATGTATATCATCTTAATGTAAGATACGTGTAAATATTTCGTTGTATTATACTAATTTATTTAAAATCGATTGTGAAACTTTATTATATAAAAGACTCGTTATCTCATTTATGGTGTTATAAGGATATGAAGTCAGCTTCACATTAATACTCAGCTTTTAGCAATGGAATTTCTGGTATCGTTTTTATTTTGTCTTTGGTATGATGTGCCCTGTAATATACATACATGTGCATTATACTTCTCGTGTTGCGCCTCACCTAAACAAATGCTTTGTATCATACTTCCAAAATCCAGACCAATTGTATTTTTCAACAAGGCGGATGATGATTGAATCAATATAATCTTCCTACCGGCTACGTTTTGAAATCTTTAAGTTTATTTAAACAGTATCATGTGAATTCTTAGAATGAGTTTGTATTGGCTTTAAGTGCAAGATTTAACTTGATTTGTACGTTGACATAATTCAGCCAAACTTGTCTTGTCCCATTCCAACCTTGTCCATTATTTTAAACTAGGTCAAGTCGTAGTTGTGCCTCTTAAGGTCGCCTTTATGTTAGGTCACTGTCCTAGGTGTTTTAAACTATGTCTTGGGGTTGTTTTGTCTCGTTTTGGTATCCGTTTTGGCATGGGTGTGTGCTGTTGTGTCGCCGTGCAGCGGGGCCTTAAGAACTTGGTTGAGACTTGGCTGCGTTTCTTTCGGTCTCATGTAATAACCGCAATTCTATAATTTCTTTGTGAAATTGGGTCATCCCACATTTTTGCGGCGGGGACTTGGACTTTTGATTGTTTCCTCAATTGGCTTATTCATGGATATTGCTCAAGGTAGTTGTGTCGTGGTGTTTCAATTTCTATGCTTGGCTGGTTAGGTTGAGTGCTACCTGCCCTGTCTGATTTTCTCATACCTTTTTTTTAAAGAACATCAGATACCATTTGACAGTCCGCATATTCCGTTCAATTTTCATCTGTTTGTATTGTTATATAAGTCTTCGTATTCTTCTGACATGTCTGAGTGAAATATAAAACCCATCTTTATCATTTCGTTTAGAAGACAATTATGATAGATTCCCCGTATCATCGGGACTAATGTTCTGGAATAAGTTGAACTTTATACGTGTGTTAGTACTAACCTGTTAACCTGTCTTAAAGTCAAACTGTAACGAAATACAATGCCATTTATATATTCAGGCGACGTATGTTATAGAAATAGATAGCTCTTAATATGTCTGTAAAATGTGATATTGACAAGAAGAGTGTAATGAATGCAGAAAAGGTCAACACAACCGTCTGACAAAGTTGTACTTTGGAATGTGCTGGTTACTAGTCTTGTATACCTTTAGAACTTACATGGACTTACGGACTTGTACAGACATCGTCAATATTTATACAATAACAATATATAACTCAGTCTTATTGCTAGCTATTTACATGAGCACTGGTTAGATTAATTGTTTTAGACATCCAGTTCAAAAGCGTGCTTTGTCGTATTTATTGAAATTGCGGAATTACATAATGGTACAATACAGTCACCATCAACCCGACCAGGAATATGCCTGTGTATTCAATGTGTTTTGACAAAATAACATCTTCCCAGTAACTTATTCTGAAATGTGGCTCCATTTGAATTGTTTTTGTTGGTAAAATGTCGGCGTCTCTTTGTGGTAATCCTGTTATATACTGGCAGAGCAAGGAATGAATTCGTAGCTGACTATGTAGAAAAATATGAACTTAAATCTATACCGGTAGATATCTCTAATTGACATAGCTTCTTCAAGACTTGTTAGACACTATATGACACTGAATCAGCTAGGTTATCATGTTTGATATTATTCTATAATTATAGACGGTGATATACTCGTGTCCGCGGGGAAATCATAGAAGCTGTTAGATATACATGTACTTGAATATCAAGTCAGGGAACATATAGTTTACGTAATGATCAAGACAGTTCTAGTTCTCCTCGCGATGTTAAGAGAGCTCCTCACAGACGGTGTATTAATTATGCATCCGCTTTTACGACCTGTCGTCAACACAATTACAATGTGTGATAATGTCGGCTTCTTATTTACTCCCTGAAATGTCTCCGTAAAAAGATTTCAATGGAATATATACTTGGATTTTACGAGATGGTAAAAGAAAGGGAATGGACAATGTGCTGGTAGTAATGTTAATTATAAGTTCTGTCATTAAGAGACGTATTTTATTAGTGTGTTTGATGACATTTTGTCGATATCAGACATTCTATTAATAATTGAACATCGGTCAGATTGAAAAATCTAAATATCTTGTAAAGGATAAATTAAAAATAAGCTTCACTTCTGCCCATGGTATAAAAGAACGCGTTGCAGGTGTGGCGACCTTCGGCAAATTTTCCGATCGGAGAACTAGGGCAATGTTAGCCGTCATATTAAGTGCACACGTATTATAGTAACTTTTTTCCATCGACCTTAAATAATATGTACATTAAGCCTGTAATTTTAATCTTTATTCCGTAAATTATTACCATAGTTGCACATAAAATAAAGGTGTCTAACATTACGATATCTAAGACTTTCTTAATATTTAATTTCCAAATCACGTCGAGGAATACCAGCATATTTAGTTTATATTCACACAGAGTATAATGATGGTATAAAATAAAATTTTGAAAATAGAAATTCTGAAAAATGAAGTTGATTCAGCATTTGATTTGTCATACTGAAGCCAAGACGAAAGACCGTGGGACATCATCGTAAATGTTAATTTAGTCATTGATGCTGACTAAGGATTAACTGCCCAGTATACGATCTCAGCAATTTGAGTTAAATAATTGATTTTATTGCTTTGGTGTCTCAACCCACGCTATATATCCATCTGTGTTCACTTATTTTGATTCAAGAGAGGCTTAAACTTATCCGGACTATTATTTTTTCTGTCAGCCTGAAAGTTTTGACTAAATGTAGTGACATCGGTTGTATCTTTTACACGTGGTCAAAGGCAAGTTTTGTCTTATGTTTGTATATTCATGACATGTAAACCTGGTGATTAGCGATGACAACTTCCCCCCTTTAGCCAAAGATCATGAGCCGTATACAGTCGCTCAACACCTAAGCCGTGTTCGACGGTTCACTCTTTGCCATGACATTTATTTTAATGCATATCAATAGTTAATACATGTTTCTTTATAGGTAGAGATGTTTGTAATTTAAGCCACCTGTGAATCACCAATTGAATATCCTTAACAGCTTTGTCAATCTTGTTGGTCTTGCTATAAAAGAGCAGACTAATTAATACAGTATTGAAAACATCAAACTTGATGAGGTTGCCTTTCCCTGGGACCTTTAAACAATTATTTTATTCTTGTTTTGTCACAGTAAACCTTTCTCAGTATGAAATACAGAGTAAATAGCTTACCAGGCAAATATACGACGTCTTAAGGGTATTTTACATCAAATCCATTTCCTCTGAAATACTGTATCCTGATTCATATGAGAAATATCATTGTAACTGCTGGGAATAACACCGCCTCTTTCGTCAGTCTATGCTTTATAAATGAAACAGCTATTAAATAGTTCATAGTCCTATAGGCGTTATGTTAGAATTAAGACAAAAAATAATTGTAAAAAACGCAAAATCAAGCATTCTTGCTTTCGTTCGAACTAAGACTTTTGCTTTTTTCAAACGGTGTAAATCTTTGAAATGGAACAGTACCAATTTGCATGTATTTGCCTTCATATACTAAATGTGGCTCATTAAATCAATAATCCCACTGGTTCTTACGTAAGGCATACTAAGAATACATTATTTTGTGTTCAATTGTATATATTATTATTATATCTCAGATCTAAGCCATGAAGTGTTACGATTTTACATAAATGAAACTTACGATTTTTTCGCATATATTCACTCGAAATGATTTTGGACGGTTTTGTAATTACATTACCCTGGCATAAACAACGTGCTGTTAATATATTGAAAATCTCAATTTCATGAAACTTCGAAAACTGTATTCAGCTTTGTAAGTGATTCTTGTGAAATCAGAATAGAAATTCCTTTAACATGCAACAAATCTTTCAACTGTCAGCCTGTGAAGACCAATGTTTCCCCGGTGAATTAAAAACGGAATAACAAAATAATGTAATTATTCTCCGGTAATTAAAACGCATAGTTTCCGCACCATATGATATCAAAGGCAGTATGAACGAGGAACTATATTTTTTTCCAAAAGAATAATGAAAACATCGATTTTGGATCTAGCTGGCAAGATAATAATTCCCTATACAGGCAATTACGTAAGTCATTACTTACATCGCATGTTCGTTTCGAATTCAAACATTATTTCACATTCGCTTGTAATTATATCATTTAATTCCATTTTCCAGTAACTCTTTGTTTGCATAAAACAATAAAGCTAGCGGTAAACCGTAAATACTATAAAAGAGACATAAAATATTCCCAGAATGGAGAAGTTATAACAAATGTTATCATTCGGAAATTCCATCGGTAACTGTGCAATTAATCACGTGCCTGTAGGAGAGTGAGTCTCCGGTGATCATATATCGTCTATGTTCAAACTATGTTCAAAACAAATTTGATTCGTATTCAATACATAGTGTTTTTATTCTGCTCCCAGTGGCCAATTCATATCAATTCCATTCACAAGTGGTACTGATGTAATTACATTGTATGGGGCTCAATGTGTCTGGTTATCTTACGTCAGAATTAAGTAACTATGTTATATGCATACAATTCCCTATAAACGGTTCGTTCCTGTTGCCCTAACCCTAGATAAAGTCTGTACAAGGCTAAATGCATATCCCCTCTACTATCCCTAAAAATACATTATTTAGGTAATGATTTTTGTGCCCACACGTTGCGTGCATTATTCCATTCGAGTAAAATGCGATTTATGTCGTGAAGAAGATGCTATAGGGTTGTGGGAATTGCATTTTGAGAAATTTCGGCTGTTGCTTAGACACATTTACTGGTGTTTAATATTTCAAATGTACATTGTCAATTGAATTTGCTCGTAAAACAAAGTCGTTCGTATATTGTATGGTTGATATATGTGAATACGTTGTACGCGGAATCAGGCACTGACTTCTTCTTTCACCTCAGACAGAACTTATCATCTATTACATTATTTATGTGTTAAGAGTCCTAGGTAGTTATGCGAGCGTTAGATTTCGTACTTAAACTTTGCTGATACAACGCTGTTAAAGCAATCAGTATGTTATGTCTGCAGTACGCAGTGTTTATTTACAGTCTGTGAAAGTGATCATAACGTATATTATTTCAGCAATGTCTATCATAGATTTGTATCGGACGGATATTAATCATAACTTGTCAGAATTGATGATTATTCAAAAGAATAGAAGACGATGAACACGCTATCAGCTGTCGTAAACATATGGTTGATCGTGCAAAGGGGTTATTGAGAAAGCGATGACAGTATTTCACATTATTTTAGGAACGTTCTATAGGCGAAGAGTGATGATATTTCTGGTAGTTTTTCTTCTCTGTCTGACAGGAAACATCTGAAGAGAGTACAGAAAGAGTATAAAACATTGCAAGCACTTTTATATCTTAATTTCCACATTGGCGCTTTATGATACAGGGTGCTAAATAATAAAACATTCGGAGTAAATGAACGAGGCTACATTAGAGTTTTTATTAATCAGTTTTAAAGCATTGGCTAAATTTGCAAATATCGCATTAGGTACTGTAAAGCCTGTCTTACATGTCAGTTAAATGATGCATGGAAATGGGCACAGTTTCGAATGTCCAGTTGCTACATCGCACTTGCAGGATGCACTGCAATAACATACATGTTACACATTATTCCACATTCTTCCATTTGCCCGCTGTCAGACGTCAACAATATAACTAGTATGGTACATATTCTGTTTAGACGTAAAAGTAGTTCCCGCGATCCCAACAGACATAATAAAGAAAAACAACTACATGATATATGAGTTTGAAAAATGTTGTTACGGTCTTTTAACATCCGACGGGGATGTCGATATATGTGAGATTGGTTTATATCAGACATGATTCAATGAATAACTGTATCTGATAGACAAACATTCTGGGGAGAATTAATGGAAGTTTTCATGAATTCAAAATGACAATCGCCATCATGTTCATATATCTACTGATCAAGACAAGACACCAGCTGATACCTTGGGGATATTTCTGGCGTTTAGCATATTTTCTATGTTAGTCATTCCGTCATACAGAGCACACGTATGGACCAGGGAAAGAATCTGCTAGCACAAATGATAAGGAAGCTAGTTACGTGCTAGGGAACTTGATCAATGTAACACTGTGCTATCTAACGATTGACCACTTATCTGAGAAATAATGTGAGGAGGTTTGTGTGACAGTGTGCCATCAACTGTTTCGATGAAACACGACACAAATTATGGACTGTCAATTATGCTAATTGCAAATGACGAAAGCACCATCGTCTAAATGGAGGATATGTCATTGTTTCTAGATGCTTCCAGAGAAGACAATTGAAAAGACCAAATAAGTAAGTCATACATTTGTGCTCTTAAAGGGCATAAATGAACATTGGTGGAGGGTAATCCGTATTCAGAAACTTTTGCTTATCACACAGAAACTGAGGAGGATTCTTTATCGTATTTCGACTATTTGTTTTAATTGGCGATATGAAGGAAATTACAGTTACGACACTGGTGGGGGCTTTTCTAACATTTTAATTGTGCGCTCCCTTATTTGATGTAAGGGTTGTTATCTTTGACGGAATGATTAATGATGCTACGACTGTATTATCTAGTTGTGTTCAGTTTAATTGAGCTCAAATCGATGCTCGTATCTATAGAATGTCATTTATTGAGCGCTTCCTGCAAACATTGCTTTGGGTTTATGAACTAGCAGACCCATGTTAGGAAAGACGCATAGCTACAAAAAGTGAAGATTAGATAATTGCTTGTAGTTAGTGGGATGATCGGGTGCATTCTTGTTGTCAATGGTGAAGACGTGTTTAGATCAGACTTGTGAGTTGCAAATGTTTATATGGAGCGACTTGAATTTTTTGTAAATTATAAGACATGTAATGTATAGAATGTAACGTACCAATTATAAGTTAATTATAAATATGTGGTTAATTATTGTACCATGATTATGAACTTTTGCTAATCTTGGAAAATCTCATCACCAATGGAGGTATACATGTAACAAAAGCATATACAGAATCAAGTTTCAAATAATCGACGTTCATATTCAAGTAAAGCTACACGTGATATTCACTGTATAATTAATTATGAAAGTTGTATATTTAAGTACTTCTCACTCGCATTGGAATATTCATTTGTTTGTGCATGCTGCTGGTGATATAACGTTACAATGTGCGAACAAATTCTAATAATTCTTTGGACCATTATTGTAAAAGCGTTTTCTTTTAACCGAGTATTTTGAGACAAAGAAACAGTCATAATCAAAGACCTACATTAGAGTCTTTGGTCATAGTACATGGCCATCCAGTTTATCCATGCCTAATTGGCCAATGACCTGAAAAGTAAAATCTGATATTCGCATTATAGGCCCCGTCATAGTTTATATTAACAAATGCCATTACCCAGAGAGAGGAAACAATATTGCATTAATATATTTAACACTGCATCCATCAGGTATAAAACACGAATTTTTCACCTTGCATGACCTTTCTAAACATTCCAGCATACAAAAGAAATACTGTACCACAATATAACCGATGATAGTACACATTTTAATTTCTTTTAGGCAACATATCCCTTCAATTGTTGATTCTACGTTAAGCTAGTCATCAATAATATGGAAGATGAAAATGATTACCACACAAACCTCAAACAATTTCATTCATATCTAATTTATCAAAATATCACATAAATGTCAACAAATCTGGAACTAATTAATTCCCAAAGCGAACAATCATACACTTTACCTCACATAATTCATAATATTTGTGTCGATTAATTTCCAATATCATTCTATCGCCACAGTTATTTTAGTGTTGACACAGTGTTGGAATAAGATAAATGTTATGGTTACGTTATCTGTTCCCATGCTTGGCTTACAACGATAGTTCAAGTACTAGAAAGGACAGTGTCAGGATGATACATGCGTTAGAAGCTTTGGGACTGAAATATCTTTATAGCGCCATCAAGAAGAAATAGATTACTTTATTTTCTTGCGTTATATTGGCAACTTTCAAGTCGTCCAAATCCTGTAAATGTGAAGCAATTGTCGATTCACACCCTACGTAGGTAACCTTATTGAGTAGCTCCGTAGTTCAATGGTTACCATGTTCGCCGTTTAATGAGGTGACCCGGGTTACATTCCAAATGCATACACTCATATGCCTGCTATATCTAAGCAGAAAGCTGACTGGCTACATAAAATACATGTTCAAACAGCTTAAAATCAAAGATAAATATAGAAGATGATTTTTTTCCTGATAGTATACACCTCCCCAATCGTAGGAGTTTAAAGAGCGTGATTGATTTATATGTAAGTTTGTCATGTATTACTGTTGCAATCATATCTGGCATTTCAGTAGTTTTGCCTTCATAATTATTTCCGCACCATATTATTCTAGTCATTAAAACATGAAGAACATAGTAGAATCATGATTTTAATGAGGGTACATGTAACAATCCACGCCTTGTCAACAAACACTAATACTTACACAAACTGTGAAACATTCCGATGCAGCTTGAAACCACTTCATTTTATACACTGTTGATGATAAAGCATGATGTAAACACAGGAAACCCGGCAAGGTCAGTCGTATTTTCTGACAATTAGTTTCCAAACGCTCACTATAACAGACATGAAGGATAATTCTGATTATAAATAAGCTACTGTAAGATCAAACGATTGCAGACAAATGACAATTGGTTGGTAGGTGCGATATATTTTCAAGAGAAAATTTAAATTTCAAACGCGTATCCTACAAGGCGATATCAGGCAACTAGACCAAGCTAATTTTCAACAATAACAAACACTTGTTTAATGCTGCAGTGTATCTTTAATTTTATTTACACTTTGATTGATCTAAAGCGCAAGCAAATTGCATTTGCTACGTTATCATGTTTTATATTAATCTATAATAATAATGCCGAGCATAGCAGTTATTTGCTTTATTTCTACTGAAACATGGCAGGCATATATATGTACCTCCACCCGGATTTGAACCCGGGTCGCCAGATTAGACGACAAGCGCACTAACCACTGAGCTACGGAGGCACATATTAGTAATAATTATAGACGGTGATATACTCGTGTCCGCGGGGAAATCATAGAAGCTATTATATACATGAATATCAAGTCAGGTAACATTTTAGTAATTATCTTTATAGACAAGACATTTCTAGATATCCCCGCGATGTTCAAAGCACTCCTCACAGACGGTGTATTAATTATGTAATCGCATTTACGACCTGTCGTCAACACCATTACCATGCGTAACGATGCTGGCTTCTAATTCAGTTCGTTAAATGATGTCGTAAAAAGGTTTCAATGGGCACTTCAAGGGTAGATTTACTTGCATTTTATGTAATGATTTGATATAACGTGAAAGGGAATGGACAATACCATTGTATTCATGTTATAATCAGGTTTGCCATTAAGAGACGTATTTTATTAGTTTTTTAGATGTCGTTATGACGATATCAGACATTTCATGAGTAATTTAACATTGGTCGAATCTTTTTTACACGTTGTCTAACGCTAGTTCTGGTTTCTGTTTGTAAATTCAGGACAAGTCATTTTGGTAATTTGTGTGACAGTTTGCCCCGGATAACCAAGTAAAAAGAGCAGTAGACTGTCGCCCAGCAACTGAGCCGTGTTCAATGGTAGTCCCATTTATCAGATTACGAGGTTTTATATACATGTATATCAATGTTTATACCATTGTTTTAGATGTGTAAAGATATTGTTGGTAGTTTGCACCACATGAATAGGGATAGTAAATGTGAGATTGTTAGGTGCGGAATACCATGTACAACGTATGAATGAAGTCACCATTGGATCACCATGGCAACCCTTATTAACAGATTTGTCAATCTAGTTAGTCTTGCCATAAAGGACAGATTATAAACGCCGTCTTCAAAACTGTGTATTTGCTTGAGGGTTAAGTGATCTATATTTCTATCTGTTTTGACATATTAAACCATTCTATGAATGAGATACAGTTGATATATGTATTACCACGAACATATTGGACCAATTTAGGGCATTTTAAAACGACTCCATTTCCTCTGAAATACTGTTTCCTGAAATATCATTGTAGTTACTGCTGGGGATAACTTCAGGTCTGTCACCATCCTAGGCTTTATAAATGAAACTGTACATTAAATATTTCATAGTTCTATAGCAGAAGTGTTAGCATTGATACGACAAGGTAATATTTAACAAATTTCTTTGAAAATAAAAACTGTATTTATATCGCTCGATGTTTTCGCAACAAAATATATTTGTTTAACGGTCTGTCTGAAAGAACTATCTGCAGATTTAGCTGTTTATACGAGACGTTTGAAGACGTTTAAGTCAATTGACAATAATTGCAAAATCTGTTTTTGTAAACAGTATGACTCTTTGGAATAGAACAGTTCCAATTTCTTCATGGACTATATGGGGCTCATTGAATCAATATCACAGCTTTTGCTACATATATACATTTGTATATCTCGGATCTTATCAATGTTTCAATACGATTTTCTCGCATATATTTCCTTTAAAGAGATTTGAACGGTTTTCTAATTTCAGCCCCTCCCTCATTTAAACAGCGAACTGTTAATATATATTGGAGATCTAAATTTCGGGAGACTACGAAAACTGTAATCAGCGTTTTAAGTGGTTGTTTTGAAATTAGAATAGAACTATCTGTAACATGCATGCAACAAATCTTTCAACTGTCAGCCTGTGAAGACCAATGTTTCCACAGTTAATTAAAAGCGGAATAAAAAATAATGTAATTATTCTCCGATAATTAAAACTTGAAATTACCGCACAATATGATACTATCATTCGAATATCGATCTTTCATAGGCAGTATGAACGAGGAACTAATTATGTTTAAAAAAATAATGAAAACATCGATTTAGAATCTAGCTGGCAAGATTGTAATTTCTTATACAGGCAAATACGTAAGCCGTTAGATACATCGCATGTTCGTTTCACAATCCAACATTATTCCTCATTCGCTTATCATTATATCATTAAATTCCATTTTCAAGTTACTCTGCGTTTGCATAAAACAATAAAACTGGCGGTAAGCCTTGTTTCCAAATACTATAAAAGGGCCATAAAATCTTGCTGGAATGAGGATGTTATAACAAATGTTTCCATTAGGAAATTTACCGATAAACGTGCATTTAATCACGAGTCTGTAGGAGAGCTAGTCTCCGGTGATCATATATCGTGTGTTATATATTGCATTTATAGAAAGTAATCAGTGTCTGTTCAAAACAAATTTAATTTGTGTTAATTGAATAGTGTTTTTATTTCTGGTACTAGTGGCCAATTCATATCAATTTCGTTCACAAAGTGGTACTGGTGCAATTCCATTATATGGCGGTCAATGTGTCTGATTATGTAGCTCTGTGATATCTATACCATACAGGATTTATATATGTGTAATGCACAGTTATCTCTCTTACATTATATCCGATGTACTTCGTGCATTTAGTGGCCGATTTACCTTACATCATTTGCTGTACCACAATCAATACTTATGTGATTTTCTGCAACTAGCAACTTACAATGCTGGCAAACTATCGCCGAAATAATACGAAAAGAAATAATTTTTTGAACGCATATGGTAAGAGATGAAAAACCTAATATCATATTGTGCTAAATTTATCATGTGATTTTTAAAAAAGCAATAAAGTATTTTTTATGTAAGGTGTACTTTTTGTATTTAATTTCGTTCGGCGACCTTTATTTGTCTTCAAGTCTTAAGAGAAATATAAACGACGAAGGCTACAAGTGAAATAAACTGTCCGGGACATATGGAGGTGTTAAATCGCGTAAATACTGCAGTATTGTGAACCATTTCAATAACCTTTCTCTCAAATTAATTGAAACTTGAAAATGCTCGGTCGTATTCATATTAGTTCAAACTACGGACCACGAGTATTGACGTTGACATGTAAATTAAACACTATTTGACGGCTTAAACCAAACCTGTTATAGAAAACTGTGAAAGTGGAATGTTAATATTGTATGCTGATGTATGCATGATGGGGCTCAAAGAAAGCAAAAATATTGACTGATGCTCCACGTCGATAAAACATTTCTGAAGACCCAACATCTCCAAAACCAAAAGCCATTCTTTTATCGCTGAAGTAGATCGAATGGAAACTACTCGTTTTATTGAAATTCATCTGACTTAATTTGATTATAGAAGTAATGAAATAGCTCCTAGGATGACACTAAACGATGTCAATACTTTAAGCGATTGTATTGTATTGTGAAATATGACGGAATGTTTGTCGTAAATTATAGCTTCAAGTCACTTCATTAAATTACTCTCCATTACCGGAGGATAAAGATGTGTTCACGTATTTCCGGTCTAGGATATATCATCCAGGGTTGTAAGACATCATTTATCATGACTACGGTCGTATGAATTCACTCTAAAACGATTGTTTCAAAACGTTTAGGTGGTCAGTAAATGAAATTATTGTTTTTAAAATATAAACATTGCAGTTTCCTATTATACTAGATATTTATTTCTTCCTGGCCATACTAAAGTGTGACATGCAGCTTATGGTCATTCCACTCCGACAATTGTTAGTGGTTTACTAATACACAGAATGTATAAACTCCCATCTTGTACTTCAGTGACACTGCTTATATTCTCTAAAATAAACATTCAATTATTGTACTGATCAGTAGTACATGATGTTATGTACGAGGGTTGTCCCAGTAAATAGTGTACTTTGCTAATTATTTTCTTATTTGGCGTCACATGATTATGATTGTTTGGAATTACCTTTATGAATTCATTGTTGATCTAAATCAAGTGGAAAAGGTGAACAAATATTTGTATGCTGCATATTTTCGGTATTTAGTTAACCCCATGTACGCAAATGCGTCGCAACCGATAAAACGCGTCGTGATTCATTCAATGTATGTTCAATAAAGTTGTAATTCTCACATTTTTCAATAAGTTATTGCACATAATTTTCACTTCGGCATAAAGGTCTGTCTGTTTAATGTCATCACAGTAAAGTTCAAATCAATTCCATTATTTGCGCGAGAAATACGCATGTTTGAATAGTCACACTAAAAATAAAAACGTGCGAGAATCGTGACGTCAGAAGAGGAAACACCCGTACAATCACGGTACTCTTTATATTTTTGGTTGCTATGACGTCGAAAATTAGTTTAAGACTCACAACTACATTAAAGGATATACAGTAATGTTTCTATAACACGTATGTATGAAAGACAATGAACATTTAACGATGTCTTGGACATCAGCGGGTTGTATTGCCCCCTTATCAAATGTAGCATGCACCACAGGGCTTTCACCCTTCTCGCATTAAAAGGGATGTGTTCGGGCTAGTTTTATCCCACCATGAAAGTTGGTCGTTTCGATCAGACAGCTTTTCTATGGTGCATTCGATTGATATTGGTTTGCAAATGCGTAATAGAAAAATGTTTAATGCCATCGTAAACAATTAAATACAAGAACATTAACGTAAGATATAGAGAAAACGGTTCCGTGGTACGACGTTCTTACTTTGACGTCACTGTGCGCCGCACTTGCATACCATGTGTGTTAGTAATGTTAACTGCCAATTTATTTCTGGATACATTTTCATGAAATTCCGGATACCCTTCAATAATCATCAGTGAAAAATTGAAGCAGATGTTCTGGATACTTTTTGTGTAATTAGCAAAGTACACGATTTACTGGGACAACCCTCGTATATCAATCACACAGAGACAGTGTAGTCACATCACAGATCTTGGCATTTATTGCGTCATATGTTTCATGGTCACGACATTGGATTAAATCCTGGAACATGCATTTCAAGCGGACACTCTCTCTCTCTATATATATATGTGTTCTGGAGCTGTCAGTTGCTTTCTATAATTTGTCGTAAATATTATATCAATTCTAGGAATATGTTAAGTTTGCTGAACTTTACATACAACCAAACATTAACGTATATTGGTGGTTGGTGGTAGGAGTGTGGCAACGGCGTAACGTTACGACACAAAGCCGTATACAAACTCACATTATTGAACTGTGATCCAATCAAGACTGAGTGTTTCTTACTATTTAACTGCACCAAGTATAATATGCTGACGTCGGTACTGGCACCGATACACTCAAAGTAATTAATACGTGTATTTGTTACGGCGAGCGTTCCGGTTTTATCCCGCGTCCGTCGGGTTCCAACATTTGTGCTATAAACAATCAATATCAATACTGAACAGACTGGTTTTGTCAAGTTATATGCTTTATGATTAAAGACAGCGCTTTAATTAGTCACTACCATTTATGATGCACGAGAAAACCATCTATAGGGAATGATAAGCAATTACAAATTTCCCTCAAGTCTCGTAAATCCTCGTTTGCCGGATGCGAGACCACAGCAATGCGTTGGTATGACAACTGAATCATAAAAACAATGAATTGTATTAAAGAGATTATTAAGTCAGGCTTGTCTCTATTGGTGCGAATATCGACTCAGTTAGTTAATTGAAAAGTTGAATGCGAAGTTACAGAAAGATCGCTGATTTGACATAAAACAGACGTTGAATGTAGCGGACATTCATTAAAACCGAATTACACATGCGCTAATCCACGTGCGCTCTGTGCCCACGACTGGGGTGTTTTTGTATCGAATCTGTAAACTTTATTTTATTGTCACTACCTCCTGTGTGTTAAGTAATTTTCTATCAAATTTGCTTTTTTCATACACATGGTCCGTAAATTTAATAACGTGGGCACCATGTCATTGTGTTGGCAGTGAATGTCAACTAAACCACCAAATGTTTAACAATATTACATAGACATCAGCCCCTATGAAGTATATGTCTATCAATAAAATGTTTTTATTTTTTGCTGTTTTTTTCATGCAATTCCATGAACTTTATTAAACAGTAATTTGTCCCTGTGCATTCCTGATTGCCAATTACGCTTCCACCCACTCTGCTCATCAACTCAAACTCGTCTCATACATGGGAAGAATAAGTGGGTACTTTAGAGCAAATTGTTACACCGTTTATAATTACGTTCACGGAAAGCATGTATAAATGAAGAGCATATACATTATTACACCAGCAAAGCGACATGAGAGCTGTTTCTCAAAGTAGGCAAGGACGTATTGTTTTTCTATTATCTATACGCCCGTCTGATCACCGTTATAAACATTGGACAACCTTACCCTATGCATTTATAAGTATAGTTGTGATAATTATATTTGTTTTGCTTCCCAATGAACACCATTCGGACCTTAATTTTGGATTAGGACACCTAGTAAGGTTTCTCGGTTTGATTTTCATTCTGCTATCTATATGACCTTTACGAGAGATCTTCCAAAACACAAAAACATCAATCTTCAAAATCTGTTATACAACGTAAAGACAATCAGAATCTGTTATTCAGCCACTAGGCGGGACAGATAGTCAGGACATCGGCGAATGGACATTGCGAACAGCTTATAAAGTAGTTTGATATTATTTAAAATTCTGAATGATGTACAGTAAATTAGATTGTTAACAAGCAGAAAGCAGAGGCACATTTTAAATATTCAAGTGACGTCAAAAATCTTTGCTCATTGCAATGGTATGAGCTAACGACAACTGTATCCAATAATTTGGTACAGTACGGCTCGCGAATAAGTTCCGTGTAAAATTATTTTCGTTCGATCGTTAAACGAAAATGCGTTACCGTTAAAGCGTTAAGCGTTTGCTACAACTGCGCATGCGCATCGTGTATAATCGTGTTAAACCGTGAACCGATTCATCTGTCTGCGCATGCGTACCGTGAAACGAGAATTTGAAATTCTAAACGTGAACTTACTGCGCATGCGCAGCGTGTATAGCCGTGTACTTTATAATTTATAATTTAAAACGAGTACATACAGTAACGGACTTTACAAAGAGTAAATAGTCCAGTAGGGCGTACACTTAGATATAATATTGATATCACCAAACTTTATATATATTATAAGTATACTCCGTATAAGCGAACCATGATAGATCTTATCCGTATATGTTAAATTTCATACTAACATTAGTTTCTATCATGGAGAGTCTATACTATATAGATCTACTATGAATTAAAATTGATATAAAAGCTAGATCTATTCACTCATACATAAACACGAAAATAAAGCCTTATAAACGAAAAATCTCGCCTATACAGACGAATTAACGGATATGCACGAAACTTATCGGTAATAAACGAAAATAACGGTTCTAAACGATAAAAAACGGTCTACACGGAAAATAACGGTTCTGCACGAAAAATCACGGTTCTACACGGTTTCTCGAATACACGTTCCTGAGTAACGAAAATGCGCCGATTTGATTAGTCAATCGCTTTGACGTTTATCGGTTCTTGATTAACGTTTTAACGGGCGTTATGCGTTAATCGTTAGTGGTTTTTCTCGAATACATCGAACTTATTCGCGAGCCGTACTGTATGTGGGAGTTTTTAAAAGTTTTGCTATATGAGTATATAATTTCATTACTATATTTAATGTTGGAAAGGCTAACACTCTATAACAACACTTTATATGATTATTTTATTCCCGCCAGCAACTGGCAAACAATTCAGATATAAAGTTAGGTAAATTATCAACACTATCATTTAATTGTAATTAATCCGCTCTTCAAAAATCACATAAACACTTCAAAGACATGACATTATCCAGTGAAATGACGAACATAATTAATTAAATCGCGATACAATCATATTATGGCGATGCTTATCTTGTTCGAGTTGGCAGGTATTGCGTGGTAGAAAACGCGTCCGAAATTTACATATTTTCTCATTAAAATGCATCGCAAACGATTCTCGTTTTGTGTACAATCGTTTGAGAACAAAACCTTGCGCTGAAAGATTTACATAAAACCGTAGCTCGTGTTTTTACAGTAGCTTATTTATGAGGAGCAATATTCATCTTGTCTGGTGTAGTGAGTGCTAATCGTCAGACAATACGGTTGACCTTGTCGCGTTTCATTAGTACCTTTCATACCTCAACATCAACAATGTAGGTAATGAATTTGTTTTAGGCGTCCATGAACTGTTTTACAGCTAATGTAAATATAAGTGTTTGTTGACAAGGTGTTGATTGGTACCCTCATTAGAGTTATGCTTTAATAGTTTCTTGATGTTTTAATGACTAGAATACTGTGGTGCGGATATAATTGTGAAGGCTAATCTACTGCACAGCCAGATATGATTCATAGTAAAACGGTTAGCCATGACAAGCTAATAATACTGATCATTCATGTTCTTAAAACTCCTAAGATTGGTGGGGATTTAACCATCAGACATATTGATTCAACTTTAGTTACCTTTGATTTGAGAGCCTTTTCACAGCCAACAAAAACATGAATGTTAAATGTCAGAATCGGTGATGGGGTCATTATCGTCATTAGAAATATAAAAAAAATCAATGTTTGGTTCATGTCGTTTTTTTACAACTGTATATTAGTTCATTTCTGTTTCCAAATGACTGAATAAGTTTTAAGAAATTTAACCTGGATCGCCGCATTAAGCGGAAGAGTGTGATAACCACTGAACTACGGGGGCACTCAACAGATCCTTTCCTACTTAAGTGATCAATTGACAACCTTTTCACATTTGAAAGGTTTAGCCGACTTGACAGTTGGCAATATCTCACACGAAAATAAAGCGTTTTACTGAGCAAAACACAATTGCTTGATGGCGTTAAACATATAGTTCAGTCATTTCGGTCAGTAAAAACTTAACACTTAAAGAAAGCATCTTACTTGTCATGCATTATTCTTAAATTGACCTTTCAAGTTCTTGAAATATCTATGTTCGCCGAGCATGTACCCACATTAGGTAACTATAACAGTTGCTTTATTCCAACACAGGGCAAGTACAAAATTGAACGTGGCAAGAAAAAAATTATGTTGGAAATGCGAAATTCATTCCTTGTAAAATATTGTGAATTAATCGACAAAAATAACATGATATGATGAACTGCATGGGGCATATTGTATGATTGCTCGCCTTGGGAATCAATTAGTGTGACATTTGTTGACATTTATGTGATATTTTGATCAATTAGATATGAATGAAATTGTTTGAAGTTAGTGTGGTAATCATTTTCATCTTTCATATTATTGATGGCTGGCTTGTGGTAGCATCAATAACTCCAGGGACATAGAAATTAAAGTGTGTACTATCATCGGTCAAATGCTAATACGGCGAATTATCATTGGGTATGCCGGAATGTTTAACAAGGTGAACGACTCCTGTATCATATATTTGTTGTACCTCGTGAATGCAATAATTCCTTAATTCAATATATTGACATAACAAGAGTATGGGTATCAACAGTTTGTCTTCCCTCGCCTCACTTCAAAACTGTTTTGTATCATACTTCCAAAAGCCAGACCAATTTTAATTTTTCAACTAGACGGATGGTGATTGAATCAATATTATCTTCCTTCTGGCTACATTTGATTTTTTAAAATTTATTGAAACAATCTCACGTGAATTCTTAGAATGAGTTTGTATTAACTTTAGTGCAACATTTAACTTGATTTCTACGTTGACGTTATTCAGTCAATCTTGTCTTGGAGAACGTCAGATACCAATAGACAGTTCACATATCCCGTATAAGCTTTATTTGTGTTTAGTGTTATATAAGTATTTTAGTCCTTTTCTTCTGACATATCTGAGTGAAATATCAAACCCACCTTTTACATTGCGTATAGAAGACAATAATGATAGATTCGCCGTATCCTCGGGGCAAATGTTCTGGAATATGTTGAACCTTAGACAGTGCTGTAACTAACCGCAATGTCATTTATATATTCAGGCGACGTATATTATAGAAAAAGACAGATAAAGCTTTTCAAAATATGTCTGTAAAATGCGATATTGGCAATAAGAGTGTAATGAATGCAGAAAAGGTCAACACAACCGTCTGAAAAGTTGTACTTTGGAATGTACTGGTTACAAGTATTGTTAACCTTGGCTATTACATGATTACATGGACTTATGGACTTGTAGAGACTTTGTAAAGTCTTATACAATAACAAGATATAACTGATTGATAGCTAATTACATGGGAACTGGTTAGTTTAATTGGTTTAGACATCGAGTTAAAAAGCGCGCATTACCGTATTTACTGAAATTGCAGAATAACACATTAGTACAATAGTCATCATCAACCCGACCAGGAATATTCCCGTGTTTTTACTTATTGTCCCAAAATCACCTAACTCTTCCGAGTAAATTAACCTAAAATTTGATTATATTTTTATTTTTTTTTATTGGTAAAATGTCGGCGTCTACGTGGTAATCGTGTTAAAATAAGGCAGAGCAAGAAAACAATTACTAGCAGACTGTGTGGAAATACATATTAAATTGATTACATACCTGTCGATATCTCTCATCGACATATCTTCCTTATAGCTTCCTCAAGATGTGTTAGACGCGATATGACATTGAACCGGCTAGGTTATAATGTTTGAAATTATTCTATAATTATAGACGGTGATATACTCGTGTTCAGGGGGAAATCATAGAAGCTGTTAGATATACATGAATATTAAGTCAGGGAACATTTAAGTAAAATGTTTAAAGAGCTCCTCACAGACGGTGTATTAAAATGTAATTATACACCCCCGTTTACGATCTGTCGTCGATGTAACTACAATGTGTGACAATGTCGGCTTCTAAATCAGTCCGAGAAATTGTGCTGTTAATAGCTTTCAATGGAATATATACTTGGATTGTATGAGATGGTATAGCTTGAAAGTGAATGGACAATACGCTGGTAGTAATGCTAATTATAAGTTCCGTCATTAAGAGGCATATTTATTAATGTGTTTGATGCCATTGTGTCGATGTCACACATTCCGTGAATAATTGAACATCGGTCAGATTGAAAATTCTCAATATCTTGTAAAAGATAAATTAAGTATGCTTCATTTCTGCCCATGGTATAAAAGTACGCTTTGCAGGTAAAACGACCTTCGACAAATGTTCCGATCAGAGAACTAGACCAATGTGAGCTGTCAGATTAAATGCACACGTGTTATAGTAACTTCTTTTTCCATCGACTTTAAATAATATATACATTACTTTACGTTTCATTTGGCGGAATAAATACATTTTAGCGTTAAAAACCATTTAATGTTAATCTTAATTCTGTAAATTATTACCATCATTACTTCACATTAGATAAAGTTGTCTAACATTACAATATCGAAGACTTACTTTATATTTTCTTTCATTATCCCCCTAGAGGAATACCAACCTTATTAGTTTTATATTCGCAGGTATTAATGATGGTTTAAAAGAAAAATCTGAAATTATAAGCTGATTCTTTATTTGATCTGTCATACTTAATCCACGAAGGAGTATCATAGATAATGTAATTATTAAGTAAACGTTATTCGGGAATTGATTTCTACTATATTTCAAAGATTAACTGACTAATAAACAATTCCTAGCTATTTGCATTATATTCCAAATTCACCTGCTTGCAGTGTATATGATTAATAATTAGTTTGTATTACTTGCATTTTGTTGCAGATAACTGTATTTCGTAGATGGACAAACGTTTTGTGGATGCAATGGCTTTGTTGGCCGCATGAAAGTTTTAACTAAACGTAGTATAATGGGTTTTATATTTTTAACACGTAGTTTAACGCAAGTTCTATTTTCAGTTTCTATAATCATGACATATTATTTTAGTCATTTGCCCCTGTTAGCCAAATAAGAGGAGTGGTTAAATGCACATCTATGGTAATAAAATTGTTCTCCATAGATAGACATGTTGTTAGTTACCAGCACCAAAAGAACGGGTATAGTATATGTACGTGAAATACGTCTAAATGTCAAAATATTAGGTTACCGTTGAATTACCATTCTAAACAGTTTTAAAAAGTTTGCCGTGCTACTAGTATATAGAGCAGATTTATAAACACTGTCTTGAAAACTGTGGTCTTGAAGAGATTGTTTTTCATTGAACGTTTAGCGCACATCTTCTTTTCGTATTGTCATATTAAAACTTTCTGCGAATGAAATACAATTTATATAGGCAAATATAGGACGTTTTTAGGACATTTTAAATCGACTCCATTTCCTCTGAAATACTGTTTCTGATTTATGTGAGAAATATCATTGTAACTGCTGGGAATAACACCGGCACTTTCATCATACTATGCTTTATAAATGAAATAGCCCAATAAATATTTCCTTGTTTTATAGCAGTAACGTTAGCACTGAGACGGCAAGGTAATATTCACAAATTTCTTTAAAAAAAAACTGTATTACTATCGTTCGATGTTTCCTGCCACAAATTTTTAACCTTTGCATTTCTAAGTCAATATATCCAGCAGCATTCAAAATGGCAAAAATAACACCTATCTTAAAAAAAGGGTCAAAGTCAGAAGTCAACAACTACAGACCTATTTCTATCCTACCAGTTCTTTCTAAAGTATTTGAAAGACATGTATCAAATCACTTAAAAATATTTCTTGATAAAAATAATCTTATAAGTAATCATCAGTCAGGCTTCCGAAAATTCCACTCATGTGAGACAACACTCATACACATAATAGACAATTGGATTGATTCCATAAATGATCATAATGTTGTTGGAACTGTGTTACTAGATCTAACTAAAGCATTTGACCTTATTAACCATGAACTACTACTGAAGAAACTAGAGTGTTATAAGCTAAGCTCTAAATCTGTTAACTGGTTCTCTTCATATTTAACAAACCGTTTCCAAAAGGTTAACATATCAGGTCAGTTTTCAGATGCCAAAGGTATCAATGCTGGTGTTCCACAAGGATCAGTTTTAGGACCCTTGCTTTTTATTATCTACATAAATGATCTTCCCCTCTATCAACAAAATAACACAAACATTGACATGTTCGCTGATGACACTACATTGTCTGCTTCAGGTAAAACATTCAGTGACGTAAAATCGTCCCTCTAAGAGCAAGTTAATATCACAGAACAATGGTGCACACAGAACGCCATGTTACCAAATGCACAAAAAACTAAAGTTATGTATATTGCTGCATCTCACCAACAACTAAAAGACAGATCTGAACATAGTGATTCAAATATAATTCTTAACAATCAAGTTCTTACGAACTCCAAAGAAGAAAAACTTCTTGGTATCAAAATAGATCAAACTCTAGCATGGAAAAGTCACGTTGATCATGTTCTTAAAAAATGTAATTCTCTTTTATACTTACTACTACGCATCAAACATTGTCTCAATCTAGACTCTCGTAAGCTCTTCTTCAATGCATATATCCTGCCCCACCTTGACTATTGCAGTACAATTTGGGGATCATGTGCAAAGGAACGCATAGATAAACTTTACAAATTTCAGAAACGGGCAGCTAGAGTTATTCTAGATAAACCATATGACCACCCGTCAGATGAATTATTCATGAAACTAAACTGGATCAAAATTGACGAAAGAATAATATATAAAAAAGCTATTTTAATGTATAATTCAATGCACAATAAAGTTCCAAAATATCTAAGTGATAAATTTGTATTGAACTCTAATCTTGGATTAAGATCAACAACAAATGAAGAATTGGTTGTTCCATTCCCAAATATGGAGTTCTTTAGGAAATCATTTTCCTACTCAGGAGCTTCTATTTGGAATGAAATTCCATTACATATTAGGCAGGCAGAGAACATCAATTCATTTAAAAGACAATTCTTACAATGGAAACAAAATCAATAGTACATGTAAATTGTGTCATTTAAATGTGTGTTGTCCCTTGTTCTAGTCTTGCCCCGCGTAGTTTGACTGACTGAGGCGGCAAACGCGCGGGGTGGGATTTCGGGTTTGTGTAATTTGTATACCAGTTGTCTTCAAGTGGTACTCTGGTAGTTGTGTCGTGGTGTTTCTGATTTCTGTACTCGGCTGGTTGGGTTGAGTGCTACCTTCCATGTCGGATTTTCTCATACCTTTTTTGATTATGTATACACGATGTACAAAGTTATCTATTTATATATGATTTAATGCTTTAACAACATGTGTGTTTTCATATTCTGATCATCTCATTAAGTTTTATGTGATACTGTTTGTATTTATCATTAAAATGTTTGTATATTATCATGTAATTAATGTATATAAATTATGTTCTTTATGTAGACCATATTGAAAATTGGTAAATTACCAAATATGTTATCTACTATAAATAAAGTCGTTACTTACTTACTTACTTTCTTACTATTGTCCTGTAGAATACATTGTGCTACAAAAAAGCACTCGTTTCACACTACTCGCAACAAAATATATTTGTTTAACGATCTGTCTGAACGAGCTCCCTGCAGATCAAGCTGTTTGTACGAGACGTTTGTAGACGTTTAAGTCAATTGGAAATAATTGTAAAAAATGGAAAATCAATCATATTTGTTTTCGTTCGAACTAAGACTTTTGCTTTTTTAAACAGTGTGAATCGTTGAAATGGAACAGTTCCAATTTATTTGCCTTTCTGGACATATGCTGCTCATTTAATCAATATTCCCACTCGTTCTTACATAATGCTTACATTTTGTACTAGGCATAACAAAGTTCGTATTCAATTGCATATAATAGTATACGTGTATATCTCGGATCTAAGCAATGTTCCATTATGATTTGACGTAAATGAAACTGACGATTTTCTCTAAAAGAGATTTTAGACGGTTTTTTAAGTTTGTTTGTCTGACATAATCAACGTACAGTTAATATATTGGAGATTGCAATGTCATGAAACTACGAAAACTTTAATCAGCTTTGTAAGTGATTCTCGGAAATCAGAATAAGAATTTTTTATAACATGCAACAAATCTTTCAACTGTCAGCATGTGAAAACCAATGTTTCCCTGGTGAATTAAAAACGTAATAAAAAAATAATGTAATTATTCTCCGATAATTAAAACTTGAAGTTGCCGCACAATATGATACTATCTTTCTTATATCGATCTTTCAAAGGCAGTATGAACGAGGAACTAATTATTTTTAAAAAAATGATGAAAACAACGATTTTGAATCTAGCTGGCAAGATTGTAATTTCTTATATAGGCAAATACGTAAGCCGTTACATACTTCGCGTGTTCGTTTTAAATTCTATCATTATTCCTCATTCGCTTAAAATTATATAATGTAATTATATTTTCCTGTCACTCTCTGTTTGTATAAAACAATAAAACTAGCGATAAATCGTGGTTTCCAAATACTATGAAAGAGCCGTAAAATATTACCGGAAAGCAGAAGTTATTACAAATGTTTCCATTAGGAAATTGTATTGCTTAACGTACATTTAATCACTAGTCTGTAGGAGAGCAGCGAGTCTCCGGTGATCATATATCGTGTATTATGTATAATATTTATGGAAAGTATCCAGTGTCTGTTCAAAACAAATTTGATTTGTGTTCAATAAATAGTGTTTTTATTCTGGCCCCTGTGGCCAATTCATATCAAATTCATTCACAAAGTGGTACTGATGTAATTTATTGTATGTCGGTTAATGTGTCTAGGTATCTAATGTCAGGATTACATGACTCTGTGGTCGAAATATTGCTGAAATACTGTGTGTAGCATAACCCTTGCGTTCCCTATGCCATATCATCATGTTAAGTCCATGTTACATTTTAAATCCCTTGATACATTGTCTTTATGGCGTTAAGTTTATCTCTTTCACACACAATTGATAACCCTCTTCTATCCGGGTAAAATTCCTTTAGTTTGTTCTACAGGGTGGCGGACAGGTGAACACATTTCTTGTTGCTTCTTGGGTTTTACTGTTGATTGTCTTGTCAGGTATATCTCTTCTTCTCTTTTCACGTAAATGAAATCAAATTCTACGCTTTTATAAAGCTGTTATTTTCTCGAAATATGTGCTGTCTTGCATATTGTCTGAGATATTTTAAAAACTTTTCATAAATGTCACATTTTAAATAAACTAATCGTATTGATGTGTTATGGGTGTGGTTTTAAAACAATGACGTATGTCTCTTTTCTGTGATTGCCTTGCCGTTTATATAACGAGAGTCCCTCGATCAAGCTCTATGCAAAAAAAAACAGTCAAACACCTGTGATAAAGATTTAATGATCGTAGCACTTACGAGTACATTTCAAAATCTGCCCTATCTCCAATGCAAATTTGATACAATTATAAATGAACTCTGTACATGAATTTATACAGTTCAATGTTTATTTTTGAATACATGTACCATCAAGAAGATTTCAAATTTAATTGCCAAATACGTTAGCTCCTAATACTCGTTCTTATTTTGTTTTTGATATAACGTCTAGTGAAACTGCTTTACTCGGCATCAGGCACACAGACTAAATACATTAATCTTACTTTTTCACAAAACATCACAGAAAACTTATCATCTATTACATAATTTATGTGTTAAGAATCCTATGTGTTATATTTTGGACGTTGAAATACTGCACACAAAGTTGTTAAAGTAATCAGTGTGTTATGTCTGCAGTACGCAGTGTTTATTTGCAGTCTGTGAAAGTGATCATAACGTATATTATTTCAGCAATGTCTATGATAGATCTGTATTGGACGGATATTAATGATAACTTTTGGCAATTGTCAAAACTGATGGTTATTCAAAAGAATGGAAAACGATGTACACGTAAGCAGCTGTGATTAACAAGTGATTGATCGTTCCAGAGGGTTGTTAAGAAAGCGATGCCAGTATTTCACATTGTTATTGTAACATTCTATAGGCGAAGACTGATGATATTCCTGGTATTTCCTCTTCTCTGTCTGCCAGGAAACATCTGAAACGTTGTTATTCAGTCTTGACGACATCGGGGTATAAAACATTGGCAAACACTTTTATATCTTAATTTCCACGTTGGCGCTTTATCGGACATGATGCTTCGATATTAGTATAGTAAACAATACATATTTACAGGCTATTGTTGTACTGTTAGATAAATAAAAAACATTCGGAATAAATGAACGAGGCTACAGGGAGTCTTGCCTAAGTTAAATCACTTTTAAAGCCTTTGGCTAAATTTGCAACATGCCACTTGTAGGATTCGCTGCACTGTCATACATGTTGCGCAGAATACCACATTCTTCAACTGTGCAAAATCAGACGCCAAAACATGACTAGTATGGAACATATTCTATTCAGACGTAAAAGTTTTTCCCGTGAACCTAACAAACATAATTAATAACAAATACACGACGTTATGTCTTTGAAATGCGTTGTTTAGTTCATATAACATCTGGCGGGGATGGCGTAATATGTAAGATTGGTTTATATCCGGCATGATTCATACAATAACTTTATCTGATAGACAAACATTCTGGGGAGAATTAATGGAAGTTTGCATGGATTAAAAATGACAACCACCGTCATTTTCATATATCTACTGATCGAGAAAAGATACCAGCTGAAAACCTTCTGGCGTTTAGCATATTTTCTATGTTAGTCATTCCGTCATACAGAGCACATGTATGGACCAGGGAAAGAATCTGCTAGAATCAATGATAAGGAAGCTAGTTACGTGCTAGGGGACTTGATCGATGAAACACTATACTATCTTAAGATTGACCGCTTATCTGAGAAATAATGTGAGGAGGATTTTGTGACAGTTTGCCATCAACTGTTGCGACGAAACACAACACCAATTATGGACTGTCAATTATGATAATTGCAAATGACAATAGCACCATCGTCTAAATGGAGATTCTCTCATTGTTTCTAGATGCTTCTAGAGAAGACAAAACGACCGAATAATGAAGTCTTATATTTGTGCTCTAATAGGACATAATGACCATTGATGGAGGGTAATCCGTAGTATCCAGAAACTCTCGTTTATCACACAAAGACTGCGGAGGATTGCTCGTCTATCGACTATTTGTTTTAATTGGTGATAAGAAGGAAATTACACCTAAGACACTGGTGGGGCTCTTGCTGAAAATGTAACTTTTCCTATTGAACGCTAATAGGCGCTCCCTTATTGATGTAAGGTTTGTTATCTTTGACGGAATGATTAATGATGATGCGACAGTATTATCTAGTTGTGTTCAAATTTAATTGAGATCGAATCGATGCCCGTATCTACAGAATGACATTTATTGAGCGCTTCCAGCAAACATTGCTTGAGTTTTAGGAACGACGCATGACTACAAAAGGAGAGTTAAGATAATAACATGTAATTACTAGGATGATCGGATGCATTCTGGTTGTCAATGGTGATGATATTTTTAGATCAGGCACGTGACTTGCAAATGTTTTTTATGGAGGGACGTTTGCACATGAAGAACCTTTTGTAAACTTTAAGACATGTTATGTATACAATGTAACGTACCAATTACTTGTTAATGTGGTTACTTGTTGTACCATGCGTGTGAATTATTTGCTAATCTTGAAAAACATTACACCGTGACTTGAGATGAAACAAAGGGGTTACAGAATCATATTTACAAAGTGTGTGCTTTATTTAAAACAAAACTTGTCATGTTTGCCAACATTGAGTAAATTTCAGACAGTTTTTCTTGTTTTCTCAAAATATTGATTTTGTACTTGCGACGAGTTTATTCTAAGCCAGCGATATGTAGTAGGCAGCAAAACTGCAAATTAATTTTGATCGTATGAATTTCTCTAGCTACATGATATGTCCTATTTAGTCCAGGTCAAATTTGTATTTAAAGGGACAGATCACTCGTATTAGCATATTCGTAATTTGGTTTGTGCATGCTACTGGTGCATATAACGTTACAAAGTGTGAACAAAATCTAATAATTGGGAATATTCTGCAGAATATCTAATACCTGAAACTGCAACATGTGCCTTTAACCATATTATCAGCCATACAGCTCATTTCATGGTAGAAATTTGCAAGGTTAATGCACCAAAGTTTAAGACAAATTAAGAAGTGCTTATCAATATTATATAATGCTATCACTTGTGCTGAGTAAACAAAAACTGTGTGCTTTGAACAAATACACGAATTACATGCATTACATACGGAAACAAGAACTGAGCGATATAAGAATTGTATAAATTCTTCATAACACAAGGTAAATAAGCTAGCACCATGAAAAGTTTCTAAGAGCACATGTTTTTCATAAACATAACACATCAAACGTGAGGTAAATATTCGAGAATATTCAGACAAGCGCTACAGAAACGATCCTTTGAAAGTTAACTGCAGTTAACTGCAGGGATTATAAGGAATATTTCAGAACAATTACACAGATTGCTTGTTTTATTTTATCTGTAACTTTCTTCTTATTTTGACCCTAGGTGCAAGCTAATTGCATAGCTTTTGAGACGTATTGATAACGTCGATTGTATATTAAACGTCCACGATTGCGAGAAATATGTCGAATTCCATGAATTAGTTCTTTAGTATATTCAATAACATTCTGTTCATTGTTCATATGTAGCCTTATTTATTTGTGTTACCTAATAAAAATCAAGCCTTATTTACTTTAAAAGTTCTTTGCTGTTATGTTTATATTTTCCACCCCATTTTGTTTTATCTGTGATTCATATGTCATGTTATATTACCCTTGATTGGAATTAAACTTTATCTTATCTTATCATATGCATGGTGAGATTGTTTGTTTTAATAATTGGATGGTCTAGTGTCTGGGTAATGTGACTAGAAATATCATAACAGCTATACTATCAAAGTGACAAATGGAAACTCTGATTTTTATATATTATTTCGTCATGTCGTACCAATTTATCTTTAAGACAAATTTTACAAACCTTGTACAACAAAATTACCCTCCTTTTGGTCGTCGACTTTCATATGATCGTATGTGCCATAAATACCGTACCCTGATAGTAAACCTACACATAACCATTTCTATGTCTTATCTTTATGCAGTGCAATGAGGCATTTATATATTCATAATGTGTATATGCCGGTACCAAACAAGGCGAATACATATACGATACAAAATGTTTTGAAATGCAAAATACTTGAATACCTTCTGAAGTAAAAAACATCGAAATCATTATTATAGTTACATTCATCCAGTTTTTTTCTATTTCCCCTAAAACCTTAAATCTCGTTTGATCATGTTTACGTCTTGTTTTGTTCATACGAAAATTATACGAATTGGAGAATGCTGTCTAGTTTGCATTTATACGGAATAATCAAATGCGCAAAACATTCAAGCCCGGATGTTTTAAAGACAATATCAATAAATTGGATCTTAATGTCACAAAATGGGAATGCCAAAACGCCGTGTTTATACAAAACATTGGCTTTTGTATTTTTGAAGTTCGGACATGAAATATTCAAACTTTTCCTATCATTATGAATTTTATAACATCGAAGTTACAAACGTACATATTTTGTATATATTAGGACAAAAGTTATACGTAATTTAAATCCATCATTGTATACATATATATATATCACTGGAATATTTATGCATAGGATACTGAATACGAATCTTGTGTCTTAACGACAACATAAACATGTATGCTGTTGCCATATTGTCCACCAACGGCTTGTTCCTTTGTACGTTCTTGTAAGTAAGTAAGTAAGTAAGTAAGTAAGTAACGACTTTATTCATAGTAGATAACATATTTGGTAATATGCCAATTTTCAATATGGTCTACATAAAGAACATATATACATTAATTACATGATACTATACAAACAAATTTATGATAAATACAAACAGTATCACATATGACTTAATAAAATGACCAGAATATGAAAACACACATGTTGTTAAAGCATTAAATCATATATAAATAAATAACTTTGTACATAGTGTATACATAATAAAAAAGGTATGAGAAAATCCGACAGGGAAGGTAGCACTCAACCCAACCAGCCGAGCACAAAAATTAGAAATACCACGACACAGCTTGAAGACAACAGATATACAAATTACACAAACCCGAAATCCCACCCCGTGCGTTTGCCGCCCCAGTCAGTCAAACTACGCGGGGCAAGAACCAAGCGACACGACTAGAACAAGGGACAACACACATCTAAATGACACAATATACATGTACTATTGAAAGATACAAGGCAGCCTTATGCTGGACAGCGAAATTGCAGCAGAACACGTACAATAATGTTACAGAAAGGAGAGTCCTAAGCCAAAAATGGTTTTGGGAGTTTTCAATTTTTACTATAAAGTGGACAATACATACATAAAGCAAGGTTGTCAAAGTGGCTTCGCCTTGGGACGGACAGCGACAATGTCACTGGGGTTTAAACTAGTTAATGGTGCACACTTACCTCACCGACAACCTTATATAACAGGACAGTGTAAATAAAAGTTTCCCGCAATACAATGTCCCCTAACAAAAAGGCCACAATTACAGGTAATACAAGAATGTAAAACATAGAACATTTCAATTGAATTTTGAAAAATAATGTTTTCTAATATCTACATCATATGTACAAAAAGTATTAATATAGGTATACACAATCATATTGAAGCATTTTGTTTACATTGTAAAAATTGTCTTTTAAATTAATTTATGTTTTCTGCCTGCCTAATATGTAAGGAATTTCATTCCAAATAGAAGCTCCTGAGTAGGAAAATAAAGAACTCCATATTTGGGAATGGAACAACTTATTCTTCATTTGTTGTTGATCTTAATCTAAGATTAGGGTTCAATACAAATTTATCACTGAGATATTTTGGAACATTATTGTGCATTGAATTATACATTAAAATAGCTTTTTTATATATTATTCTTTCGTCAATTTTCATCCAGTTTAATTTCATGAATAATTCATCTGACGGGTTTATCTAGAATAACTCTAGCTGCCCGTTTCTGAAATTTGTTAAGTTTACTTATGAGTTCCTTTGCACATGATCCTCAAATTATACTGCAATAGTCAAGGTGGGGCAGGATATATGCATTGAAGAAAAGCTTACGATAGTCTAGATTGAGACAATGTTTGATGCGTAGAAGTAAGTATAAAAGAGAATTACATTTTTTAAGAACATGATCAACGTGACTTTTCCATGCTAGAGTTTGATCTTTTTTTATACCACTTGTAGTTGATGTATTTCACTTGTTTCTTTAGTTCTTGGTTCATGGTTCACTGTTCCGCTCCCTCGTTTAGGTACGTTGTTGCTGATCATTAAGAGGCTTACGTGTACGTGTACAGATAAATCAAAGACGAACAGAAATTTGTAACACTGCACTGTCAATAATAAGGTTCTATTATCTAAATGTCGGTGAAAATTGTCGACAAGCTCGTCGAATCAGCAGCACTCCTCTAACAGATTGACAACAACAGTATCAGAACAATGTGCTGCTAGCTCCCAGTGAGGTTGCTTCTAATATATCCTTAGTACGACTTCAATCAATATGTACACCGCTGAGTCAACGCATTTTATCGCACGCTCTCCAACTGATCACATCCACTTGTGGCGGTTCTATCCGTTCTAGCTGTCCATTAATTCTGCGTGATTCGTAGCAATTTTCTCAAAACGTTTCTAACAACTAAATGCTGAGTTTAAAGCTTTGGTGCCCGGTTTGTGAAAATAGAAAATGAATGAATTTCTTTCTGGCTGACGAATATCATTTAGTTTCGAGCATAGGCTTTTGATTTCACATGTGCGTCAATTAATTATCATTCATAGGCACGGCAAAACCCTTAGTCCATCATTTGAAGAGAAAATGTGAACAACTCGTCCTCATCAACCGCAACGGAACCGGAAATGAGTTTAGTATAATTTCCCGTATCCGTACCATTTAGGGTCTGGTACCCGGGTATCACGTCAACCACGGCGTAGCGACCGGACATCAGTCATGTAAAATGTTTACTTGTTATTGGTGTAATGGTGACAATGTGTTGTTGTGATCATAATGTCTCATCTTAATGTAAGATACGTGTAAATATTTCGTTGTATTGTACTCATTTATTTAAAATTGACTGTGAAACTTTATTATATTATAGACTCATTATCTCATTTCTGGTGTTATAAGTATATGAAGTCAGCTTCACTTTAATACTCAGCTGTTAGCAAAAATAATAATAATAACAATAATAACGACCCTTTTTAAAGAGGCAACACAGTTGGACAAGCCCAGTCTTCCATGTGAGCCTCTATGATAAATGATATGTACATGTGTTCAGTAGTATAACAAAACATAAATTAACAATAGTAATAATACTCCTGAAATGAAAAGAAAACATTTGTATGTAACAAGCATGAAACATTATTTACAAAACGACAGAATAACAATGTATGTGAAAATATTCACAGGCAAAATTAAAACTACTTGTGACAATATTCACAAAGAAACATCATTGCGTCCACCAGAGTACATGTAAAAACATGTGAGATATTTGGTTTTGAAGGCACTTAGTGAACTTGATTGACGTATATTTAGGGGTATTTTGTTCCAGATTTTTGGACCAGAATTTGCAAGAAATTTACTGCAGAACTCTAGTCTAGGTTTAGCAATGTACAGAGTATTGTTTGAATGAGATCTTAATGATGCATTAGTAGTTTCAATTAATAGGTTTGACATGTACTCGAGAAATAAATTATTCAATGACTTGTAGACAAAGATAGCTTTTTTGTAAGATATGCGGTCTTGTGAAGATCAGTGAATAGGGCTTGAGTGGGTGCATCATAAGGCTTGTCTAGAATTATTATAGCTGCTCTTTTCTGAAATTTAAGCAATGTATTAAATAGTCCATCACTGCAATTGCCCCAAATAGTGCAGCAATAATTAAGGTGTGGCAAAATGTAAGCATTGAATAAAAGTTTGCTCATATCAATACTAAGATACTGCTTTATTCTTAAAAGCAGATATACATGTAGCAGAGAATTACATTTCTTAAGTACATGTTCATCTTGGATGGTCCGGCTTAACATGTGATAAACATGGACACCTAGCAGCTTTTCAGCTTCAGTGAAATTAATGTTCTGATTTTGTTAAAGCAGATTGTGTGATCATTGCTAGTATTTATTTTTGTGTAGATAGTGTTAGAAGGGGAGATAATCATTGCCTATGTCTTTTGAGGATTTGGCATCATTGTGTGCCTTTGACACCGTGTCAAGGCTTCATTGTAAAGCCTGACAGACAGTTTTAATGGATGACCCAAGTGCAATTATAGTAGTGTCATCAGCAAACATGTCAGTAGAAAATGTTTTTACATGAAGGGCTAAATCATTTATATAAAGAATAAATAGCACAGGCCCAAAAAAGATCCATGTGGTACTCCTGATGTTATTTCAAGAGAAGTGGAAAGCTTGCCTTGTATAGACATTTGTTGAAAACGATCTGGCAAAAAGGAATGTCTGGTACCGTTATTATTTCGTCTTTGGTATGATGTGCCCTGTGATATACATAATTTATACTTCTCTTGTTGCGCCTCACCTTAACAAATGCTTTGTATCATACTTCCAAAATCCAGACCAATTATGTTTTTCAACGAGACGGATGGTGATTGAATCAATATTATTTTCCTACCGGCTACAATTGAAAATATTTAAGTTTATTTAAACAATATGATGTGAATTCTTAAAATGAGTTGTATTGGATTTTAAGTGCAAGATTTAACTTGATTTGTACGTTGACATTATTCAGCCGAACTTGTCTTGCCTCATTCCCTCCTTGCTTATTATTTTAAAATAGGTCAAGCCGTAGTTGTGCATCTATAGGTCGCCTTTATGTTAGGTCACTGTCCTATGTGTTTAAACTGTGTCTTGTGTATGTTGTGCCTCGTTTGGTCTCCGTTTTGGCACGGGTGTGTGCTGTTGTGTCGCCGTGCAGCGGGGTCTTGGGGAACTTGGTTGAGTCATGCAATAACCGCAATTCTATAATTTCTTTGAGAAATTGGGTCATCCAGCACTTTTGCGGCGCCGACTTGGACTTTTGATTGTTTCTTTCATTGTCTTATGTGTGTGCATTGCTCGGGGAAGTTGTGCTGTGGTGCACGTCTGGTTAGGTTGAGTGCTACCTTCCCTGTCTGATTTTCTCATACATTCTTTGAAGAACATCAGATACCATTAGACAGTTCACATATTCCATTCAAGTTTTATTTGTTTGTATTGTTATAATAGTCTCCGTATTCTTCTGACATGTCTTAGTGGAATATAAAACCCATCTTTATCATTTTGTACGAGATAGAAGGCAATTATGATAGATTCGCCGTATCCTCGGGACTAATGTTCTGAAATAAGTTGAACTTTATACCATGCTGTAACGAAACACAATGTCATTTATATATTTAGGCGACGTATGTTATAGAAATAGATAGCTCTTAATATGTCTGTAAAATGTGATATTGACAATAAGATTGTAATGAATGCAGAAAATGTCAACACAACCGTCTGACAAAGTTGTACTTTGGAATGTGCTGGTTACTAGTCTTGTATACCTTTAGAACTTACATGGACTTACGGACTTGTACAGACTTTGTCAATTTTTATACAATATCAATATATAACTCAGTCTTATTGCTAGCTATTTCAATGAGCACTGGTTAGATTAATTGTTTTAGACATCCAGTTCAAAAGCGTGCTTTGTCGTATTTATTGAAATTGCGGAATTACATAATAGTACAATACAGTCACTATCAACCCGACCAGGAATATGCCTTTGTATTCAATGTGTTTTGACAAAATAACATCTTCCCAGTAACTTATTCTGAAATGTGGCTCCATTTGAATTGTTCTTGTTGGTAAAATGTCGGCGTCTCTTTGTGGTAATCCTGTTATATACTGGCAGAGCAAGGAATGAATTCGTAGCAGACTATGTAGAAAAATATGAACTTTAATCTATACCGGTAGATATCTCTAATTGACATAGCTTCTTCAAGACTTGTTAGACACTATATGACACTGAATCAGCTAGGTTATCATGTTTGATATTATTCTGTAATAAAAGACGGTGATAAACTCGTGTCCGCGGGGAAATCATAGAAGCTGTTAGATATACATGTACTTGAATATCAAGTCAGGGAACATATAGTTTACGTAATGATCAAGACAGTTCTAGTTCTCCTCGCGATGTTAAGAGAGCTCCTCACAGACGGTGTATTAATTATGCATCCGCTTTTACGACCTGTCGTCAACACAATTACAATGTGTGATAATGTCGGCTTCTTGTTTACTCCCTGAAATGTCTCCGTAAAAAGATTTCAATGGAATATATACTTGGATTTTATGAGATGGTAAAAGAAAGGGAATGGACAATGTGCTGGTAGTAATGTTAATTATAAGTTCTGTCATTAAGAGACGTATTTTATTAGTGTGTTTGATGACATTTTGTCGATATCAGACATTCTATTAATAATTGAACATCGGTCAGATTGAAAAATCTAAATATCTTGTAAAGGAAAAATAAAAAATAAGCTTCACTTCTGCCCATGGTATAAAAGAACGCGTTGCAGGTGTGGCGACCTTCGGCAAATTTTCCGATCGGAGAACTAGGGCAATGTTAGCCGTCATATTAAGTGCACACGTATTATAGTTACTTTTTTCCATCGACAGTTGCACATAAGATAAAGGTGTCTAACATTACGATATCTAAGACTTTCTTAATATTTAATTTCAAAATCACGTCGAGGAATACCAGCATATTTAGTTTATATTCACGCAGGGTATAATGATGGTTTAAAAGAAAATTTTGAAAATAGAAATTCTGAAAATTGAAGTTGATTCAGCATTTGATGTGTCATACTGAAGCGAAGACGAAAGACCGTGGGACATCATCGTAAATGTTAATTTAGTCATTGATGCTGACTAAGGATTAACTGCCCAGTATACGATCTCAGCAATTTGAGTTAAATAATTGATTTCATTGCTTTGGTGTCTCAACCCACGCTATATATCCATCTGTGTTCACTTATTTTGATTCAAGAGAGGCGTAAAATTATCCGGACTATTATTTTTTCTGTCCGCCTGAAAGTTTTGACTAAATGTAGTGACATCGGTTGTATCTTTTACACGTGGTCAAAGGCAAGTTTTGTCTTATGTTTGTATATTTATGACATGTAAACCTGGTGATTAGCGATGACAACTTCCCCCCTTTAGCCAAAGATCATGAGCCGTATACTGTCGCTCAACACCTGAGCCGTGTTCGACGGTTCACTCTTTGCCATGACATTTATTTTAATGCATATCAATAGTTAATACATGTTTCTTTATAGGTAGAGATGTTTGTAATTTAAGCCTCCTGTGAATCACCAATTGAATATCCTTAACAGCTTTGTCAATCTTGTTGGTCTTGCTATAAAAGAGCAGACTAATTAATACAGTATCGAAAACATCAAACTTGATGAGGTTGCCTTTCCCTAGGACCTTTAAACAATTATTTTATTCTTGTTTTGTCACAGTAAACCTTTCTCAGTATGAAATACAGAGTAAATAGCTTACCAGGCAAATATACGACGTCTTAAGGGTATTTTACATCAAATCCATTTCCTCTGAAATACTGTATCCTGATTTATATGAGAAATATCATTGTAACTGCTGGGAATAACACCGCCTCTTTCGTCAGTCTATGCTTTATAAATGAAACAGCTATTAAATAGTTCATAGTCCTATAGGCGTTATGTTAGAATTAAGACAAAAAATAATTGTAAAAAACGCAAAATCAATCATTCTTGTTTTCGTTCGAACTAAGACTTTTGCTTTTTTCAAACGGTGTAAATCTTTAAAATGGAACAGTACCAATTTGCATGTATTTGCCTTCATATACCAAATGTGCCTCATTAAATCAATAATCCCACTGGTTCTTACGTAAGGCATACTAAGAATACATTATTTTGTGTTCAATTGTATATATTATTATTATATCTCAGATCTAAGCCATGATGTGTTACGATTTTACATAAATGAAACTTACGATTTTTCGCATATATTCACTCGAAATGATTTTGGACGGTTTTGTAATTACATTACCCTGGCATAAACAACGTGCTGTTAATATATTAAAAATCTCAATTTCATGAAACTTCGAAAACTGTATTCAGCTTTGTAAGTGATTCTTGTGAAATCAGAATAGAAATTCCTTTAACATGCAACAAATCTTTCAACTGTCAGCCTGTGAAGACCAATGTTTCCCCGGTGAATTAAAAACGGAATAACAAAATAATGTAATTATTCTCCGGTAATTAAAACGTATAGTTTCCGCACCATATGATATCAAAGGCAGTATGAACGAGGAACTATATTTTTTTCCAAAAGAATAATGAAAACATCGATTTTGGATCTAGCTGGCAAGATGATAATTCCCTATACAGGCAATTACGTAAGTCATTACTTACATCGCATGTTCGTTTCGAATTCAAACATTATTTCACATTCGCTTGTAATTATATCATTTAATTCCATTTTCCAGTAACTCTTTGTTTGCATAAAACAATAAAGCTAGCGGTAAACCGTAAATACTATAAAAGAGACATAAAATATTCCCAGAATGGAGAAGTTATAACAAATGTTATCATTCGGAAATTCCATCGGTAACTGTGCAATTAATCACGTGCCTGTAGGAGAGTGAGTCTCCGGTGATCATATATCGTCTATGTTCAAACTATGTTCAAAACAAATTTGATTCGTATTCAATACATAGTGTTTTTATTCTGCTCCCAGTGGCCAATTCATATCAATTCCATTCACAAAGTGGTACTGATGTAATAACATTGTATGGGGCTCAATGTGTCTAGTTATCTTACGTCAGAATTAAGTAACTATGATGTTATATGCACACAATTCCCTATAAACGGTTCGTTCCTGTTGCCCTTACCCTAGATAAAGTCTGTACTAGGCTAAATGCATATCCTCTCTACTATCCCTTAAAATACATTATTTAGGTAATGATTTTTGTGCCCACGCGTTGCGTGCATTATTCCATTCGAGTAAAATGCGATTTATGTCGTGAAGAAGATGCTATAGGGTTGTGGGAATTGCATTTTGAGAAATTTCGGCTGTTGCTTAGACACATTTATTGTTGTTTGCTTGAATCGTACTGGTGTTTAATATTTCAAATGTACATTGTCAATTGAATTTGCTCGTAAAACAAAGTCGTTCGTATATTGTATGGTTGATATATGTGAATACGTTGTACGCGGAATCAGGCACTGACTTCTTCTTTCACCTCAGACAGAACTTATCATCTATTACATTATTTATTTGTTAAGAGTCCTAGGTAGTTATGCGAGCGTTAGATTTCGTACTTAAACTTTGCTCATACAAAGCTGTTAAAGCAATCAGTATGTTATGTCTGCAGTACGCAGTGTTTATTTACAGTCTGTGAAAGTGATCATAACGTATATTATTTCAGCAATGTCTATCATAGATTTGTATCGGACGGATATTAATCATAACTTGTCAGAATTGATGGTTATTCAAAAGAATAGAAAACGATGTACACGCTATCAGCTGTCGTAAACATATGGTTGATCGTGCAAAGGGGTTATTGAGAAAGCGATGACAGTATTTCACATTATTTTAGGAACGTTCTATAGGCGAAGAGTGATGATATTTCTGGTAGTTTTTCTTCTCTGTCTGACAGGAAACATCTGAAGAGAGTACAAAAAGAGTATAAAACATTGCAAGCACTTTTATATCTTAATTTCCACATTGGCGCTTTATGATACAGGGTGCTAAATAATAAAACATTCGGAGTAAATGAACGAGGCTACATTAGAGTTTTTATTAATCAGTTTTAAAGCATTGGCTAAATTTGCAAATATCGCATTAGATACTGTAAAGCCTGTCTTACATGTCAGTTAAATGATGCATGGAAATGGGCACAGTTTCGAATGTCCTGTTGCTACATCGCACTTGCAGGATGCACTGCAATAACATACATGTTACACATTATTCCACATTCTTCCATTTGCCCGCCGTCAGACGTCAACAATATAACTAGTATGGAACATATTCTGTTTAGACGTAAAAGTAGTTCCCGCGATCCCAACAGACGTAATAAAGAAAAACAACTACATGATATATGAGTTTGAAAAATGTTGTTACGGTCATTTAACATCCGACGGGGATGTCGATATATGTGAGATTGGTTTATATCAGACATGATTCAATGAATAACTGTATCTGATAGACAAACATTCTGGGGAGAATTAATGGAAGTTTTCATGAATTCAAAATGACAATCGCCATCATGTTCATATATCTACTGATCAAGACAAGACACCAGCTGATACCTTGGGGATATTTCTGGCGTTTAGCATATTTTCTATGTTAGTCATTCCGTCATACAGAGCACACGTATGGACCAGGGAAAGAATCTGCTAGTACAAATGATAAGGAAGCTAGTTACGTGCTAGGGAACTTGATCAATGTAACACTGTGCTATCTAACGATTGACCACTTATCTGAGAAATAATGTGAGGATAATTTTGTGTCAGTGTGCCATTAACTGTTTCGATGAAACACGACACAAATTATGGACTGTCAATTATGCTAATTGCAAATGACGAAAGCACCATCGTCTATATGGAGGATATGTCATTGTTTCTAGATGCTTCCAGAGAAGACAATTGAAAAGACCAAATAAGTAAGTCATACATTTGTGCTCTAAAAGGGCATAAATGAACATTGGTGGAGGGTAATCCGTATTCAGAAACTTTTGCTTATCACACAGAAACTGAGGAGGATTCTTTATCAGATTGCTCGTATTTCGACTATTTGTTTTAATTGGCGATAAGAAGGAAATTACAGTTACGACACTGGTGGGGGCTTTTCTAACATTTCTAATTGTGCGCTCCCTTATTTGATGTAAGGGTTGTTATCTTTGACGGAATGATTAATGATGCTACGACTGTATTATCTAGTTGTGTTCAGTTTAATTGAGCTCAAATCGATGCTCGTATCTATAGAATGTCATTTATTGAGCGCTTCCTGCAAACATTGCTTGGGGTTTATGAACAAGCAGACCCATGTTAGGAAAGACACATAGCTACAAAAAGTGAAGATTAGATAATTGCATGTAGTTAGTGGGATGATCGGGTGCATTCTTGTTGTCAATGGTGAAGACGTGTTTAGATCAGACTTGTGAGTTGCAAATGTTTATATGGAGCGACTTGAACTTTTGTAAATTATAAGACATGTAATGTATAGAATGTAACGTACCAATTATAAGTTAATTATAAATATGTGGTTAATTATTGTACAATGTTTATGAACTTTTGCTAATCTTGGAAAATCTCATCACCAATGGAGGTATACATGTAACAAAAGCATATACAGAATCGGGTTTCAAATAATCGACGTTCATATTCACGTAAAGCTACACGTGATATTCACTGTATAATTAATTATGAAAGTTGTATATTTAAGTACTTCTCACTCGCATTGGAATATACATTTGTTTGTGCATGCTGCTGGTGATATAACGTTACAATGTGCGAACAAATTCTAATAATTCTTTGGACCATTATTGTAAAAGCGTTTTCTTTTAACCGAGTATTTTGAGACAAAGAAACAGTCATAATCAAAGACCTACATTAGAGTCTTTGGTCATAGTACATGGCCATCCAGTTTATCCATGCCTAATTGGCCAATGACCTGAAAAGTAAAATCTGATATTCGCATTATAGGCCCCGTCATAGTTCATATTAACAAATGCCATTACCCAGAGAGAGTAAACAATATTGCATTAATATATTTAACACTGCATCCATCAGGTATAAAACACGAATTTTTCACCTTGCATGACCTTTCTAAACATTTTAGCATACAAAAGAAATACTGTACCACAATATAACCGATAATAGTACACATTTTAATTTCTTTTAGGCAACATATCCCTTCAATTGTTGATTCTACGTTAAGCTAGTCATCAATAATATGGAAGATGAAAATGATTACCACACAAACCTCAAACAATTTCATTCATATCTAATTTATCAAAATATCACATAAATGTCAACAAATCTGGAACAAATTATTCCCAAAGCGAACAATCATACACTTTACCTCACATAGTTCATAATATTTGTGTCGATTAATTTCCAATATCATTCTATCGCCACAGTTATTTTAGTGTTGACACAGTGTTGGAATAAGATAAATGTTATGGTTACGTTATCTGTTCCCATGCTTGGCTTACAACGATAGTTCAAGTACTAGAAAGGACAGTGTCAGGATGATACATGCGTTAGAAGCTTTGGGACTGAAATATCTTTATAGCGCCATCAAGAAGAAATAGATCACTTTATTTTCTTGCGTTATATTGTCAACTGTCAAGTCGTCCAAATCCTGTAAATGTGAAGCAATTGTCGATTCACACCCTACGTAGGTAATACCTTATTGAGTAGCTCGGTAGTTCAATGGTTACCATGTTCGCCGTTTAATGAGGTGACCCGGGTAACATTCCAAATGCATACACTCATATGCCTGCTATATCTAAGCAGAAAGCTGACTGGCTACATATAATACATGTTCAAACAGCTTAAAATCAAAGATAAATATAGAAGATGATTTTTTTCCTGATAGTATACACCTCCCCAATCGTAGGAGTTTTAAGAGCGTGATTGATTTATATGTAAGCTTGTCATGTATTACTGTTGCAATCATATCTGGCATTTCAGTAGTTTTGCCTTCATAATTATTTCCGCACCATATTATTCTAGTCATTAAAACATGTAGAACATAGTAGAATCATGACTTTAATGAGGGTACATGTAACAATCCACGCCTTGTCAACAAACACTAATACTTACACAAACTGTGAAACATTCCGATGCAGCTTGAAACCACTTCATTTTATACACTGTTGATGATAAAGCATGATGTAAACACAGGAAACCCGGCAAGGTCAGTCGTATTTTCTGACAATTAGTTTCCAAACGCTCACTGTAACAGACATGAAGGATAATTCTGATTATAAATAAGCTACTGTAAGATCAAACGATTGCAGACAAATAACAATTGGTTGGTAGGTGCGATATATTTTCAAGAGAAAATTTAAATTTCAAACGCGTATCCTACAAGGCGATATCAGGCAACTAGACCAAGCTAATTTTCAACAATAACAAACACTTGTTTAATGCTGCAGTGTATCTTTAATTTTATTTACACTTTGATTGATCTAAAGCGCAAGCAAATTGCATTTGCTACGTTATCATGTTTTATATTAATCTATAATAATAATGCCGAGCATAGCATTTATTTGCTTTATTTCTACTGAAACATGGCAGGTATATATATGTACCTCCACCCGGATTTGAACCCGGGTCGCCAGATTAGACGACAAGCGCACAAACCACTGAGCTACGGAGGCACATATTAGTAATAATTATAGACGGTGATATACTCGTGTCCGCGGGGAAATCATAGAAGCTATAAGATATACATGAATATCAAGTCAGGGAACATTTTAGTAATTATCTTTATAGACAAGACATTTCTAGATATCCCCGCGATGTTCAAAGCACTCCTCACAGACGGTGTATTAATTATGTAATCGCATTTACGACCTGTCGTCAACACCATTACCATGCGTAACAATGCTGGCTTCTAATTTAGTTCGTTAAATGATGTCGTAAAAAGGTTTCAATGGGCACTTCAAGGGTAGATTTACTTGCATTTTATGTAATGATTTGATATAACGTGAAAGAGAATGGACAATACCATTGTATTCATGTTATAATCAGTTTTGCCATAAAGAGACGTATTTTATTAGTTTTTTAGATTTCGTTATGACGATATCAGACATTTCATGAGTAATTGAACATTGGTCTAATCATTTGTACACGTTGTCTAACGCTAGTTCTAATTTCTGTTTGTATATTCAAGACAAGTCATTTTGGTCATTTGTGTGACAGTTTGCCCCGGATAACCACGTAAAAAGAGCAGGAGACTGTCTCCCAGGAACCGAACCGTGTTCAATGGTATTCCCATTTATCCGATTACGTGGTTTTATATACATGTATATCAATGTTTATACCATTGTTTTACATGTGTAAAGATATTGTTGGTAGTTTGCACCACATGAATAGGGGTAGTAAATGTGAGGTTGTTAGGTGCGGAATACCATGTACAACGTATGAATGAAGTCACCATTTGATCACCATGGGAACCCTTATTAACAGTTTTGTCAATCTAGTTAGTCTTGCCATAAAGGACAGATTATAAACACCGTCTTCAAAACTGTGTCTTTGCTTGAGGGTTAAGTGATCTATATTTCTATCTGTTTTGACATATTAAACTATTCTATGAATGAGATACAGTTGATATATGCATTACCACGAAAATATTGGACCAATTTAGGGCATTTTAAAACGACTCCATTCCCTCAGAAATACTGTTTCCTGAAATATCATTGTAGTTACTGCTGGGGATAACTCCAGGTCTGTCATAACAATAAGCTTTATAAATGAAACAGTACATTAAATATTTCATAGTTCTATAGCAGAAGTGTAAACATTGATACGGCAAGGTAATATTTAACAAATTTCTTTGAAAATAAAAACTGTATTTATATCGCTCGATGTTTTCCGCCACGACATGTCCTGACAAATACATTGTGCTACAGAAAGCACTCGTGTCAAACTACTCGCGACAAATTATATTTGTTTAACGGTCTGTCTGAAAGAACTCCCTGCAGATCAAGCTGTTTATACGAGACGTTTGAAGACGTTTAAGTCAATTGACAATAATTGCACATTCAATCTGTTTTTGTACACAGTATGACTATTTGGAATTAAACAGTTCCAATTTCTTTGACTTCATGGACTATATGGGGCTCATTGAATCAATATCACAGCTTTTGATACATACGAGTATATACATATTATACATCTCCGATCTAATCAATGTTTCATTACGATTTTCTCGCATATATTTCCTATAAAGATATTTTGGATAGTTTTCTAATTTCACCCCCTCATTTAAACAGCGAACTGTTAATACATGTATATATTGGAGATATAAGTTTCGGGAGACTTCGCAAACTGTAATCAGCGTTGTAAGTGATTGTTTTGAAATTAGAATAGAAACTTCTATAACAAGCAACCAATCTTTCAACTGTCAGCCTATGAAGACCAATGTTTCCCTTGTGAATTAAAAACGGAAAAACAAAATAATAAAATTTTGCTACGCGAATTAAAACTTTATACAAGTTACCGCATAATATGATACTCTCATTCTAATATCGATCTTTCAAATGCAGAATGATAGAGGAAGTAATTATTAAAAACAAATACTGAAAACATCGATTTTTTTATCTAGCTGACAAGAATGTAATTCCTTATAAAGACCAATACATAAGCCGTTACATACATCGCATAGTCGTTTCAAATGCAAACGTTATTCCTTATTCGCTATTTATTATATATTTTAGTTCTATTTTCCAGTCGCTCTATGTTTGCATAAAACAATACAATTGGCGGTAAACCGTGTTTTCAAATACTATCAAAGAGTTATTAAATATTGCTGGAATGAGGAAGGTACTGGTATAACAAATGTTTCCATTAGGAAACTCTATCGATGAACGTGCATTTATTCACGAACCTGTAGAAGAGCTCTCCGGTGATCATATATCGTGTATTATGGAAAGTATAATGCGAATGAAATCAAATCCTACATTTTTATAAAGCTGTTATTACCTCGAAATATTCGCTGTCTTGCATATCGTGTGTGATATTCGTTTTGATATTGAAAACCTTTTCATAAATGTCACATTGTCCATAAACCAATAGAACTGTGTTATGGATAGGGTTTCTTATCGTGAGGTCATTTTGTAACTGTTGATATAAGGAGACTTCCTCTATCAAGCTGTATGAGACAAACAGCCAAACACAAGTGATTAAGTGATCGTAGCACTAACATTTCAAAATCCGCCCTATCTCAAATGCAAGTCTGCTAAAATTATAAATGAACTCTGTATTTATACGGTTCAATGTTTCATTGTTAAATACCATCTAGAAGATTTCAAATTTAATTGCCTAATACGTTAGCTCCTAATATTCGTTCTTATTTTGTTTTTGATATAACGTTTAGTGAAATTGCTTTATTCGACATCAGGCACATATACTAAATACATCAATCTAACTTGTTCACAAAAAGTCAGAGAAACATATCATCTATTTCATAATTAATGTGTTAAGAATCCTAGGTAGTTAAGTGTTAGATTTTGTACGTGAAAATACGACACGCAAAACTGTTAAAGCAATATGTGTGTTATGTCTGCAGCACGAGGTGTTTATTTACAGTCTGTGAAAGTGATCATAACGTATATTATTTCAGCAATGTCTATCATAGATCTGTATCGGACGGATATTAATGATTACTTTATTCAAAAGAATGGAAAACGATGTACGCGTACATGTAAGCAGCTGTCATGTAATTGATCGTGCAAGGATGTTGTTTGAGAAAGCGATGACAGTATTTCACATTGTTTTTGGAATATTCTATAGGCGAAGAGTGATGATATTCCTGGTATTTTCTCTTCTCTGTCTGACAGGAAACCTCTGAAGAGATGTTATGTAGTGTTGCTGACGTCGGGGTATAAAACATTGGCAAGCACTCTTATTTCTTAATTCCCGCGTTGGCGTTTTATCAGACAATATGCTGCGATAAAAATGTTGTAAACAAGCATACTTCCAGGCTATTTATGAAAACTATTTAGAGAAAACAAATATTAGCTATTCGCTAATTTTACAAATATCGCAACACATACACTCAACCGCATTAAAAACGCTAATTTTACAAATATCGCAACACATACACTCAACCGCATTAAAAACGCACCACTATTGAAAATAATCAAATTTTGTCAAAATACATTTTTTTGCTAAAATTGATAGTTTACAGGGTTTTTTCAGTTCATAAGCTTGACCTAATTAAAGAAAACGATTTATTTTTCATTCGAAATACCTAGCCCAGAGAACTTTTTTGATTTTGCATGTTTTGCGCGTGTAGCTCCATCGCGTCGACCTGTGTGGTCAATATTACTTTTAAACTGTACGCTGTTGGTTTACACATTGAAAAAACAACATAAACAATATTTGCTAATGGTATTGTTATGCTGCGAATATCTCGAATATTTGTTCTCGATGATTGTGCCTTCATTTCCAGCTGAAAAGAGCCTCGGTGCCTTAGCATGGCGGTTCAGCTGCAACCATACAATACATGTAGGCTAAGAACATCGATTCCTAGCGAATGGCACAATCAAAGACCGACCTGGATGAAACCAGCTATAGGTATTGAGCCCGAGCTAGGAGAAAACATGACACAGGCTGTGTCACTGTAATTGGTTCCGAATGGCTGCATACAGTGTCAAAATATTGCCGGGTGTCAATCAACAAGCCAAAAGTACATTACTGCATTTCCATAATTTTTTCTTTCATAATTGTCAATAAAATGGAAAATTATTTTAGTACAATTTTAAATGCGTTTTCTCCCGTTTAGAGCCTGGAGTCCCAACTTTTTGTCTTCAAGCTCCTTCATATTGTTGTTTTGGGGTGCCATAGAAGCACCACGGGATATGTCCTGACAGTCTGATGCTCATAACCAAAACTTCAAGTTTGAATAAGGCTTGAATCCATCTTAGGTTCAAATAATGCCATGTCGGAACCGCACTCGGTCGTATGGTATTAGCCAGACAGCCATAGCCACATAACACTTATAATTCACGTCAAGCTTTGCTTGAATGGTGGGAAACATCACGTCGAACATAATTCTATCCTTTTACGTAATTAATGCTATGCTTTAGGAGAAGATACCACGTGCATGCATCAATTTATCGGGATCTTATACTTGCTTTTGAAATTGTGACTTTCACTTTCATGGGTCTCCGTGTTATCTTTATCATAATTCATTTCAAACTCGTAATAATGGCATGAAAATCACACACATCGTTGAATATAGACTGAAGATTATTAATCCTAAAATAAATAACAATAAATTGACGTTTTCATTACTAAAACCGATATTTCATATGTGGTGCGTTTTTAAAGCGGTTGAATGTATTTCTACAGCTGTCTAAAGATTCAAAGTAAATGATGCATGAACATCGGGACAATTTAAATCATATAGAAGCTATGACACTTTCTGAATTAGCGACATCTTCATTTCATACAGTACTGTTTTATTACCAGGTTTTATCCTGTGTACTATCAAACGACAAGAACACGACTAGTCTGGAGACTCTTCTATTTAGACGTAAAAGTAGATCCCGCGATCCCAACAATTATAATAAAGAACAAAATACACGACGTATGTACGACCTTATAATACGGATACACATTTTAAATCTTTATTACAAGGCGCTTCTTATAGTCCTATTGTCATGAAAGTCGAAACTTGTCATGATTTTGTACTTACGACGTTCTCATTCTAAGCCAGCGATATATAGTAGTCAGCAAAACTGCAAATTAATTTTGATGGTATGAATTTCGCTAGTTACATGATATGTCCTATTTAGTCCACGTCAAATTTGTATTGAAAATTAGAGGTCGTTCATATTAGCATATTTGTATTTTGGTTTGTGGCTACTACTGGTACATATAACGTTACCAAGTGTGAACAAAATCTAATAATTGGGACTATTCTGCAGAATATGTTATACCTGATACTGCAACATGTGCCTTTAACAAACTTATTAACAAAACGGCTCATTTCATGGTAGAAAGTTGCAGGGTTAATGCGCCAAAGTTTAAGACAAATTAAGAAGTGCTTATCAATATTATATAATGTTATCACTTTTGCTGAGTAAACATAAACTGTGAACTTTGAACAAATACACGAATTACATGCCTTACATACGGGAACTAAGTACTGTGTGATATTAGAATTGTATAAAACTTCATAACACAAGGTAAATTTGCTAGCACCGTGAAAAGTTTCTAAGAGCACATGTGTTTGAGGAACATAAACGGTAAATATTCGAGATATTTCAGACAAACGTAGCGCTACAGAAACGATCCTGTGAAAGTTAGCTGCAGTTACAAAGGAATTATAAGGAATATTTCAGAACAATTACACACATTACTAGTTTATTTATCTGTAACTTTCTTCTTATTTTAATTTACCCTTGATGCAAGCAAATTGCATAACTTTTGAGACGTGTTTATAACGCCGATTGTATATTAAACGTCCTCGTTTGCGAGGAATATGTTGAATTCCATTAATTAGTTCTTAAGTTTAGTCAGCAACATTATGTTCATGGTTCATATGTGTGATGACATTGTTTGTTTGAATAATTTGATGGTCTAGTATCTGGGTAATGTGACTAGATACATCATAACTGCTATACTATGAAAGTGACAAATGGACATCTGATTTTTATATATTATTTAAAAAAAGTCGTACCTATGTATCTTTAAGACAAAATTTACAAACCTGATACAACAAAATTACCCTCCTTTTGGTTGTCGACTTTCATATGATCGTATGTGCCATAAATACCGTAACCTGATAGTAAGCCTACACATAACCATTTCTATGTCTTATCTTTATGCAGTGCAATCAGGTATTTATATATTCATAAATTGTATATGCCGGAATAAAACAAGGCTAATACATATTCGATACAAAATGATATGCAAAAAGAATCCGATTTGCAAAACTCAAATGTCTTGAAATGCAAAAAACTTGAATAACTTCTGAAGAAAAAAACATCAAAATCATTTTTATAATTACATTCATCCAGTTTTTTTCCATTTCCCCTAAAACCTTAAATCTCGTTTGATCATGTTTATGTCTTGTTTTGTTCATACGAAAATTATACGAATTGGAGAATGTTGTCTAGTTTGCATTTCATACGGGATAATCAAATGCGCAAAACATTCAAGCCCGAGTGTTTTAAAGACAAGATCAATACATTGCTTCTAAATAGCACGAAATGGGAATACCAAAACGCCGTGTTTATACAAAACATTGACTTTTGTATTTTTGAAGTTCTGACATGAAATGAAATATTCAAATTTTTCATATTATTATGAATTTTACTACATTGGAGATACAAACTTATATATTGTGTGTGAATTAAAAAACAAGTTATACGTAATTTAAATTCATCACAAAGAATCGTAGATACGTTCTATGTAACTTTAATTCATCTGTCAAAACGAGTTGAAGATAACTTCTATAAATCACTGGAATATTTATAAATGAATTCGAATATTGTCTCTTAATGACAACAAATATTGCAATATTAGGCACCGAAGGGTTGTTCCTTTTACGTTCTTGTATTTTACTTTGTTGATTGGTTTAGATACATTGTTGACGATCATTATGCAGTTTACATGTACTTGTAATTTGTATAGATAATCCAAAGACGCGCAGAAATATGTAACACTGGACTGTCAATAATAAGGAACTATATTATATAAATGTCGGTGAAAATTGTCACAAGCTCGTCGAGGTCATTATAATCTGCAGCACTCCTCTAACAGATTGAAAACAACAATATCAGAACAATGTGCTGCTAGCTCACAGTGAGGTTGCTTCTAATATATCCTTAGTACGACTTCAATCAATATGTACACCGCTGAGTCGACGCATTTACTCGCACGCTCTCCAACTGATCAAGTCCATTTGTGACGGCTCCATCCTTTCTAGCTGTCCATTAATATTGCGTGATTCGTAGTAATTTTCTTAAAAGGTTTCTTACATCTAGAGGCTGACTTTTTATGAATCTTTGGTGCCCGGTTGATAAAAGTAGAACATGAATGAATTTCTTCCTGACTGACGAACATCATTTTGTTACGAGCATAGGCATTTGATTTCACGTGTGCTTAAATTAATTATCTTCCATGGTCGCCGCAATTCCCTTAGTGCATCATTTGAATAGGAAAGGTGAATCATCAACCGCAACGGAACCGTCAATGAGTTAAGTACAATTTTCCGTATCTGGTACCCGCGCATCACCTTAACCACGATGTAGCGACCGGACATTAGTTATTTTGAACGTTTACTTCATTCAGCGCCAATTTCAAACATTGTCAATTAAAACGAAGCGATTATTTTTGAAATCGCTGTAAGAAATGTTGATCTGTATGCTAGTGTTGGAGAAATGGTAAATAGCCGCATTTTTAAACTTCAATCTCATTATGAGTTTTGTATGCGTCAGTAAGACTACTACATAAGGAGGGTAGTGCCTGGATAAAACTCTTGTGTATTTGAGTTGTTCAAGAGAATGGATTGAGGTTATGGGCTGCTCTAATGCTGGAAATGTGACACCCCTACCCTTCCCACATAGTTTGGATCACCAAAGGAGATGTTTATTTGATGTAGAAGTACTGCTAACATATTTTGCTTCTCAACTAGACGGATGATGATTAAATCAATATTATCACCCTTTCGGCAACGCTTGAACATCTTTAAGTGTATTCAAATAATGGGTTTGTATTTGTTTTAGTGCAATATTTAACTTGATCTGTACGTTAAAGTTGGTCAATCCATCTTGTCTTGGAGAACGTCAGACATCATTAGACAGTTCACATATTCCATTCAAGCTTTATTTGTGTGTATTGTTATATCAGGCTCCACATTTCGGACATGGGTAGTGGGTAATGGTGTGATGTAACGTTTTAAAACAGAAAGCACACCCACACACAACAACATTGAACTGTGAAACTATGATCCAAGCACTGAAGGTTGCCTAATGATACGGTCACAATGCTCGTACGATGTCCGTACGAATTTACCAACTCGTACGAGTCTGAAATATCTTAAGCCTAACGGTATTTGTACGTTCTTAGCATCTGGTCCGAGCTCGTAAGGATCTCGTACGAGTTGTACAGAATGTATAGTTTAACCAGATCACCAAGTCCTCTACGAGTTGTGAAAATCCGTACGATGCTCTTTCGAGTCTTGATATCCGTACGGGCTCCGTGCGGACTCCGTACGGATTTCGAGCGAGTTCAGAAAAATCTACTCGTACGGAGCTTGTAGGGCAAATGTGACTAGTGTATTACTCTTGTATTATTCTTGTTTTGACAAATAGAGAAGGTTGACTTGGGTACGAACACCAAACCATTCCAAGTAATTAATACTTGTTTTATCCAGCACCCGTCGAGTTTCAACATTTGTACTACAGACAATCAATATCAATACAGAACCAGACTGGCTTTGTCAAGTTATATGCTTTATGATTAAAGACAGCGCTTTAATTAGTCACTACCATTTATGATGCCCGAGAAAATCATCCATACGGAATGATAAGCAATTGCAAATTTCCCTCAAGTCTCGTAAACTCTCGTGTGCCGGATGCAAGACAACAGCAATGCGTTGGTATGGCAACTAAATCATAAAAACAATGAATGATACTAAAAAGGTAATTAAGTCAGGCTTGTCTCTATTGGTGTGAATATCGACTCAGTTAGTTAATTGAAATGTTTCATGCGAAGTTACAGAAATATCGCTGATTTGACATAAAACAGACGTTGAATGTAGCGGACATTCATTAAAACCTAATCACACATGCGCTAACCCATGTGAGCTATATGCACACGTCTGGGAGTGTTTTATATCGAATCCGTAAACTTTAAAACACAGTCACTACCTCCTTTATGTCTATATTAAGTGCATTTCTATCAAATTTGCTATTTTCATACACATGATCCGTAAATTTAGTTACGTAGGCACCACGTCATTGGGTTGTCCGTGAATGTCAACTAAAAGTCTTTACACTATTACATAGATACCAACCCCTGTGAAGTATAATATGTCTTTCAAGAAAATTTTCTTATTTTTCGCTGTTTTTTATGACATGCAATTCCATGAAGTTTATTAAACAGACACTTGTCCCTGTGTGTCCCTGATTGCCAATTACGCTTCCACCCACTCTGTTCATCAACGCAAACCCGTCTCATACATGGCAAGAATAATTGGGTAATTTAGAGCGAATTTTTACACCATTTATAATTAAATTGAATTACGATGCTCCTACGTTCACGGATAACATGTATAGATGAAGAGCTTATAAAGTATTACACCGGCAACGCGACATGAAAACTGTTTATCAAAGTTATAGACGAAAACATACTGTTTTCTATCATCTAAATGCTTGTCTGGCCACCATTATAACTACTGGTCAGCCTCGTAAATTTGATGTGTGTCCCCCAAAAAACACCATTCGGACCATAATATTGGATTTGGACGTCTAGCAAAGTTCTGCTCTACGTTACGCGTTATATGTGACCTTTACGAGGCACCTTTCTGAACACATACACGTCAACCTCCAAACGACTTTACACAAACAGGCAAAAGCTGTTATTTAAATAGGTAACAAAATACAATTCAACTGTATGGCAGCGGATCATAACCACGAACCAATCGAAACCTGTCTTGGAATGTAGCTGCTTTTGCAACTTCACTGGTTCTTCGTATAAACTACATCCGCGCTTGTATGATTCCAAATTCAGATTGATACAATGTAAATCGGTTTGTTAGGATGCAGTGCAGGCTAAACAACTCATGACAAAATTACAAAATTGTACTCGAATGGGAGAGCTAAATTAACAACTAGATACACAGAGTTTGGTATGGAGGTGAACACATTGCGGTATACGATCATATAAATGCAAGGATATTATCAAGTTAGACATAATATTTCTACTGAAATTTAAATTTTGAAAATGCCAACCATCGGTAGCAACATTTGATATGATTGCTTTATTCCCGCCAGTGACTGGGAAACAATTGAGTTCGAAACTTTGATAATTTATCAACACTTTATCATTTAATTGAAATAAATCCGCTCTTCAAACATCACATAAACACAAACAGAGATATGACATTATCCAGTGAATTGACGAACATAATTCATTAAATCGCGATACAATCATACTATGACGATGCTTATCTCGTTCGAGTTGGCAGGTATTCCGTGTAGATATTTACTCGATAAAATGCATCGCACATGTCAACACATTATCATTTCTTTGCAATCGTTTTAGAACAGAACCTTGTGTCGACAGTCGTGCAT